>WBNM01010679.1:8817-20880 GCA_013399055.1 Ramphastos sulfuratus | reverse complement strand
GTTCTCCAGCAGACATCTCTCATGCACAGGAATCAAACACATTCCACAAGCACACACTCTTTTAGGTGTGAACCAAATGCAGTGATTGTCATCATTTCCCTCTCCTTGCCAAAATATACACTCTAGTTAATGTTTTTTTTCCCCCCCCATCTGTTGTATAAATGTTAGAACCTCTGATCATTGAGGACTAGATGACCTTTGGAGGTCTCTTCCAACCACTAACATTCTGTGATTCTGTGATTATCATTATATGAGGATTTAGCTTTCTGTGATCACTGAGTTCTCTCCTTTCTAAGTTAAATTAGATTAAGCAAAAAAAAAAAAGAAGAGGAATAAACTCTGTTCAAGAGCCTATGACACATGTGGCTAACATGGAACAAATTTCCTGATAAGGAATAATTTTCTCTAGGGTTTCTCTACTGATGGCATTTGCTTGAAGACAGCATCCTTGCTGCTTAACAAAAAGAAGCTATTTTTAACTCCAAAGACATATTTCTACTCTTGGAAGTCTGCGAGGGGAACACTGCAGATGAGACAGCTCTTTTTCCATGACACCTAACAACCATCAACTGAAATGTGACAGGAGAAATCCATTGCAAAAGGTTTCTCAAAAAAAAGGTCATGTGTCTTCAGGACTCTTAGATCAGTCTTGCTGCTTCTGGAAGTAAAATGAATGTTTTTACAGTGGCCAGCTCCACAGTCTCAAGCTGAGATGCAGCAGTCCAGGTGGATTATTTATAATGCACGCATTGTCCTGAAAGGTAACAAGCAATAAAGCCTTCCACCAGCTTCTGTCTGCCATGAGCATGAAAATGCATCAACAGCAGCACACTCTGGCACTGCAGATAAATCCTGTTTAACATTTAGTCAGTTATGCTCTATCCAGGATTTAACCTTGGTCAGGCCACCACACTTGTGTCACTCTGCGAGCAAACCCTGGCAAGACAACATTTCAGTCCCTAAAGCTGCTGGGACTCCAAATCCACAAAAGAGCAGCTCTGCTGAGAAAGAAGAGCTTTGCATTCTCAGAGCATCTAAGACCTGCTGAAGAAACAAAATCCCATTTCCATGCAAATATTCCTAGCAATAAAAACATAACAGGACAGAAAATACGATGCATGGATAATGAGAGGCAGGTTTAAGCGGCACAGCCTTCAAAGGTTAGCACTTCCAGAGGTATTAGCAGGGCTTTCTCTTTCACAAATCCACCCACAACACAGGCAGCATAAAAGGCTTTGTGGTGAAGCTTTCAAGAACACTCCTGGGTTTTCCTGCTCTGCAGCCAGCATTCCCAGGAGAGGCAGAACTCTTGGTGCTTTAGCTAACAGCAACAGCACAGAAGCCCCAGATCTAAATAACAGAAATGTATAAAAATAAATAAGGCTTGCCAACATGAACAAAATAAATACATGAGAGTGTCCATCTGTGGCAGCAGAATCACAGCAACATTNGGCCTCACCAGAGCAGAGTCCAAACTCTCCCCTCCCTGTTCCTGCTGGACACAGCATTTCTGCTCCCAGCCAGGATGTCATTGGCTTTCTGTGCCCCCTGGGCACACTGCTGGCTCACATTCAGCTGCTTGTCCATTACAGCCCCCAGGTCCCTTTCTGCAGGCAGCTTTCCAGCCACACTGCCCCAAGCCTGCAGTGCTGCTTGGAGTTGTTGTGACCCAAGTGCAGGACCTGGCACTTGGCCTTGTTGAAGCTCATCCTGTTAACATTGGCCATGGATCTAATCTATTCAAGCCCCTCTGCCTTGGTGCAGATCATCACTGCCACCTCACTTGGTGTCACCTGGAAACTCACTGCTGGCACAACTCAGTGTCTGCATCAAAGGCATCAATAAAGATATCAAACAGAAGCAGTTCCCAACACTGAGCCCTGAGGAACACCACTTGTACCTGGCTGCCAGCTGGGTTTAGCTCCATTGAGCACCACTTTTTGGGCCAGTTTGGCCAAAGGCCATTGTCCAGCAGAGCTGTGCTCAGCCAAGCCATAAGCAGGCAGTTTGAGCACAAGAATTCTGTAAAGCTCCTTTTATGCTGACTGGCTTGCCACTAACCTGAGCTGATTCAGACCACAGATATGGTTTGCATTTTAGCGGGTCTGAACTTTTTGTTAGTGGAAAGATGCTAGGTGCTTTCCACTTCATTTTCACTTGGTGTGGAAAACCACCACTAAAGCTTGAAAGTTTCTGCATGAACAGTTCTCATTACCCATTGTATTTTCTGCACTCTTGTTCTAGACTGCTATGATCAGGAACTTTAAGTATATTTTTCTCTTCCAGTAAGACTTCAAAACTGTTCCCAGTACTCTTTGGTATTTCCTCCATTTTCACTTGGTGTGGAAAACACTAAAGCTTGAAAGTTTCTGCATGAACAGTTCTCATTACTCCTTGTATTTTCTGCACTCTTGATCTAGACTGCTTTGATCAGGAATTTTAAGTATTTTTTCCTCTTCCAGTAAGAGTTCAAAACTATCCGCAGTACACTTTGGCATCTTGGGTACTACATAAGTTCAGTAATTACTTTGACTCCATGGCAAGTCTGGAGTCAAAGAGGAACCAGGATCAGGTCAGAGATCTTCTCCCTCTCTCCCAGCAGCCTGTTAGAGCCTAGGAAGATCTACAAACCTGAACAACTACAAAGATACTGTAAAAAGAAGTAAAACCTTGGCCCCACTTCATCCAAGACTTTCAGCTTCATTTTGATGAATGTGAAGAGGATTCCATGGATTCAACAGCCCACATCCCAAGACAAAATCGGGGTGGGGGCACTCAAAACATAAACTTGTACCTGTCCCCATATATATGCATTATGAAATGGCCTGAACTTCAGTGTCCAGTTCTGCCAGAGCACATTTGCTATGTACCTCATAAATGTGATTCAGAGGAGGTCAAAAGGAAGAAATAAAGGAAGAATGATTTTCTTAATAATCACTGGACCATTTTCCTTTTATTTCTATCTCTAAAATTCCCAACATACTTTATCTTGACAGAAACTACCAAAGGTCAGTTTGGCCTCTGGCCAATGAGTAAATTGCTCACGCTGGGCGCTGAAGCGCTAATTGTGTCCTAGGTGCTGGCTCTGCCATGGGGGGTTTTGATGTTCTTCTGGAAACCATACCTTAATCCCAATGTATCTGGATGGAATAATGGGGTGCTCCAGTGTGGGGAGGGATGCCTCATTAAACTCTTTTCCAATCATCACTTTTGTAGCCACATCGATGAAATCCACACCCAGAGTCTTCGATACGAAAGGGAAGGAGCGCGACGCACGCAGGTTGCACTCTATTACCTGATGGGATTAGAAAGGAGAAATGCCAGGTACTGAGCAGTGAAGAAACAGGAGTGATGCACAGTTCTGCAATCAGCCCTTACTCCTCTTGGCAGGGAGGTTCTTCAGGTTGCCACAGCAGAGACACAAAAACTGTGTTCAACATTGCAAATGGCAGTGAGGGATGGGTAGCTGCCAGCTTGAGACACAAGGAGTCTGAATCAACCCGGGTGGTTCTATGAAGTTCTGCAACTCTGATGTGCCAGAGGCATGCAAAGCTGTGCACAGGCATTAGGTACAACCTTTAGAAGCCCATCTTGTTCTTCTTCCATGACAGTGGCACCTCTTGAATGACTGGACTATCCTTACCAACTGTTGTGAAAGGCCTAAACATGTCCTTGGCCAGACCTGCCCTGACAAAACAGGCCTAAACATGTCCATGCCCAGACATGTTTTCTGTTCTCCCTCCTTCTGCTGTTGGGGGGAAGCAATCTTGGGAAAGGAAGACAAAAGCCTTGGTGCCTCCAAGTCTCCTTCATGTCCCTTCCAAACTTGTAAACAGGGTACCTGTATGTTTTTATACACTTGTTTGTGCTCTGCCCTAAAAAGATAGAAGTAAACCCTGACTTTACCCAATATGGTCATGTCTGGCAAACTGCCATCCTGCCTGGCTAATCTGTGGCCCAAGAACCATTAGTCTTGGGCTACACTGACAAAAAGAGATGAGCAGGTAAACACAATGTGCTCTGCCTCAATGTATCCTGCTGTGCTCTGCCATGCTTCTGCTTTATTTGCTTTGCAGCATGATGTCTGCTAAGCTATAAGCCAGCCTGCTACATAGTAACAAGGCCTGATACTTTGGGTTTGTATACCTGGAAACTGCCTCATCTCCCTTTACCAGAGAATAAGCATTAAGTGCTTTCATGCGATAGGTTCACTCAGCCAGCACAACATTGTGCCCATCTGCACGAGATCCTGCTTGCACCTCTGCAAAGCTCCATGCCAAGTCTGGAGTCAAAGAGGAACCAGGATCAGGTCAGAGATCTTCTGCCTCTCGCAGCACCCTGTTAGAGCCTAGGAAGATCTACAAGCCTGAATGACTATGAAGACACTGACAGAACTCCTTACAAGTGTTTGGGTACTGTCTGGAAACTGTAGTTAGCCCCAGAAATCCATAGATAACTTTTGTGAGTAAATAGAATCATAGAATGGTTGGAAGGGACCTCAAGGATCATCTAGTTCCAACCCCCTGCCACAGGCAGGGACACCTCCCACTAGAACAGGTTGCTCAAGGCCTCCTCCAACCTGTCCTTGAACCCCTCCAGGCAGGGAGCAGCCACAACCTCTCTGGGCAACCTGTTCCAGTGCCTCATCATCTGAGCATTCCTTCCCCCAGCCCTCAGCTATTGATAGACATTGCTCAGAGCCCCTCTCAGCCTTCTCTGCAGACTAAGCAGCCTCAGGGCTCTCAGCCTCTCCTCATCAGGTAGTGCTACAGTCCCTTCAGCATCTTTGTAGCCCTCCCGTGAATTCTCTCCGGCAGATCCCTGTCCCTCTTGAACTGGGGAGCCCAGAACTGGATGCAATATTCCAGGTGGGGCCTCAGTAGGACAGAGTAGAGGGGGAGGAGAACCTCCCTCAATCTACAAAGCATTGGAAGACTCCTTTTAATGATCAATAAATGATAAAAGAGGATATCAGAGATCTACAAGCAATGGTATTCAGTCATGGGATGAGGTGCAGGTGCCACTACTCTCCATCGTGTTCAGTGTTGATCCTTTAGGAAAGGACAGCAGCCCACAATGCAGCCAAGCTGATGCTCACAGACAGTGCAACCAGGCTCACTGCACCCTCAGTGAGAAGGCAGCTCAGAGAAAGAGAGCTGGGTGCCTAGGAATCATAGAATGGCAAGGTTGGAAGGGACCTCAAGGATCATCTAGTTCCAACCCTCTGCCATATGCAGGGAGACCTCCCACTAGCACAAGTTACTCAAGGTCTTCTCCAACCTGGCCTTGAACACGTCCAGGGAGGAAGCAGCCACAATCTCCCTGGACAACCTGTGCCAGTGTCTCACCACTCTCACTGCAAACAACTTCCTCCTAACATCCAGTTTAAATCTCCCCTCTGCCAGTTCAAACCCATTGCCCCTTGTCCTGGCATTGCAAGACCTTGTCAATAGTCCCTCCCCAGCCTTCCTGCAGCCCCCTTCACATACTGGAAGGCTACTCTAAGGTCTCCTGGAAGCCTTCTCTTCTCCAGGCTGCAGAACCCCAACTCTCTCAGCCTGTCCTCACAGCAGAGCTGCTGCAGCCCTCTCAGCGTCTTTGTGGCCTCCTCTGGATGTGCTTCAACAGTTCCATGTCCTTCCTGTGCTGGGGGCTCCAGAACTGCACACAGGACTCCAGGTAGGGTCTGACAAGCTACACGTTGTCAGACAATGCAGGTTATACACCTACAGCTGCCACTGCCATAGAGTGGCTGTGGCAGGCATGACAGGAACCATGCATCTGATGATCTAAAACAAGAGCCTGACTCCTTTCACCAGCCAAAAGAGCTCTTACCAACACATCATTGCCTCGCACCAAGAACTGAATGTTGAATGGACCAGAGATGGCAAAGGCATTTGCAATCTTTCTTGTAGCAGCTTTTACCTGCAAAAATTAAACAGACAAAGTTAAAATATGTGTGTATAAAATAAAGAAGTAAATCCCTCAAAACAAAGAGCTTTCTGGCAATAAATCCTCTCACAGGTAGATTCCTTTAAGTGTTGTGTTGCTCTGCCCTAGCATATTTTCCTCCACACCCTCATTTTGGCAATACCACTGTCTTTCAGAATCAAACATTGAATTTGTCTGCTAACCTTGCACAGAGTCTAGCTGGAGGCCTGAAGCTAGTGAAGTTCCTCAGGGATCAGTACTGGGACCAGGACTGTTCAATATATTCATCAATGAGCTGGATGAGGGCACAGAATGCACTGTCAGCAAGTTTGCTGATCACACCAAACTGAGTAGAGTTGCTGACACATACCAGAATGTTGTGCTCCCATTCAGCCAGGCCTGGACAGGCTGGAGGGGTGGGCAGGGAGAGATGGAATAAAATTAATCAAGGGCAAGGATAGTGTTGCACCTGGGAAGAACAACCCCATTGACCAGGGTAAGTTGGGGACTGACCTCATGGAGAGCAGTGAAGGGGAAAAGGACCTGGGGGTCCTAGTGGATGGTAGGGTGACCATGAGCCAGCAATGTGTGGCCAAGGTGGCCAAGGGCATCCTGGGGTGGTTAGCAGGTTGAGAGAGGTGCTCCTGCCCTTCTACTCTGCCCTGGTGAGGCCACATCTGGAATATTGTGTCCAGTTCTGGGCACCTCAGTTGAAGAAGGGCCTCAGGGAACTGCTTCAAAGAGTCCAGCACAGAGCCACAAAGATGCTGAAGACAGAGAAACATCTTCCTTATGAGGAGAGCCTGAGGAGCTGGGGCTGTGCTGCTGGGAGAGGAGGAGCCTGAGAGGTGACCTCATGCATGTTGATAAAGATGTAAAGGTGAGCGCCAGGAAGCTGGAGCCAGGCTCTGCTGGGTGATGCCCAACGACAGGACAGGGGGCACTGGGTGGAAGTTGAGGCATAGGAAGTTCCATGGAAACATGAGGAGGATTTTTTTCCCCTGTGAGGGTGACAGAAGACTGGAACAGGCTGCCCAGGGGGGTTGTGGCTGCTCCCTCCCTGGAGGTGTTCAAGGCCAGGTTGGACGAGGCCTTGAGTAACCTGTGCTAGTAGGAGGTGTCCCTGCCTATGGCAGGGGGTTGGAACTAGATGATCCTTGAGGTCTTCTTCCAACCTTACCATTCTATAATTCTGTAATTCTAGCAACCAGAGCCAGAGTACAGATTATTGCATTACAGCTCTTGCTAGCTCCCAGACAAACCCTTAACAGGATGAGATGAAAGAGGATGACAACTAACTCTGCATAGCCAGGTTTACTCTTGAGAGGAGAAAAAGTCAAGATTAGGTGAGGCTTGTACATGCTGGTGTCCTCTCTAGGAAAGCAGGCAGTGAGAAAGTGTCAGACCTGGTCAAACCATTTAAGGGTTGTGGGGGAAAGGGAAATGGAATGACCATTGACTGACCTGTGCTAGTGGGAGATGTCCCTGCCTATGGCAGGGGGTTGGAACTAGATGATCCTTGAGGTCCCTTCCAACCTTACCATTCCATGATTCTATGAATGTGAACCATGACAGACATGAATTAGTCTATCCTCTGCTTTTATGAAAGTGTGGACACTTCCTGCTTAACTGAGTGTGATACAGGTCAGATGATGCTGTGTACAGCACAGGCAGTCCCAGGGGGCACAGGGACACCCTGCTTGCACCTATTGCACCAGCCTTTAGAAAACCATTGGCCATTCTCCTCCATTGAATCACAGTCATATACCCAGGTTGGAAGGGACCTCCAGAGGTCATCTAGTCCAACCCCCCTGCAGGGACATCCTCAAGTAGATCAGGTGACTCTGATCACCAAGTTCCTGCTGTAAAATTAGTCTGTGGACTGTGTTGTCCCCGTAATCAAGTCTTTTCCTCTTCCTTTCTCCAAAAACAAAGCATTATAGCAGGCAGAGCTTCAACTGGCACTGTGGTGGCAGAGTGCAGCATCTAAGAGTCTCTAGCCCTTCCTCAGCACCAAGCTGCCATGCAATCCAGAGATAATATTCACAGTGCTTTGACAATACCTAAAGGCATCTCCTCTTAGGCAATTTCTATTCCTCAGCTTTAGCATGCCCTTAACTGGTCGAAGCAGAGGTGATTGCTGGGTGGACTCATCACTGATCTGTGCATCCACACACCTCTGGGAAGTACAGCAAAAAGGACACCTTGGTGACTCAGTTCTCCCAGGTAAAGGGGTAAAAGTAGAGTCAAGCTCTGATTTTTGTTTCTCTTCTCAGTGCCAGTGCAACACCTACCTTCTCCAAGGCTCCCTGGCTAATAGTCTGTGTGGGTAACACCAGGGTAGCATCTCCGGAGTGAACGCCTGCGTCCTCCACGTGCTCCGAAATGGCATGGGAAATAACCTGTGTGCAGCAACAAGAGAGCACTCAGCCACCTCACCCTCTCCCAGCAACTGCTTCCCCATCCCCACCCCCTTGAACAGAGTTGTAGCCAAAGGAGGATAACAAGGGAGGAAAAAAGGAATTCCCCAAGATTTTGGGAAGAAGATGCCTGAAGCAGACACAAGCAGACTCCCTGTGGGTATTGGAAGGCAGCTGTAAGGTCCCCACCAGAGCCTTCCCTTCTCCAGGCTGAACACCCCCAGCTCCCTCAGCCTGTCCTCATAGCAGAGCTGCTCCCTCCCATCCTTATGGCCCTTCTCTGGAATCATTCCAACAGCTTTGTGTCCTTATGCTGGGGAGAGCAGAACTGGACACATTACTGGAGGTGGGGGTCTCAGCAGAGCAGAATAAGCAGCAATACCTCTGGCATCCACAGACAGTTGTGCTTTCAGAGAGTTCCTGATGGACTTTTCTAACTCCCATGGTTAAGCAAACTGTGAAGGTGATAAAACCTACAACAGCCTGGAGCTCCTGCACTTGCCTTTCTCTAACACACACTGACTCAGATTTAGGGAAAAGCTAATTAGGCTGAGTAGGCTTAGAACCACAGAATCATAGACTCATGGAATCAGCCAGGTTGGAAGAGACCTCTAAGCTCACCCTGCCCAACCTAGCACCTAGCCCATTTAAGCAGCATTTATTATCCCAAGGCCTGCAAGATTATTATTTGCTGCTAATATACAGTACTGCAGATTTATTTGTTCCTTCTTGCCATGCAGTCATTTATGGGATGGCATGATGCTGCTGCCCAACAGCAACCAGCTGAAAGATCATAGGAGGAGGAGTGAAAAATGCCTCATTAGTAGAGGGTAGAGTGAGGAGAGAAGCTGCTTTGTGCCCATATGTGATTGTATCCTCACTTTGGTGTTTCAGCTCAGAAGGAAAACCTGTTCCTTACTGCTTCCAGTGCCATTCAAAATAGACTCATAGAATCAACCAGGTTGGAAGAGACTTCCAAGCTCACCCAGCACAACCTAGCACCCAGCCCTAGCCAATCAACCAGAGCATGGCACTGAGTGCCCCATCCAGGCTTCTCTTGAATACCTCCAGGGATGGGGACTNTCTGCAGGGCCCTCCTACTCTCCAACAGCTCCACTCCTGCTCCTAACTTGGTGTCATCTGCAGACTTACTGATGCTGGACTCAATCCCCTGGTCCAGATCATCAATAAAGATATTGAACATGACTGGGCCCAGCACTGATCCCTGGGGCACACCACTGGTGACAGCTGCCATTCACCCTCCAGCCAGTTCTTGACCCATATCAGAGTGAATCTGTCCAAGCCAGGAGCTGCCAGCTTTGCCGGGAGCTTGTTGTGGCAGACAGTGCCAAAGGCTTTGCTGAACTCCAGGCAGACTCCATCCACAACCTGCCCTGCACTCACCAGGAGGGTAACCTGATCATAAGAGATCAGGTTGGTCAGGCAGGACCTGCCCTTGCTAAACCCATGCTGGCTGGGCCTGATCCCTTGGCCATCCTGTAGGTGCTGTGTGCTGGCACTCAGGATGACCTGTTCCATAACCTTGCCTGGCACTGAGATCAGGCTGACAGGTCTGGAATTTCCTGGTTCCCCCTTCTTGTGGATGAGGACCACATTGGCAGCTTCCAGTCTTCAGGGACCTCTGCAGTGAGTCAGGACTGCTATAAATGATGGAGAGCAGCTTGGCCAGCTCATCTGTCAGCTCTCTTAGCACCCTAGGATGGATCCTATCTGGTCCCATGGACTTGTGAGGATCCAAATGGCTCAGCAGGTCCCTTATTGCTTCCTCCTAGATTACAGAGGGACTGTACTGGTCCCTGGCTCCCCCTGTCAGTTCAGGAGGCCACTTGTCCTGGAGACAACCTGTCCAATTATTGAAGACTGAGGCAAAGAAGGTGTTAGGTACCTCTGCCTTTTCCTCATCTTTTCTTACTCTACTCCCCTCTGCATCTAACAGGGAGTGGAGGTTGTCCTTGCCCCTTCTTTTACCATTAATACATTTATAGAAGCATTTTTTATTCTCCTCAACAGCAGTGACCAGTCTAAGGTCTAAATGGGCTTTTGCCTCTCTATTTTTTTTCTTAGCAACATCCTTAAACTCCTCCTGGGATACCTCCCCTTTTTTCCAAAGGTGCTCCCCCCTCTTTTTTTTCCTTAATCCCTTCAGAACCCCCTTGCCCATCCAGTCTGGCTGCTTTAAACCAGCTCTCTAAGTTCTGCTTGCCACAAACACAGACCAGATGTCACTCCCCACTATAAACAAGCATGGGCTTCAAACATCAGTTGTATATTTTTTTCCCCTACCCTTTTGGTTAGTTTTAAACATAGAAAAAAGTAAGTAGAGGATAGTCAGGTCTAGGGATTTAAACTGAATTAATTTCAGCAAGGTGCACTACCTCCATACGAAAAAAAGTGATGTGGGCTGCTGGTTAAAGATGAAAATTGAAACCAGAACATTGCTATTAAATGAGAAGGTTGTGATTTTATTGTGTGGATGTGTGAAAACTGTCTTTGATTGATAATGAAATGCAAGGTGGAGCTGTAATAACAAAATAATAGTGGTAATATCCTAATACCTGCTGATACAATGCTGCTGAAAGCAATTTGTGAAGCTTAGTGGTTTGTAAACCCAGCCAAAATGATATTCTAAAGGATTCACATGATTAAGCAATGCTTAAAAACAAGAACTGCTTAGATGTGTACAGTGATGGAGGTTGAGCTTTTTGACGGCAATGATTTTACACCAACCATGAATTCATCTTTTCATGTTTCTCTACCTCTTCCCAGCAGGAATCCATGGCTGCATGGTAAATCATTCAAGGCAAGGCGCGAAGGGGAGGCAAGGCCGAGGCGCGAAGGGGAGGCAAGGCCGAGGCGCGAAGGGGAGGCAAGGCAAGGCAAGGAGTGAAGGGAAGAGAAGGTCTTACTCTTCCTGCCTTGGCTACGGCATCCATCTCCACCTCCCGGGCGTCTTCGANGAGGCGCGAAGGGGAGGCAAGGCCGAGGCGCGAAGGGGAGGCAAGGCCGAGGCGCGAAGGGGAGGCAAGGCAAGGCAAGGAGTGAAGGGAAGAGAAGGTCTTACTCTTCCTGCCTTGGCTACGGCATCCATCTCCACCTCCCGGGCGTCTTCGATAAATTTGGTGAGGACCACAGGGTGATCCTGTCAACAGGAGAAGATAAAAGAATAAAGGTTGTGTTTGAGAGCATTGAAGGATCGTCCAGGTACTTCACTCTGCCTCACTGCAAAGCCTGTGGGAGTAGAACCCACCAAGCCCAAGCTGTTAATATCCTCACTCCCGTAGATAAGTGAGCTTTCAAGAGCAATAAAGGGAAGCTTGGCATGGTTTCCCCAATGCCACTGATGCAGTCATTGGAGTCCTCCATAAGGTCACCATGGCAGGGAAATTTGGGCAAAATCAAAGCCCCACAGCCACCACACTTGGACACACTGCTTCCCAGAGGAATTGCTTCCTGACATACTTAACAACTTTGTCCAAAGGCTGTCCAGGGCTGTTCAACATCTTTGTCAGTGCCATGGACAGAGGAATCAGTGCAGCCTCAGCAAGTCTGCAGATGGCACCAAGCTGTGTGGCACAGTCGACTTGCTAGAGGGCAGGGATCCATCCAGAGGGACCTGGACAGGCTGCAGAGGTGTGCCCAGGCCAACCTCATAACATTCAACAAGGTCAAGTGCAAGGTCCTGCAGCTGGGT
>WBNM01010675.1:0-35484 GCA_013399055.1 Ramphastos sulfuratus | reverse complement strand
AAAAATAAAATAAAATAATTTTATAATAATTTAAACATTTTAGTAATTATATAAATAATATTTTTAGTGAGAACAGTGTGATCAAATGTTCTTCATTATTTTTGAAAACTCTCAATTTAACGTTGTGATGCAGTTAATCAAAGGTCTGTTTCTCAGTGCAGTTTACTTTGATACCTGTTTTTTAATGGCTGTGATATTTGACAAAGGTACCTCCAAAGATACATAAAGCTAAATGGAAATGCATCTTTGGCCATGCTTACTTAATCAAAATAATGTGGTTTTTTTTTTGTTTTTTTTTTTAATCCCATCCATCAACTAAGGTTAGGGTTGATTTGTTGAAGTTCAGCTAACAAATGCCAGTTTTCTGTGATGTGAATCAATTATTCTCATAAGCCAATTGAAAAATAATGCATTTTGATATTTTTAAATCAGTGGATTAAAACTTTATTGAAAGTTGGAAGATCTTGAACAGGGTAGAAAGTTTTTTGTTGTTTTTTGGTTTTTTGTTGTTTGGGTTTTTTAAGTGTACAGATAGTCTGTAGTGGCACGTTTCATGTGATTTTGTTGTCAAAAATGCTGTCCAAGCATCTCTTTTCACTGTGCACTCTCAATAGCATGAGATTCTTCTATAAAAACAGTTGCTTTCTCACCTTGAAAGTAAAGGTGCTTTGTTTTTTAAAAATATTTTCTAGGTAACATATCACTTCTCATGACAGAAAAGGTCTGTACATTTGGAACACTTGTCTTTTTGTAAAATAAAAATGCATAGCATCTTTAAATATGACAACTCATTTAAGCATTTCGCCGTGACATAACTAGCAAACATTTGTGAAGTACAAACAGTTTTCATGACCAGTCTCCATCTCATTACAGACTATGGTGAAGACTACTATTTACAGGTGTTTTTATAAAATTAAGTGTGACATCCTGTAGCACTTTCTGCACTTCTGACACACATTTCTTTACTGCATAGCTTTTTCATGAAGAATGCAATGAATAAATTTCTTGTGTGATACTATCTTTTTAACCTTGTCATAAAATCATTTTTTTATTCCAGTTAAAGCCACTTCATCAGTGGTTACGCTTACAAAAATTTTCCATAAAACATTGTTTCTATGAAAGTATTTTATTATTAAGATTATATTTTCTCTGGTACATCTTTCCTTTAGAGACTTGAGGGGGGAAATGTCATGTATTTTGTTATTGGAATAGAATCTAGCAAATAACAGAAGTGGAGACGTGTTAAAATCACCTGTACTTTCATCTGGTTGTAAATCAGATTAAATCAGATGAAACCATCTGCAAATAGTCCACATTGTGTAACTTTTAATTCTTATTTCTTCAAATATTTAGCAATGTTTTCTTTTCTCTGAATCATACAAGAGTATTGCTGGCAAGAGAAGGTATTTTAGTTTGTCACCATAGTGTTTGTGTTGTAGAGGCTTGTTCTGGATACCTAAATGTCTTGCTACTGGTGATGGCTTATACTACCATTGGCTGATATCTCAAGGCACAATGGACACTTAGAGCAAGGCTCATTGTTAATGACAGTGAAAGTAAATCCATATTTTAAATAATCATTTTGACAACTTTTATCTTTTTTTTTTTTCCCCCCAACTTCTTGTCACATCTGATCAGCTCACATTTGGTTTTTACCTCATAATGTGGCTGATGAAGAACTCATACCAGGAGTAAGAGAACTGTTATCTCTGCCATTTTCTCATTGTTGGCTTCTACTTGCATTATTAGCATTATCTTCAGTTCATGGTTTCTTTGAAGCAATCTTTCTAAGCCACTTGTCCATCTTGTGAGAGTTTTAGTTAAGACTAGAGTCTAATTCTACTTAATGAGCATGTGTAAACTGCAGTATATCACAGTACGCTGAAAGTGGGTGAGCAAGTGTGGATGCTCCTGTGAAGCTCTCCATGTTAGTAACATTCAAAATTCTCTGAGGACACCTGATGTCTTGTATACTGTAAGTGAGATGTGACCACCTGACACACAGACTGAATGAAGGCAGTAGTGTTAAAGCCATATATTAAGTATTAGTGAAATCTCATTTCAATCTTATTTTTTGAGATAAAATATAAATAGAACTTCTACTGAGATGTGAGAAGAAAATATTAGATGCTCTCCATATTCTCAAGAACAAATGGATAGAAAGAGAGAATGTGATTCTAGGGAAGCAGTTGCATAAAGTTTCAGCATGATCATGCAGAAATAAAATATTAGTCTCTATTCTTTCTATAGCAGTAAGGTTGGAGCATGTGAAAACAAGGACAGATGATTTCTGTCCTTGAATTTAATACAGCAAATTAGCACAGAATTTTCATTATATTTATTTGTAGTTTTTCACTGTACTTATGGGAAATAATAAAACTATGATTCCATTAAGAAAACAGCTTCCAGTCAAGTAAAAATGAAAGACTTTTGAGCAATCATTGTTAGTACTTACTGTGGGAAATAAATACTGGAAGATTCATAATATGTCCAGGATACAAATGTTTCCTTTGCTTGCTTTCTGCCAACAATTCGTGGTATGTATCTTTTTCAAATAATGTCTTGATTCATGGTTACTGTGTTACAATTATTAGAAATTGCAGGTGAAGGAACTGCAGAAGCCCTGGTATAATTCACCGAGAAACCTGAGTTTAGTAAATTAGATGTTTTTCATTGAAGTTAAGATTCTGCATGTGAGGAGGGAATAAGCACGGTAGTATTCTCTAATTATAGCAACTCTGACCAATGATTGACATGAATGCTGCAGTGCAAACATTCTTCCACATTCAGGTGATCCATAGCTGCACTGCTACCCTTTTGTTATGTATCATGCTTAGATTTCTTGTGATTATTGCTGGCATTCATATGCCATTGAGTATGCTCTGAAGTTCTGCTTTAATTTTCATTGTCCATTCTTACCAGGAAAACCACTGCTTTAATCCACCTGTTCAGTTCTCACCTTGCTTGCTCTTAGTGCTTCTCCTTTGCCCTCCATAGTCTGCTGTCCCCATGTACTTGCTCTGAAGTAATTCAGATATTATGTGCAGATCAAAATCCCTTTGAAGTTGTTGCATTTTGCTAAAAAATGAGGGAATAGGGCATAAACTCAGGCATTTGTAACTAGGATTTAATAATTGGTAGGCTTGTAGTGTAACACATTATGGCTGAGAAATTAAAAACCAGAGGAAGGTAACTGATAAAATCAAACTTAAGATGGGAATAGAAATGGTAGCTAGGAAGAATATTTTAATTATACTTTCCTACTGCTCTGACTTTATTTTTAAATATTACATTTTAACTTCTATTTCTTGCATGATTAACCCTGTTCCTGATTAATTTGAAATACTATGGCTGTACTACTCTCACGTATTACTCCTGGAGGGATAATGTGCTTCAGGGACAAATGTTAACTGAATGTGCTGCATTATCTTTTCTTGGCATAGCAAACAAAGAGGGAAAATCATTTATTTCCAGCTTCAGAAAGCAGCCTTAGGGGATCACACTGGTAGTGCTTTGAATTCAGTTAAGTGCGGTAGCTTTTCCTTATTTTTACCAGCAGACAGAATGATGACACTCCATTAGTAGACTTGGAAAGGTAAAACTTCAATGGAATCTGTTCAAGCTGAAGCAGCAAGCCACTTTATCATCTATGCAACATAAGGTTTTGTTCTCCTCTCTTTAGTCCTCATTCCAGAAAATGAGTATATTGATAGACTAGCTGAACAATTATAGATAGTTCTAGACTTTGAAAGTGTAAAGTAATCTGACATTAGATGTGCAATGATATATTTGAATGAGATTTTTAGTGAGCTGAGCAGTGCTACAGGAACATGATATAGATCAAAGGTATTAAATTGTTCTTCTGCTTTAGGGCCCTGCGAATATGTCTGATGAGTGATAGCAGAGATGGGTATAAAGGAGAAAAGAGGAAAAGTGTGCAGGGCAGTTGACTTTTCAAGAGATTAGGAGACAACTGAAATGTTATTAAGTTCCAGATATTACTGTATGTTAATATGTGCCTTGCTGTGTATATTATACATATAAATATATGTTCACTGTGAATTGATGTGGGTAGATTTTCCCATAAAACTTCCTAGAGAAGTGTCTTCAAAAGGGCTACATGCAGCAGAACACATACATCCAAGGTTTCCAAGATGGGATATTTTGTTATAAAACAGAATTATTCTTTTAATTGCCAAATTAATAGCTGCTTGTTTGGTTTGGTGGTGTGGGTTTTTTTTGTTTTCGTTTTTTTTTTTTTTAACTGATCTTTCTGTGTTTCCTTGCAAACCTGTAGATAAAGTGTTTATTCAAAAAAAGACAAGAAATGCATCTTTTGTACCACTTTTACTGTATAGTATCTGCTCTCTATATACTTAAATTGGTCTTAGACTTCAGTACAGTTCTGATCAATGCTTTATAACTGCGTAGAGCTATATATTTCTAGGCTATCTAATTCAGCTGTTACACGGTTATCTTACTTGCAATGACTATTTAATGGCAAAATAGAACTATGTTTCCTTCCTACTGTCTTTAAATTTACCATTTAATTCAGAGAAACAATGTTTCCTTCTAGTTTAGGGAAAAAAATATTCTTTGTACTTATCCAAGAGTATTCCCCTTGCACATTCATAGCCTTGGTTTTTGGCAGTGTACTCAGCTGATTTTCAGTTCTATGAATGCTCTTGCGGTTAAGATGAATTGCTGGATTCTTTTCCTGAAAAGTGTATTCTGAATGAAATAATGGGTCTTGGGCAGGTCCTTCATGTTGGTTGGTATATAAGGGCATTAATTTGCTGTGGCAGCTTCTGCCCATTTTCACTGAACAGCAAATGACACTTTTAGGAATACAAGTAATATAAATTAAGATTATTTATTTTACCTGTTTTTAACTTGTTGATAGCCATGCTGTCATCTGCAGTCTTCCAGATCAGTACAAGCTGTGTTCTGTCTTGTCCATGTTCCTTATGACTAGAAGTTTCCGCTCTGGTGTATGTATGCATATTTTGTCAACAGTGCATATTGGGCTCTTAATAGTGCAAAGCAAAACTAAGATGTTTGCCCTGCATTAGTAGCGAAGATTTGATATACACCAATGCATCATATCCATAAAGACAGTTACTGTCACTTCATATTTATAAACTGCTGTGTGGCTACTTCAGTGTTATATTCGTTAACTAAGTAAAAAATTAAACTATTTCAACTGGCTTAAATATAACAGGATGCTTCTTTGCAAATAAGGCAGTTCATTCTTACTGATGCTGTCTAAAAATACGTAAGCAATGAATATGGGATATGAACTGTGAATTCATACATATACAGAAGCTATTGTTTACTATCAGTTGTAGTTAATGGTTGATGTTTCTGTTATTTTCTTAATTTTTTAATGCATTTGTTCTTTTTTCCCCTCAGATGCTGTATTTAACATACAAATACAGGTACTGTTCAGGATGGAGACATATTTCTGATAGTTACGTCTTGTTAAGTTTACAAGTTTGCACCCTTGCACTGTTGCTGTGAGGTGTGGATTTTATCTTTATACCTCAGTTTAGAATGAGATCTCTTATTTATTTTCCTAGAAGAGAAAGGTACAACTTCTTCAAATATAGAGTCGAACTGATTGCATCCAGTAATTGAAGAGAGCTATTGACTGAAGCTGCAGTCCTTGTTCCGTTCTCAATCACAAATGGCCTGTTTTGCAGTTGAATTCCGATATTATAAAAGAAGAAGAAAACAACAGCAAACACCCCAGGGCGCCCCGCCCCTGCCGTCCCCCCCGCCCCCCCCCCCCCCCACCCCCCGATGTTTGGAACATTTGTGCTCAGAACTCTTTTAGATAGGTTCAATCGGTTTCAATAATGACAATATACTTGAAATAGTAAAGTATTTTAGGATCACTTATGCTGAACTATGTAAGTAATGGCTGTAGATTTGTTAATCAAGTTGGAATTGTTAGAAGTCACTGAAGCACTATCTCTAGGATGGTCTTCTGTCTCCCACCACTTTTATGTGTGTTGTGAAAAATGGGATTTTTGCAAAAACGACTGATTGAACTAGCTCATTTTTGGTTATGAGAGTCACACGATTTTTTCTGCCCTTCTGGTAAGAAATGTAAGTCGGTTTGCCCAGCAGAGGACACTCTGCTTCTGCAGTTGGCTTTGTAGGATTTTTTTGGTTTGCTGAAGACCTGTGGAAATAAATCAAGATAGATATGATTTTGTACTTGGTATTCTGTATGGACACCATGACTGACATTGCAATTACAAGTTTTTTGCATTGTTTATACTTCTCCAAAAGCGTATCTGAGCGCTCTGAACCAGGGGCTGAAGAGATCTGTGCTAGGGACTATTACAGTATATAACTGTGCTTATCTGTTAAGGCCTCCAATTGTATTTATGCTTTTTATAGCTCTAACACAGTTTGGTTTATTCCTAATTAAATAACTGAGCTTAAAATAATTTTTGTGAAGAACATGATTTAGCATAGTTTTTGAGAATCTATGTAAAACTGTCCCATGCTGTACTTATTTGTATTTCTTGATGTTCAAAGGGCATGCCTGTAGATTGTTGCATACTTAGTGCTGTTATTGAAATTTTTAAGTACATTAATAATTTGCCTAGGTAATTGCAATAACCTAATCTACTAAGGAATATATTTTTTTTCCTGGCTATTATTTTTTGTATTAAATTATTTTTCAAGGGTAGTCACTCAGATCTGAGATATAACTGTGATTTACTTTAATCTGAGTTCCACTTTGGGAGTAATACATTTGTATTCTGTGCAGTTATTCTATGTGTTTTGGTTGATTGGTTTCAGATTAGTCATTTAATGAGAATGGAGTGTGTTTGGAGAGCTGTAATGCTGCTGTCAGTTTATAAAGGCTGTGCAGTTGTGGAATGAAACCAGTCTGTTCTTTTAACAGCAATTGTATTGCTGCAACCACAATTTCTTCAGATAAAACAAAAAAAAAAAAAAAAGAGTTTAACTTCAAATAAAAATATGCTATTATGCCCATCTAGCAAATTCTTCATCTTACTTCCAAATAAACCCCAAAAAACTCAGTCAAAACCCAAAATCTTTAAAGAATCTCTAGGTAAATTGAAAAAATGTAGCTGGTGCCTCTGAGGAAGTTGCAGTGCTGATGTAACTAACTCTTGATGAAACAAAAGTACTTTGTTTGTTTGTTTGTTTCCCCCTGGAGTAAAGAGCTCACTTATAGTGTGAGAGTGTCAGGAAAGGGTGTATGTGTGGAGATGTTTTACATGTTTTTTGTTTCTTTCTTTTTGTTAAATGTGAGTGATATTTAATCATGGTAGAAGGAAAGCTGTATGAAGGCTATGACTGACTAAATTAGCACACATAGATATTTAAATAATCAGGTTTTGATATTTTGTTCTCTGGAGAAATAATTATTGTTTTGTGTTCTCTCTCTGTAACTACTGGCATTATTTATGTGTGGATTTAAGATCATAATGACAGCTGCTTGGACATATGGCCTACATATGGCTCAGCTGTTTGTCTGAAGGCTTTGTCATCAGAAGAGGAGGATAGAATGATGGCTGTCAGTGGGTGATAGAATATGCTCAGTAAAGGCATTTCATTAGCCAAGGCAGACACACATAGTCAAGGGAAGTCATAAAGACAGAAAACATACAAAGATATTGCAACAGGGGAGGTTTATATCAGATAATAAGTAAAATTTATTTACTGAAAGAGAGTGGTCAGCTGGATACAGCCCACAATCTGTGAGTGGGATTAACTTTAGTATTGCTACAGTAATAGGTGGAACTACAACAGGATTTCATGTAAGCATCTGCTAGTTGTTTTGGTATATTCTGCACAGGGAAAAGGTAGCTTTCAGCCAAACTTCTGTCGGTTGTGGTGCATCTATGCCTACTGCTTGTTAGTGTGCAACATACATGGTTAATATTGGTCACCATGGTGAGCAGGCCAGCTATCAACTCTCATTCAGGTTGTGTTTTAATATGTATTGAAACAACATGGCTGTTGCCATCGATATTGAGTTGTCATTTTCTTTTTTCAGCTCGCTGCAAAGAGCAATTTAGTCCCAAAGAGAAGATTGTTGCACCAGGTCATAATACGTAGATTTTCCTTGATCTGAACATGGAATTTCTGTGTGGCTGACCTATTTCTACTAGAGAATTTTGCTTTTTTCTTAATACTCACTTAGAAATTCTGATCATTACTTATATATAAGGTTATATTTGTTCTACAGGAAAGTTAAATAAATAAATAGATAAAACCATCATGATGACAAAAATGAAATTGAAAATTATTTTCTGAATGAAATTAATTGCATCAAGTAAATAAAATATATTCTGCCCATTCAGTATAGATGTTCTGTCACCAAGATAAATGGACTAGCTATTATAAATATCTGTGTGGTTGAAATGCATAACAACATAATTACTTTGCCAGCAAAATGCTAACCTGCTTTAATCATTCTGTTCACAGAATAATGTAAAGTGATTTAGTGGGTAGAATGAATCTACTTACAAATTGTTTTATGGTCATAATGCAGTCCCTTTGTAGAATGTAAATTGATGATGATAATTTTATGAGCAAACGATTTTTCAATTAAAGTGTCTCTTTGCAGACAAAATGGGAATGTTACAAACTGTTCCAAATTATTGTACATCAGAGTGAAAGGCATACAGGGCTGTCAAATATATCAACCAGAGCTTTAGCAGAAAGAACCACTATGTTAAAAATGTGATTTATTTTCATGAAGTTTGTAATTTACTTCTATTGCACATGCAAAGTACCTTTATTTGGTCCCATTGGCATAATAAGCAGCATGAGGATTTGCCATATAAACATTAGCAACAAGCATTTCTCTTGTCCTGGTTAGCTAACTCTTTTATTTATTAATAACTTACATTTTGGTAATTATTTGCAGTTAACTACACCCTGTTATCTTTATTACCATAATTACAGTGTCTATGAGGATCACAATAAATCACCACAGTAGAGTCATATTTAATTTAAAAATTGTGATATGGGACAAAACTATATTGCTCAGCCTAATTAGAGGAACTCCTTATCTGCATAGGAGGGTACTCTGGTTATTATTATATTGTTATTATATTCTAAGCTGTTTATATGGCACTTGTGTCACTTTACTAAGTATTTTACTAAGTTCAGTATTTGATAATTTCTGCTACTGCACTTCTGTGTTTTTTTTCTTTCATAGTGGTGGGTCAGCCTATGAAAGACTTGTGGCACAACTGTTTTAAAGAGCTATTAACTGGAAGATTATTAAAGTGTTATCAAACAGGTCTAAATGGTGTACGTAATATCTTATTTAAGTAAGTCTACTTTTTACTCAGAAATAATTTTTTTAGCTCTTGATGTGGCTAAGTGTTGTATTGTGGTTGGTTTTTTGGTGTGTGGGTGGGTTTTTGGGTTTTTTTGTTGTTTTGTTTTGGTTTTTTTTAACTTATAAAACTGTAATAACTTGAGTGACTTCCTCAGTGTGCAAAGAGCAGTGACATTTATAACTTCATTGAATTTATACTGCCATCCACAAAGTATCTGTCTACTTCATCTTGCTACTGTTAATCTAGTCTCAGGGTTTTTTTCCTATTCTTTTATTATTCATTTTTGCATTCATAAAACATATATTTTGAGGAAGACGCGCTTTGTAAGAAGCTGTATGAGACATGTACTTATTTTTCCTTTATAAAAGTGTAATCATAATTCATAAATAAATTTACCAGGAGTGCAGGACTTCATTTTTCTTGCTCTGAAATAAGAATTCTAGATACACAGTAAACTTTTTTTACTGATTTGTTCTAACACAATGACATCATTTGGGACATGTTATTAAAAATGTTTACATAATGGCTCTTTGTAAACTAGATTTACTTTTCAGTACTGATTTTACTCTGGTTCAGAGTTATGCAGAAGGAGAAAACTGCTTTAGAAGTTGCCATTCTGAAAATTCACTATTTCCCCCGCTTCTGCCCATAGTTTTGTGGATTAAAATAGAGGTTAACGTAATTCTGGGGTCACTTCTGAGTGTTATGACTTATGACAGCCATGTGAAAAGGGATATGTCTTATTTTAATAAAAGTTTACATTCAAAACTGTCCATTAAAAATGAAAATATTTTGTCAGCTCTTATTTCCAGTGTGCACTCAAAGTAGTTTCAGAGGTTTTCTCTGGTGTTCTCTCATTTTGCATGGCAGTGTAGACATTTCACTTTTCTTTTTTTTTTAAATTAAAAAAAATTAAAAAAAAATTTTTTAAAGAGGTGGTACTGAATCTCCCTAATGAAAATGCCAAGAATGTAAAGAAGAGGTCTTCCAAATTACTGTTATGATCAGAAAATGAATAGTAATCAAAGAAAATGTCCCCTGAAATCACTAGCATATTAAAAAAAAAATCAGAAGTTTAGGTTTTCCTACCCTGCCTCGATGTATTATTCACATGGCAGCTTCAAGAAGAAAAAAAAAATTGACCATCTAATGTTATTATTCTCACATCCTTTCCTTTTTTACATTTCAGATAATAGACTCTTAAGGGTATAGCATTTGCTGTGTGAATATCGAGATTAGACAAAATATCAGTGGATGATACAGCAGTAAGCAATGATGGTCATTTGATGGTTTGAGGGATTTCTGGCCTAAATGAATACCTGGGCTTAAGCTAACTTCTGTGCATGCTTCAAACTTAGAAGCTAGCCAGCTGTACAAAATTCATTAAAAATACCCTATCCAAGCTAAAATGGAACTAGAAAAGTGATCTGTGGGAAGTAATTCCTTCTGACCTCATGGCTGTGGTGTGGTGGAATGATTGTGTAATTCACATTGGTGTTTTGCAGTCACAAATAAACAGGAAACTGAATGGGTGATCACTGCAAAGAGTTAGAAGGCAGAATATAGTTAAGTTCAGTTATTTAAAGTCTCGAGGTTCAAAAGTGTCTAAGATGCTTGTATTGGAAGATCAGTACTGAACACTGTATTCACAGTGCTTATTCTCACTGAGAAGTCTTGTTTCTAACTCTTTACATTTTTGTCCTTTCTGTTTGCCTACAGATTGTTTATTACATTAAATGGTGTTTGCTAATCTCTTCCTTTTCAATTAGTATTTTACAGTGGTTTCTTCATTTCAGTTTTCAAGCCTTTCATGCAGTTTAATGAGATAACTTTTGCTGTAAGACTAGGCAATGATGGACCTGTGCTGTAATATATGTACAATAATGTTTCTGTTTTGATCAGGTCTTTCTTGATATTCCCTATTTACTGAATTTGAGACTATACAAACTGAATTAACTTTAGGTGAAACTAAGACAGAATATTTGTTTCAAGAGTATGCCTAATATACTCTCTCCACTAGGGGAGATACATAACATCAGAAGTAAGAACCTACATTTACATGGTTGTGTGCTGCATTATAGAATGGAAACATCAGTTGCTTCATTCTACAGCCCATTCATTTTTAAAAGTATTATGTATTACTGTATGCATAGCCATAGACCTTCTCTATAAAGTTTCCACTTTAAGATAGAAATATCATCTGCAGCCATAACTACTGCTGTTATGGAACTAAGCTATAATGTTGGATAAACCTGAAATCATGGTTATGTTCATCTCAGTTGGAGTTACTTTGCTTTACCTTTGAATATTTGATTGCATTTCACTTTTTACATTTGCACTGTTTTGCACATATCTTCAAATTTTGAAATTTAATATTATGCTACCTCTTTAAATGGATCAGAAGAACTTTATAGAGACATTTAGGGAAGAGAGTAGGAAATGAAATGCTCTGAACTAGAAATTATTCCAAACTCAAACCTGCTGGATATCCCTACTTTAAAAAAAAACAACAAAAAACCAAAAAGCCACACCCAAAACATTTTTCTGTTGCACGTTATTTCTAAGTGTGGTCAGAGATCATATCTTGACTCCTTCACTTTTCCTTGTTTTTAAGTCAGTGTAAGTAAGTTAAAATAAGTAAAATTAAAACTGAAAAGAAAAAAAAATAGTAGGAGAGGAGAAATAATTAAAACAGTTTTAAGTTGCTTAAAGAATTCCAGTGGACCTTAATTCACCCTTCATACCTAATTTAGTTGTACTATTTTATACATCTCAGATGTTTTCAATTGCAGTTCATCTTTTTCCTGTCTCAATAATTGCTGTTAAATGGCTAGATTTGATTTCATGTTGTCCTACATAGAAAGAACTGGGTCAGACTTTGAATGGAAACTGAATTTGTATGGTTTTGTCCTATTTTGTAGTGGAGCTTTTCTTTGTGGAAAATGTTGTAGAGTCTTCTAAGGAACTATGAGAGTTCCAAGTAATTTTTTACTAGGCTGCTCTGAAGCTTCGATACACCGTTAGTGGCTATAAATTTTGCAGTTTCCTGAGCAAACTGATACAGTAGCTAGCCCTTGATAACTAATGTCAAGCAGGGATGCTCAAATGTCACAGTAAGAGGCAATGCACAGTAGTGCTACTTACATAAATAGCATCAAACAGTTCTGTTGATTGCAGTTCAGAAATTTTTGATGAGGATCATAAATATTTACTGGTCGAAGAGATAAATATCTGTTACAAGAATTCTACCTTGCAAGTGGAGTATAATGAAGGATAAAAATAGAGATAGCTGTATGATATGTGTCTAAAATCACAACCTGAATGCAGATTTTTAATTTCTGAAGCTGCAGGAAAAGAGGTACCAGAAAAATTAAGTGTGTGGAGTGATGTCCATGTGTATAATAGATCAGGTCTATATACAAAAATCTGTCCAAGGGTTAGCAATCTTTTCTCTACTTGGACTTATATTTCTTACTTATAGACTTTTCTTGTCTCATTTCTCCTCTGCATGATCTTTTGAGGTAGCTATAACCACCTTTCCCACATCTCAGTTCAGTCTTCTGTTTCAAGCTCCACATACAGTGCTAAAGCTTTCCAAAATCTTATCTGTAATATAATTGTCTCTACACCAAGAAGCAGTAATTTTCTCTCAGACCATTTTCCCTGTCCTTTTTCTGTCTTCAGTTCCTTATGAAACACTGCTGTTAATAGTATCTTCCTGACTCACTCCTCTGGCTGTCACACCCTCATTAAGGTCGCTTATTAAAAACAAACTTCCTGTCCTTGCTGTTCATGATCGCTGCTGCTCTTCTAATCTGATCTGTAACACAGGATTCTCATTTCAAGGTATTAGGATAGATTGATTAATTCTTTAGTTCTGTCACTAGTCCTTTCACATTCTACAATATTCCTTCTGACATGAGAAGGCCTTCATCTACAGAGCCAGTATGTGCTCTCTCTGCATTCTGGTTACACGTGTGACAAGCTCCATCTTTATTGCTGATGGACTAAAAACTGATCTCTGCCACCCATTATCCTGGTGAACTTCTGATTCATGTGCCAGTTCTATCCTTATATTGCAATAGTATACTTCTGTGGTAGTGGACAATCTTACTATATGTGATGGAAGCCTGAGCTGCAGGCTGGGTATGCTTATGCTTACAGTAGTAAATGTAGAAGCCGGTAACATTTAGTCCTTTAATGAACAACTTAGTATTGATTCTTTCTCCTCTAGTTTTTTTCTTCGTTTTCCTCACAGAATTCTAAAAAGTGAAGATGATTTTAAAATGAGAGATTAATTCTACAGACAAATCCTTGTGCTGGGCATCCTGCCATAGTCTCTTGCTAACTGAGTTTCCTGTATGGTAGTTAGTAGGACAGGTTCTATTTGCTGTGGAAACAAATTATGACATAAACCACTTTGAAGGCCAATACAGAACAAATACAATCTCTGATGAGCATCAGAGATGAGGAAACAATTTTTCAAGGATTTTGTCAGGCTAACAAATTTCCCATTTTAATGTTGAGGAAATGATTTCTTAAATGACAGAAATTCTGCTTTCCTTTCTTAATGCAACTAAATGTTACCCTATGGCTATATCCTGGTCATATATCTTCCTGGAGGAGGGGGAAGTTTGTGTTTCTTACAAGATAATCCCAGATACATATTTTTAATGAATAAACAGATATTCTTTGCTACAGGATTAAACTAAGGACTTACAGACCTTCAAGTCTTTTAAACACTGTTATGGATTTAAAATTAATTTTCTTTCCTTCTTTCTGATAAATGGCTGTAGCTTAATAGATTCCTTCACTCTACAACTATTTCTGCCCCTTTTTATTTTAACTGAAAATTATTTGTCTTCGCTTCTGCATCAGCAGTGTGAATTGCTTTGGTAGTATCTCTCTCATAGTATTTTTCCAATAGGAATTGTAGCTGGAACCCTAACAAGAATAGCAATTTGTTACTGTTTGAGAAATGTCTATAAATCCTTAAGACTTTCTCATATTAGAAAGAATTTAGCTGTGTGTTATAGGCAGGAAAGATGCAGAATCAATGATAAAAACTAAATAAGAACCAGTGGGTGATCTAAATTGATATTGATGAGCCAACAATACAAGCTATTCCTACCTGATTACATCGATTATAACTCTGTATGGACTCTGATGCAAACTAACAGTTTTGTCATGTTCTGATAGTTTTGAAGTGTATCGTCTCTTCCTATCTTGTGTATTAGTTTCTTTTGTGAATGTCGGATGGGGACTTTATCCCAGAAGCTATAGTTCATTCTTTACCTGCAGATCTTTTCAACATACACAGATTCTTTTGTCCAAAAGCCAGAAGCAAGGAACATAGATAAAACTGTGCTGTAATTTTGATGTACTTAATGTCAGTCATGAAAAACACACCAACCCAAACCAAAATGTAACAACATGTGATTCGAAACATGACAGGAGATGTTGGTGACATAGTATACTACTAATTTCACAATTTACTGCTTGGTATATAACTCAGAAAGGGGATGTTTCTCCTATATTTTAGTAAACTAATTGCATATGGTAATAGTGCTATTTATTGTTTGTGCCATTAGACATACTGATGAAAAAGCTTTTTTTCTTTTTTTTCTTTTTTTTTTCTTTTGGTAATAGAGATTTCCAAGTAGATATTTCCACCTGAAAACATCAGAATCACAAAGAATTTACTGGAGGAGATGGTAGAAAGAAATTGTCTGACCTAACACACCTTCTTTGTGTCTTACTTACGTGCACCAAAAATGTCAAGCTAACTGAAAACCTGTTAAAAGACATAACTATGGCAGCACAAAATGTACTGAATGGACTCTTATGGCCTTCTCAGGTGAGCACTATGCCAAATGGGGTGTAGTGCTGTCTGTGCATGAGCCTATATTTATTCTTCAATGCCCCTTAACTCCCTGAAGTCCGAGTCTTGGCTTGAATGTAAGAATGTTCTGGTTAAGAGAGATTCTGCAATGAACAGCTACTTGAAGTAGTGTGGATTTTGAAAGGGGGGGAAAAAAGAGTTAGTGATCTTGAAATAGGTCTTGATGAGTTCAGGAGTTTTGGGAGAAGGTTATGTGATGTGATTGTCTGTGGGAGGGAACGAGAATTAGTGTCTCAATCCTTTCCTTTTCAGTGTTCATTAAGGATATTGAATATTCTTCACTAAGCATAAGAAATTACAGTGTCAAGAAGATCTGGGACGATTAGAATAATATGATGGGCTCAGCTCTGCAGACGGTTACCTAGAAATTTGTTACTGGGGCTCTCTCTCATGCAGAACATCTGTTGTGTGGACCTTAATCAGTCTGTATTTTACATAATTCCTCCAAATACAGTGAGATTACTTCAACAAAATGTCTTAATTTCTACAGGTGAAGTGATAGTGATTAAATTCTTGGTTCTTTGTGTAGCATGAGGAAAATGTTAAAAAATGTGGTTTTACATGTATGGTAAAATTGTTGATCCTGGCCTTAATCATAGGTCAATGGGACTGATGGTTTTGAAGAAACTAGAATCAGACTTTTTAGAGGAGCAAACTAAAGACATGTGATGAGACAAGGGAAATTCCGATTGGGTAGAAGGAAAAATGTTCACACAGAGACTATGAAAGCACTGGAAAAGAATTGTTGTACTCTGAGAAGTGTGCTTTGTACTCAAGGTACCTCCATAACTCCCTTTCAGTCATGCTAGAATAATTTCCATGGAGACAATACAAGCAGGTAAATAATTGGCTATTTGGACCCAAAGGCTATGTTATGGACTTTACATAACAGTGCTTGTGGAACCTGTGAAATGGCTTTTATTCAGATTCTTCATTGCTGTAAATCACAGCTGGAATGGTTCATTGATGGTTTTTGTTACTATTATGTTCCGATGACTCACTTATAAGAGCTTTACTGGCTAAAATAGTGCCCTAGGCCACCACTACCATGCTGATGCTGTTAGTGAAAATAAGTTAACTGGGAGCTTTCTGCATGACACAGATGAAATTTGTACATGAAGAATGTGAAATAATCCATGGGTAAAACCAGTTCTATATTTACAAACTCAGTAACAAGCTTTAGACAAGTTATAGCCATTCAGAAAAGAGATCTTGGAGCTAATAATAGAAAAGTTTCAAAAAATATTTCTGGTCAGTGCTAACTAGTGTCCTGAATCCAAATATAACATTAGGAACTATTAGGAAAGAAAGAGAAAACAAAACAGAAAATGTTTTCCTGTTAGAAATCCACGGATTTTTTTTTTAAGTTGTTTTTTTTTTTTTTTAAATTTCATATATGCCTCTTGTTCTTGTTTGATGAATATTTAATTGAATTACAATGTAAAGCAGAAAGCAACAAGAGTGTGCAAAGGAATAGAATGGTTACTATATGAGAAATGGTTAAATAGGCTAGAGCTGTTCAATTTTTAAAAGAAATAACAGGGGGGGATATGGAAAAGGTCAGTAATATCATGAGTAATATAGGGAAGGTGGAAAGGGAATGATTGTTCCTTGTCTCATGTAATACGACAACTGGTTGCATCAAAATGAAATTATCAAGAATGTGTTCAAAACAAATGAAAGGAGTACTTCTTCACACAGCATGTAACTATGTTTTAGAACTAACTGCAACAAGATGTTGTGGCTCCATGAGGGACAGTTAAACACAAAGATACAATTTCTGATTCGGTCTGGAAGCTTTTGAACTCTGAATTGCTGAGTAGCAGGAGTGTGTATAAGACAAGATGGTACAGAGTAGAGGGGTGAAAGAAGGTCATGGGGTCATCATATATTAGGATCTGGCAGAAAAACTGTAAATAGCTGTGAGTGTTCTTTGATATTAAACTGGGCTGACTTATTGAAATCTGTGGTTGACACTCCTCTGTACAAATATTTCTTTCCCAAATAATGAAATATGCTGAAAAATGGAGAAGATTGTCTAATTGATAATCTCTTTCTGTTATGTAAAATATGGTCAGTACAGGTTAGGGAAAGGGATGGCTCCATTTGTTTTCTATTGTAGTTCATACCATCTAAATACAGTAGTGCATGGTTTTGGATTTTGCATATACTGCAGTTATCAGAATGTCTAGAGAATACCATACAGCTTTTCCTTAACAAGTGCCAATATAGCAATGTAGCAAGCACTGACTTGACTTGATGCTGGTTTCTGTTATCCATTTTAGTCCATTCTATCTTTCTGTCTTGATTTTTGGGAAAGAACAAACAAACCAAGAGATAAGAAAGTATCATTGCAGTGGAATATTTTGCTAGTCATTTTCAAGAACACATGTTATGTTATTAATTTGAAAAGTTAGCTGCAGAGGCCATGATAATAATTATTATTTTAAAATATTCTTTGTAATAATATCAGTGTTCAACCCAAATACAAATAGATACCTTGGCCTAAGACAAGGTAAAGCAACAGGCAATGCATGTGTGGCTAAAGGGTTTCATTGTCTTGCATTGTGAAGGGTCTCTCAGCTTGTGCTTTTAATGGATACAATTTTTGCTGAGTTCTTATTTTGAAATGGGGATTCCCAGGACCTTTCTGGCTTTTATGTACTTTATTCAGGAAAGGAAAAAAAAAAAGTATTTATATATTTTTAAGTTAGTAGTAGAACATCAAGTATTAAAAATTAATTAGAAATATTTAGAGATGGAAAGTGTTTGATGTGCTTAATAACATGAAACTTAAAATTATCATTGGCTTTGCAAGTGGATGAGCAAGCTAATGCTCTTATTTGTTATATAATAAAACCTGGGAATCAGCAAGGTGCATCAGAACAATCTTTCCTTGTAATGACAGATGTGCCACTATGCCAGTATGCCAGAATGCCAGATAGCATATCTGGTTCCATCTGAGTGGTATATGGACCTTTAAAACTGTAAGAACGTGTTCTTTGTGTTCATTTCCTTCCTTATACTGCTTCCGTAAGGGTGCACTGTTTCTTACTACACATGCAGGTCATTTGAGAAAGTGACAATCTAGCCCAAAAATGTGTGGCTTATCTACGCTGAAACAAAAGCAGAATGGTGCTAGTTCACAAATTAGAAGACACAGGTGTCACTGATAATAATTCTGGTTACAGTTCTCACAGATTCTGCCAGTGCTTAGTAACATCACACATCTTAGTGTCAAGTTTTCTAATCCTATATTTCTGGTGCACTGAAAGTTACAGATAAAACAGCAGTTGAAAGCAGGACAGAAACGGCAGCAACTCAAATAGAAAGAATGAAGGGATTTGTTGCTGTCTGAGTAGTCCGTGCTTGTAGAGGGAGAGCAATCAACCCAAATGTCAACATTTATTAATGCTGTTCACATCAAAGGCTGTCAGATGAGCACTGCGTGAGAATCTCTGGCTTGAAAAAAGAAATATTGATTGAAATAAACTGCAGTTTGAGTTTCAGCATCCTCGCTCAATATAGCTTCATATTCTGTAACAAAGTCTCTAAAGGCTGGCAAAGTCAGTAAAGTACTTAGAGAAATGTCAAATCATGATCTTCAGTTGGTGAACACTTTTCTGTATGATTCCCTCCATTTAATGTTGGACTTAAGGGAATAACAACTGCAAATGGAAAAACTACTACAACCCCAAGTTCACACTCACGCACGTGTACAAACTACTTCATATTGCCACTGTGTGTTTATGTGCACCTATAATGCATCCATTATTATACATAACTTTTAGTGAAACTGTATGATGTGGTCAAAATACAAAATTGCTATAAAGTGGTATGAAAAACAGTGCAAATTTTTAAACATTGGAAAAACCTTAAAAGTATAATTTAAAAAATAAAAGGATAACTTTAAGATAGTGGACTTGAGGATGATTACACAGGGATTTTGTGATCAAGGTATGTGGTCAGCTGAGAAAGACTAGTGCCTTAGGAAACACTCCTGTGTTTGGGAGTGTAGAAGTGCAATAAAAGCAGAAAAAATTTAGACCTGTGCGTGGAATACTTAGATTGCTTACACTGCACCAGCCAGTACCTCACTCAGTCTTTCGTCTCTTCTTCCTCTATTGTTCCTGGATAACCTGTTCTGGTTAGGCTGACTTGACATGTCTGTTTTGCCAATTAGAAGGGACCTGTGATCTTTAAAAAAGCCTCAAATGTAGTGAAGATAAAATTACCGCTGTGGAGTGGTAAATGTTTGAATAATGTTATTGCCAGCAATAAAAAAATTAAAAAGTTTGATTCTTAGTCATCTTTCTTGCCAAGTTAAAGGGATAAAACCATTACTGTAGAAACCAAGCACCTAATTTTTCCCGTGTGATTAAGAAAATCAGTTCTCTCCAATATGCAGATGCAACAGTTACTGAAAAGGAACTTGAATTTACGTATGTCACATTTTTTTTTTCCCCCTTTGCAGTAGGTTGGTTAAGCACCTTAATTTCTCTGACAGCTTGAACAAAATAGGATACCTTGAGCGATCTTTGAGACAGAATTGTCAGCAGCCATTCTTAATGCGCTTTGCAAATCCAAGACAGATACTTCCAAACAGTGCTGAGGTGGCACAGGACAAACAAATTGCATTTCCTTGAGTGAACCAAAATGTCTTTCTCTTTTGCAGCCTGAAAGTACTGTAATGCAAAATTCTCAAAGATATAATTTAACATGTAGTGAAGGACTTCAGCACAGTTTTTCCTTAGTTTCCTACTGAGCACAGGGATGGGTTTGTCTGCCCTCCTCTTCTGTATTCAGTATCCCATAGTACAGTCTCACAATGCAAGATGAAATTTAGTTGATGAAGTTGAAAATACTCTATTGCAGTTTACAACCTATTTTCCATTTAACTGTTTATTCTTTTGCTGTAATGTAAGCAACTTTGTATTGATATGTTGAGGGTTGCAGTTTTGATTAATATCTCTAGCTGTTTAGTTATTTGCATATTTCCATAGTAGGGAGGCATCAGTGCAGGTTTTACTATGGCCAGAAACATCGGAAGCACCAGTTTTGTATCTCACAGTTGAAAATATGAAAGGAAAAACTCAGAAGATTTGCCATTAAACCATTGCTGAGTTTATAGCATTTGCCAATTAGTATTGATTAGAGCTAAGTGACTATGTTGTCTTGTTTTCATTCGTTGGTTTGTGTTGTAGAATCTGTATAACATCTGCACTTGAAAATAAGGCAAATAGTAGTTTTGTTGGTTTTGTTTTGTTTGAATGAGCATTGTTAGCTTTAGGTTGTCATGATAACTGATGTGTCAGATACAATAAATAAATTTTGAATTAAGGTATCTAGGAGTCTTTCTGTGAATGTGCTGGTTTGCGCTAATTGGAATATTTTAATGGAGAAAATTATACTATAGGCTGTGAAAAGGAAACAATGCTGATGTCTACTTCACTCATAGGCTTGCTGAGATGTTTAAGAAAAAGTACTCAAAATAAAGATAAGTCAGTCTCTGGGGCACAGCGTCTTGGTCTAGCAGCTTCTGGCTTTTTCTCCTCTCTGCTGAGTAACCTCGCTAACTGCTTTCCTTCTCACCCCCTGGCCGATCCTCAAAATTCACCTTGCGTGTAAGGCAAACCTTGGAGTAAGGTATAGGGATGGGGAGAAGGTGGAAGGGTGGTTGGGAGCCCCTCCTGGGGTCTCTGATTTCTGGGAGGGGTGTTGTGTTTCTGTATTACCTTTACCTTGTATATTTCTGTAAATATTGCTGTATATAGTGTATATTTCTGCTTGTATATTGTGCTAAGCCGTAAATAGAGCTTCAGTCCTTAACTTCCAGCTAGCTGAGTTCTAGTCTGGGTCATTTTACAAAGTGTTGGGGGGCGGGGAACTCCCAAACCATCACAGTGAAACAGAAAGAACTAGTACGTGAACCTTTGAAACTATCTCAAGAAGCATGAATATAGTAAGCGGAAAGTACAGGTCTTTGTTTCACTAGCTTGTACAGATTTATAATCTAATGGACTAACCAGGCATATTCAGATGTCTTTTAGTTTTGGAATCATGCTTGTGGATCTTCTCAGTTTAATGCATTGCATGTGTCTAAGAAGATGTTAGTGTGTAATTATCAGTAATTCTGGTTGAAAGACTGTGTTTAAGCTTGTGTGATATGTGGCTTAGAAGACCGATTTCAAGTTGTTTTTATCTGAAAATGTCCAAATAATTAATATAATTGCTGTACCTTTTGATACACATAATCATTAAGTCTTTCAAGTCTGAGATTTTTTAAGAAAAGTATTTTTAAAAAATTTATTATGTCACTGAAAGCAAATTCTTACTGTGGCATCTTACCATTCCTTATGTCTGTTATTGTTGCTGTACCCAAGCAGAGTGTGTTGGGGGACAGTGGGAGTGTTGGGTGGAAGCAAGGCCCCTCTCTGAAGTCAAATATTTAATTTTCTAGGCTAAAGATACTGTATTTTATTTATGTAAATAATATTTGGAAGAAAAATATATTCTGTGTCTTCAGTCTGGGTTATGCTACATTTAAAATAGAGAAAAAAAAGTGGAGTATACATCTCATAGTTTTGCTTTGTCAAGAAGTCAGGGAAAAGTGAAAACCAGAGCAATGAAAAGAGGAATTGTATTGTGCCTTTAGCAGGAAGGGACAGAGATATCATGACAAGGTGAGAGAATCCTTTTTGAAGCGTGTAAAGGAACAAATCTGAAAACCATTGAATTAATATTAGTATAATCTACAGTATGTAATCTTACATATAGCTGTACCACTCATGACATTTTCTAATCCTGGAACTGTATTATAGAATATATCCAACTTATACATAACTGAACAGAAACTTGCATATGTCTGTGTAACAACTGGACAGTTTACTGTCAGGCAGTCACTGAAATGGAGATTGTATTCCAGGTCCTGGACAGCAAATCCAATACACAAGCAATTCATTCTAATCCAGTGATGCCTTCAATAGTTGCTGTATGCATAAAGTGTGCTAGTGCAATGAGTCTAGGAACACTGAAATATTGTAGAGGTGAACCAAAGAATCAGCAGTTTGCATTGTAGTGGCAAAGAATATTAACTTAATTGCAAAGAAGACACAAAGTGTGTGCCATGTGAACAGGCATGCAACTTTTTTACCTGTGGATGAATGCCTGTGTGTGGGCATCACTGCATTCATGCATCATATTGCTCCCTGCATCTTAGCATTTCTCCTAAGATCTGGTTCCTCTCCTTCCATAGGAATTTTAGTTTGAGTGAGAAAAGCAGAATCATGTGTTTTGAAACAGATCTACTCCTGGTTTCCATTTACTTATATTGGTTTACTTCAGTGGAGCTATGTCAATTCCTGTTAGATGAGGGTGGAAGAATTCATTTTTGTGTTACATGATTGTGACACCTCACCGGAAAGTCATGTTTAAATAAAATACATCCTTCCACAAAATGGTCAGATATGAGTAAAAACCAGTCATGTGAAACACACACTAGTGACCACCAATAGGGTTGTTGCTTTCAGCTTCAGTAAATACAGTCAGTGAGACAATGGCAATCATCTTAGTGTTTCTTCTGGGTTTCTGAAATAAGAAAGCAAATCTGAATTGTTTTTCACCAGGACTTTGTAGTATTGTTACTGAACTTTTGGGATTTGTTCTCTTTTTGCAGCAATATATGAGAATTAAAATGTTGGACTGAGGCCTATTTGAAATCTTTCTGTTCATATTACACATGCAGAACTATCAGTCAAACTGGTTATATTCTTGGATGTGGCATGACATCCAATAGTAAACAACATTTTTTGAGTGACAGGAAAGGTTAGCTAAGATGTGGATATGACATCACATCCACTTGTTACAAAGTTCTTCTCTGACAAGCTGTAAACGAGATAGTTTTTGCATTAGGTTATGTTGGGAAACAAAACGACATGTGCATGTTTGTCATAATTATTTTTAATTTTATTGGCTTATGAAAGAAGGAACTGATTCATTAACAAAGGTATACTATGAGTTACTGAGTTGCTGGTTTAGCACTATAGCGAGCTGGATCTCTATTTCAACTTGTTACATTCACATAAAAACATGGAAGGACATACTGATGATTTATGTAGACATATACATTGAAGGGCAATAGAGACCAAGTAATCTATCCTAGTATTGTAATTATTTATCAGTTTTCCTTGTGCTGAACAGATGCAGATCAACTGTCTTCTTGATGATTACATGATGGAAATGTGAGTGATGTGGTGGATAGGCTTCCCTGCAGAATCAGAATAGAAGAATTAAAACTACCTTTAGTCTTAACCAAGGATCAGACTTCATTATTTTATTCAGGGAGATACCAACCGGTAATAGGGGTTTGTCCTTTTTGTTTAAAAACCACTCTTAAGTTTTCACAAAATGCTCCTGCTCAAAAAACTCTGGCTAGAAAGTGCTAGAGGCTGAAGCTTCTCCCAGCTGTGAGTAACTGTTGTTGGTAAACAACCTGACAACAAACTGCTTTCAAAAGTCAGTAAGTTCAGGCAGGACTGTTCCTAGCATATTGTCTTTCTAGTGAATTTATTTCAGAAAATTCTTTTTAAGTGACCCTGTAAAATCTTCATTGTTAGCACACTTTCCATCTGTTTATGAAACGTTATTGATTTCCTTAGTTTTAATTCTAAAAGCTTTAAACCTTCCGGTTCTGCTATGTATTTCTTTAGCAAAATCTTTTAATATGTATAACTATACAGATTATGGTGTAGGGATGGTAAGGAAACATTTTGCCCCAAAATACTCCCTATGTTTGCCTCTATTAGAGTCTTGACACTGAATTGTTAGAATGGTGTGGATAATGCACCACTTCTGTTTATATTCCATTTTGCCTAGAGAAAATGGTATTGTTGCAAGGACTAACCACAAGGTAGTATTGTCTACTTACAGTTTAGATGCAAATACCGTACAATGTGTTGAACTGAGCAAAAATCACAGTAGCTTTATGAAAAACTTGCATATTTGTTCTCGGTAGGAGTAAGGCTGTAAAATAGAAATGATAAAGTTTATTTTACAGGAATTTGAAAATGTCTTCAATTAGCAAATGTCAGAACATATTTCAGATTTGTCATTATGCACAGATGTTAAATTGCCACTGTGGAGATTTTATTAAAGTGCTTCTGCTCCCATTTTTCTTTCCAAACAGAACTGGAGAGAAAAATATCTATTAGTAACACAACTCTTCTTCCTGTAAGGCTGTATATGGGCTTCTGTTCTATGGTCTTGTTACAAAATGATTGCAAAATTAATAATCTATATTAATTTTGATATCCAGGCAGAGATTGTTAATAACTATGAAAATTGCTTATTAACATTAAATCTCACCAGAAAACTTATTTACAAGGTTCAAAATGCACTGTTTGGAAATTTATACATACAGGGAACTGGCAAAACTGAAACACTTTAAGAGGTAACTAGCATAAGCAAATATTTTTACTGGAAGAGAACATTTTAGCGGTCACTGATACTGCTTGCAGTTAGTTATCCTACTTAGCCACTAGATGGACACAGGAAGCTCCTTTCTGCTTATGGCAGAAGGCAATTAGTGATTGCAAGAGGCTTTAAGTATTAGANACTCAGTGGCTCCAGATTCTTTTGTCCTCTTTCCACGGTTGCTTCTCCCCAAAACAGAAGGAGGGAGAGCAGAAAAACATGTCTGGCTAGACCAGGACATGTATAAGCCTATTTTGGCCTGCTTAGGCCTACCACAACAGGTCTGATTACTGGCAATGCCAAACATGGCACAAAACACACTGTCTTCCATGCAGGATAAAGAAAATGCTTCACTCCTTGCCAAGAAAACTGATAAAGCACAGGTCTGGTGGTCAGTCAGACTCAAGAGGAAACAGTGGGTAAGGCAGAGAGAATGCCTGTCAAGCACTGTCTGGAAGATAGTAAAGATTTGAGTCACAGTGTGTCTTCTACACAGTGTCCTTGGTGGGTGTTTTTGGATTCAAAAGATTAGATTTTTGTGTTGATTAATTCATCTTAAATCTGATTAATAAACTGCTGAATATGTAAAGCACTGAGCTCAAGAGATGTGGAACACTGCATCTTTGGAGTATCTTGCAGTCAGAATTCATCACAACTTCAAATATAGCCATCCTTCAAGGGTAGACAGGCTTAAGCCATACCTCTGGCACCACTAAAGAGGTGTTACCACCTGCAGTATCTTAATCTTATGTTAATCTTGTGCTTGATTTTTTTTTTTCTTTTTTTGATATGTTCATATCACAATTACATGAACTGTTATCTAAACTACTTCCTTCTGCCTCTCCTAAGATAGTTGTTTTTCAGTTTTTAAAGTTTCCCTTTTTTTTTTTTTGAAAGCTATTTTCCTAAAGTATTGGTTCTTGATTAAATAACTGTAGTACTTTTCTACCTTTCTGTAGAAATAACTGGTACCTTAATGCATTGGCAGCAAATATATTTGAATCTTCTTTCCACAAGTTAAAACCGGTGTAAAATACATTGAGGTAAAACATATTGTATCCTCTGTCTGGAGCTGTTCCAGGTCAAACCAGGACAGTGTAAGAGAAAATGTACAAATTATTGTCAGAACTTACTGAATGAAATGACAACTTGAAACGTTCATCTTTGATCCTGTCTCCATGAGATATGTCATATCTGTGTGCCCCAGATGTTTCAGGAAACCAGGTGAGTAGATGAATAGGTCATCAAAGCAAGCTAGAAAGATAGGAAAGAAATATTATTTTTACTCTGTTGTGAAAATCAGCCCAGTGTTGTGTGGTAGAACATTTTTCAGATCAGGAGATGTGCTTTAAAAAAAAATCCTCAGGTGTCACACATGCATGATTTTCCTGAGGCTCTGTTGTAGCAGTCTTCTGATAGCTATCTGTCCAGATAGGTTTCTCAGTGCAGAACAGAGCATTTTTCTCTGTGTGTTTCTATATGATGGGATATTGAAGTCATGCTGGAGAGTATTCATTAACTATTTCTCCTTCTGAACCAGGAGATTTTGAAACTGCAAGCTGCGAACTGATTTTCTCATTCATTTCTGTTTCTTCATAATCACAAACTAAGCTGAAGTTAACAAAATTGTGTCAATTTTTTTGGTCATAATAACAGAAAAAAAAAAAAAGGAAGAATCATCAAACAGGAAGCAAAGATTGAATCAGGCAGGTGGAGTGAGAGACTTGCCCAAGAGCAGATTCCAAATGCAAAGGTTGGAGCATTTGCTAGTTGTGGTAACACAGGTCAAAAGCAGATGTTGAATTGGAAGCCTGGGAGAGCAGGAAGATATGTTGCTTGCAATAGTGGGTAGCTGATTCAGCCAAAAAGAAAAAAAAATGATAGTGATAGAAAAAAATATGTCTGAAGGAGGACCAGATACAATAAATAAAGAATAAAGGCTTGTCGACTTCCAGATAGGACATAGAAAGGAAGATATTGAGAGAAAATAATATTAAATAATGGGAGACTCTGGAGGGGTAGGGACATGTGCAAAAATATGTTGAGAAAGATGGTACTTAGCCTTTATCTTTACTGAGCTGATGAATTCCAACCCTTATCTCTTCAAAACAGTTATTTTATTATAATTAACTATTTTTATACTTCAGTTTGACTCTCATAAAAAAATAACAACTAGGTTTTTTTTAAAAAAAAATCATCTGGTAATTCCATTTGTAAGACAGGAGGAGACTGGCAGATCTGAAAAATGCCAGTAAGGGAAATAGATTCTGCTACTTTTTCCTCAGGGAAATAGAATGTCTTTTCATCTTTTCTCTGGAATGAGTAAAACTGGACAAAAGAAATGTCAGACTCATTGACAAATCCTTCTCTCTCCCCAGGGAAATTATGCAGCATGGCTCTAAGTATCAGATAACTTTTCAGGGCAAAAGACAAGTACAGCAATCCAGTAATTCACACTATTAGTTTTTTTTCGTTTTTGCACTGTTGTCCTATGTCTAGTCATAACTTAACCAAAATATTTTTGTGACTGGCAACTTATTTGCAGTCCAAAATCTGTATCATGAGTTTATTTCTTGAAGTCTCTACAGGAAAATCAGCATACAGGTGGCACCTGATACCACAGCCAAGATTCCTAAATATTGTAATGTCAGAGTGATGTTCCCATCAATGATAACTCTTCCTGTTTCAAGTTTATTAATACAGGAAGGTACTCCATCTATGAATGTATTATGAAGAATAAAGCTAAATTGTCAGAACTGATATTTGCATCTGTTTATTTCTAAGAGGAAACTCTTTCAATGATTGCAATAGTCACATTTTTTTCGTATTAAAAATGATTAGACAAAACTTTAAGAGCTGAGAATAGATAAGTCTTGATTATTGCTTGTATTACAAGGACAGACTTTGGGCATATGTATTTCTGTTTTCCATTCTTTGTAATTTAGGAACATTCAAGAAAGAAAAGATTGCCATTAAATACTGTATCTTGCTCTGTCTCTTTCCAAATACCTTTGTAAATTTGTTTCCTTATAAAAGATAAACAGCAGCACCAATAGTTGCATTGCTATAACTGATCTTCTATCTAAGATTTTAGTAATTAACAATAATTGCTTATAGTGTACACACTTCATATACCTGTGGTGTACTGAGGAAAAAACCCCGTATCCTCCATGTCAGATTATCAGTACTAAAGAAAGAATAAGGCTTTGCTGTTGTTTGTTATGCTATAACCTTTTATTTAAAGATAACTGCAATACTAATCCTTGTTTGGGTTGTCCCTGGCTGTTGATGTGAGTAGTGATTCATCTGCTGTAGACAGTAATTTATACTGTGGCATGTAGAGAGTGCAACACATCCAGTCCTCTAGGAAAAAAAAATTCACTTTGATATGCAGCATTGTAGTTAGACTCTTAATTATAGTATGCTAGCAGAATGCTAGCACCTTCAACTTTATTACATTATACAGCAGGGACTAAGAAAGTGTTGGTTTTTTTTATTTCATGGAAGAAATACTAAAATTGTAACTTTTTTTTTTCCAGCAGCAGTCAGGTAATCAGCTGCTGAAACACAGCAGAGCATTCATTTACCTAGGATTAAGATTTATTTAAGCTTTTATACATCAAGTGAGGTTGAGTTGACCACAGATGAAAAGATATTTTCTGATTTTGCTGACTTAGACTATAGAAACTGTTAGGGATTCATTAACTGAAAGATTTCTGATGTTTTTAGCAGATTAAGAGTGTTCTTCTGCATTTCGTGTGGTCTTTAAGTAAATTCCGCAATAGATGGAATATATAATCAATATTCTTTAATTTCTTGATGCTACACAGAAATTGTAACAAGGTCCTTTCCAACTGAGATGATTCTATGATCCTATGAAATTGTGTTGTGTATTGGAAGAATTTTTCGAGGCAGCTTTCATGAACGAGATTTGAGAGTTTTGTGTATCTCCTAAATCTACACCATTTCTGACCATATCAGGGTTTAAAAGTGGTACAAAGGGTGCTTTTTATCTCCTTGTTCATCTCTGCTGCTGTCAGTACTAATTAGTCAAAATCAAGTTATAACTAGGATCCTTCATGTAATAAATGTAAAATAAGTTGATGTACAAGCTTGTTAAGAGTATCTTGCTCTTCCTCATAAAACCTTGTCTTCATTTGTGTAATCTGATATGTAAATTAATCACAGAGGTTCAGCAGTATTTTTTGCATTAGAATAGAGCCATATCACTAAAGTATTCATATTATTCAGGTTTGATTTTTGTCTTGTGAACTGCTGAAAGTATGAATAATGATTTTCCAGAAATGACCTGTTCCTTCTTTCCTCCCTCTTTCTTTTCCTATCTCCTGCCTTTGCCTTTGCCTTTGAAATACTCTCATCTGGATTTGCATCTAAGAACAACAGATGACAGAAAATTTCAAAGCACTGAAACATCCTGCCTTTTTGACAGAGGTATGCCTCCCACTTTCAGTGATATGGCCTTATTTATATAGTTTTGTCTTCAATGTTTTTTATAATTATTTGACTAAAACCCGAGGTCCTCTTCAATAGAGGACAGCATCTACCAATAAATGCAGGTGTCATTTTGAGAAATTTTGAAAAGATTTTAATTTTTTTTTTAATAGTATTTATCAAAATTCAGAGAAGTTTTAGGAATAAATAGTCATTGTCTTTCTGTAAGATTATTATATGTTTATGAGGATTCCTCATCTTCCATAGAGATCCAAATTGAAAATGGATCTGTTCTAAATATTCAGTGAAATTTACAACCTTGAAGATATAAAAACTTGTCTGTTTTTTAAGATACGTTTTTAACTTTTTGTCACTGTAATAAGGAACGCACTTAAAGGCTTCAGTATCTTAAGATACTGAAGTTCAGCATACTCTGTCTGAGTAGAAGCTCATATTGGTCAAGAATGAATTATCTTGTGGGGCTTGCCAGTGCAGATAAAGGAGTAACATGAGACCTGTGATTTTGGGGTACGGGGAGATGCTGAAGAAATTTATGGAGATAAAATGACATTTAGGGAAAATAATGAAAGTATTTAACTATGTAAATAGTGATTTTGAATCATGGGATGTTTAGCTTTTAAATATTAAGCTTAAGAACCAGACATTGTTAATGCACAAAACAAAAGATTTTAAAAAATGTTTTAATAAGACAATTTTGAAGGCATACAAGCTGCTTTTGTAAGTGTCTTAACTCTACAGTGATAAAACCATACATGTACACATTGTTATTTTTTAACAAATTTTGTACAAAGTGCACATCATATAGACATATTTTCTAAATACAAATATATGCATTTCATGGCTGTGTATCTTAGTTCCATATTAAAAACTAGAAAATATGTAGTGTATGCATTTACAAAGAATATGACCAAAATGGATTACTCCCTCATAAGGAGTGGTTGTGTTATTACTTCTTAACTATAAATTAAAATCTTATCACTGTTCTTAGCAAGCAGAAAATCTTTGAAGAAAGTAATGTAGATCTTTGTACTATTTACATACTCTGTAGCAGTTTGCTTTAATTTAGTAAGGTTTGGTTGTTTTGTTTTTTTTTTCCCCTTCAATTTAGCTTATAAGAGCACTGAAGGATATGTTCTTAGTGTCCTAAATGGTTCGAGTCAGACTCCATTATTACAGTCCTGTGTCTTTTGGTAGTTGTCCATGTTACCTTTCAGATTAAGAAGACTGGTTGATGGATGCTCTGTTCTGTATATCATTTGGATACCTTCAGCTTTCTGTTCTGAGGAAAAAGTTTCTTTATCATTGTTGTAAACTCATTCTGAGTCTTGTGAAAAGAAAAATTGTGAACTCTACCTCAGTCGAATGATATAGAAGGGTGAGGAAAAAAGGCGATAAATACAGTCTTTGTGCTCTGAATTACAGAAGTAGATAATTCTGGAAAAAAATGCCGGTTTAATAAAAGATAATATTGCATTGTCAAAAGTAATAGAATCTGACAATAGAAATATCCACTGTTTGTGACGTAGTTAAAAATCTCTCCCATGTCTGAATTTGTTGCCATAACATGAAGCAAAAATCCAAACCAGGTCTGGGCTTGCAATTAATTTTAGGTGTTTGTCATGTGCAGTCAAGATTCTGCCATTGTTCCATCAGGTGTAGTTACAGTCAGCTATGTCTTTGATAGTGTTGCAACTTTATTTTTGAAAGGCTTTCATGTAATATCAGCAAAATAAGAAATTGCTGATAGTGATGCTGACTAAAGTGACGATTATTTTAATTTTTAATTATTTGGACTCTTTCTCCATTGAGTAAATGGATTTTAAAGATTCCATTTTACATCTCTTCTGATGATTGACAATAGGCCTACACAGAGGTGTATCATGTATCCCACAATGACTATACAATGTTCGTACCTCAGAAAGAGACAATTACAAACAGCTACAATTAATGCTATATACACATTTGTGAAGTAAACAGGATGTGAATGTTCCCATACTAACAGAGATTGTTGGTTTAAAATTACCAACTTACATTTATCACTCCAATAACAGGGAAAAAAATATCTATAATGTTGAGAAACTTTGTATTAAATTTTTTCTAGACAATATATTACTTTAAAGAATCATAAAATATCCATTCCACTATTGTTCATTCTTACATACTCTGCTGCTCATACCACTTTGTCTGATGTTCCTTTTCCACTTCAGTGATATAGTAGATCAAAATTGATGTCCCTGGATACCTGAAATTCTTTCCTTTTCTGGCACTTGCTTGGCATAGAGTTCAGCATCTAAGAAGTTATTTTGGTGTCAATATGAAATAAGAAAATTGATTCGCTGTGATACTGTTTTTGATGGTTACTGGCCTTCCATACCAATAATTTCCTAGGCCTACTTGACAGTCCTTAGTACACTTTTATACCTAGTTCTTTTGTAGACAATTGAATGCCCTTTACCTATGGCTGCAGCTTTTACTTTGATAGAGAACCCCAGGAAATTCATTGCTTGTGGATGTGAAGTGTTTAGATTGAGAAGAAATATATTTAGGTACCATCAGATCATAAGGTGATATAAAGGGCATAGTTTGACTAAAAAGTAATAGCAAATGCTATATTAGTTATGGATGCCATTTGTCAAATGTATCTTCTGTATAAAGCACAGGTCTCACTTTGATATTTAATTTGTAGTCCAGGTACTGGCAGCAGCAACGCTTTTTTCTGTGGTAACCTAACAGAATCTGATAGGGTTGGAGGTGGAACTTGTATAAAGTAACCAACACACCTGATCCAATCTGGATTTATGTATCCAAGCCTTTTAAAATTAAATGTAACATGGAAATTCTCAGAGAATACTCACAACATAACAAATAGAAGTAGGAAGGACTCTGTCTTACAGAACTTCAGTAAAGTCAATAGACTCATGACAAGGATGATTTTGACCTGTTCATACTTCTATTGATGCACTAGTGATTGTACTGATAGCAAGTCTGGAACAAATTTCAGTCCTCCTAAATGGACTGCAGATATTAAATAATTCATGGGTTTTGTTCCTTCCTCCTTCAATCTACTTAAAAAAAACCCCAAACCCAAAAAAACCCAAACCAAAATACCCAACCAAAGATGACTTTTTTTTTGTGAAAGCTATTGAAAGTTGAAATTTATTCTCACCATAAAACATAGGTACAGCCTTTTTCACAGTAAGGAAACACCTGCTTGTTTTAAAAGCTTGTGGTTTACCACAACAACTTTAGGGCAGTACCTATAGCACGAATCAAAAATTAAAGTAATAAGACATAAACGGTAATGGGTTAAAAAAAAAAAAGCTCTAGCAAGCCTTTGAATTTTTTATTGCAAAAGTATGTCCCATTTTCGTTTGTCCTGTGAACCCAAAGTAGTAATCATTTATTTAAGTAAAGTTATATAAGAGTGTGTATAAGAGCTGACTGAATAGCAGACATGTTTAGTTGCAAGCACTTTGGCTCTAAGGCTTGTTTTGAGTAGGTCTAATGATGTTGGCCAGTTTTACATTCTGCTGTAGGAGTCTACTTTTCAAAAGAGGAATGACTAGAATGACTTTAATGCGATCATTTTGTGCCTTTTCCCCCCTCATCTTGCTCTCCAGTATTTTAATTTCTGATTGCCTTTTGCTTCAGAATCCACTTTCATATCATATTGTATAGTTTCTGCTTTAGACACATCGTACGCAGAGTACAGTCAGTGATTTCTGTTCCTTTCTATTTTGTGTGTTTGATTTCAAAATGGTAGGACTGTGAAGAAACTGATTTCTTTGCTTTACTGTCTATCTAGAGATTTAGAGAGAAAAAAATATAGCATGAGCTTAGGAGTTTTGTAGCTTACTGCAAAATTAAATTATCTGGAAAAAAATTTTAAAATAAATCAGATTTATCTGGAAATGCTTTTAGAATCCTAGAACAACTTAGTTTGAAAGAAATGTCTTGAGGTCTTCTAGTCCAACATCCTTTTCAAAGATGAGTCAAGTTGCTAAGAGCTCTGTCAGATTTGAAATTCTCCAAGGTCAGATATTCCACAGCATTTTGTAGTGGAGGGATAATTAATTAATGCGAGATGATATTTTCCAAAATTTAATAGTGTTTATTAATATTTAATATTCAGAACTCTNTCCAGGACTTCCCGTCTTGGTAGGAGACTTTCAGGTGTAGGCAGGATGTCTTGTAATGTGTAGTCTCAGCACGGTGTCACACTGGCTATGCAGGCTGATCACGTGGAGACATTTAGAGCCTGTTCCTGGTAAACCTTTGAAAGGCAGTTTCCAGGCAGTTCAGGATGTAAGGCATCATGAATACAACAGCAGAGAGTACGCATACAATGGCAGAGCACATCGTATCACCTGCTCACCTCCTTTTATCAATATAGCCTGAGACTAATGGGCCTTTGGACACAGGATAGCCAATCAGAATGGCAGTTAGCCAAGCTTGACCATATTAGGTGAAGCCATAGGCTTGCTTTACCCTTTTTAGGGCAGAACATGGTCCCTGCAGAAGGCTGAGTGTGTGTACCTTGTTTACCACAGGATGCAAAGGGCCGGGGTCCTCAGACTCAGTGGCTCCAGGTTCTTTGTCCTTTTTCCAGCCGTTGCTTCTCCCCAAAACAGAGGGAGGGAGAGCAGAAAAAGATGTCTAGGCAAGACAGGAGATGTATAAGCCTATTTTGGCCTGCTTAGGCCTACCACGACACATTTATGAATCCCCGTTCCAATGGTACCTTTGGATCCCTAACCAGATCTTCTTTCTTTGGAAATATCAGTTCCAGCAGAGAACTTACTGGCTCCTCAGTCATCGATGTCTAGAAGTTGTCATCAATGCATGCTAAAAATCAGGGCACATCCTGATTCACTTGGTGCCTTGCTGTGTTGCCTTTCCAGCAGATACAAGGATGAATAAAGTATCCTGTGAGGCCCAGAGCCTGCAAATATGAGGCTTATTCCAGTTGTCTGAAAAGGACTTCACTGACTACTTCTTGACCAGGCCATGTCTAGCACCACAGAGTCACCCATCCTAGTCAGTCCTTAACCCTGATCCACAAGCTGGCTCATCATCTTCCCTAGTCCATGCACTCCAGCTGCTACCACACATACAGGACAATTCCTCTACCTGCCTTCCTAGCCTGTCCTTCCTAGATGTGAGCTGCCCCAGCACATAAATAAGAATAAACAAAATTTGCTTGGAGGAATTAATTTAAAAGTATCTGCCATCTCAGAGTGGATTTGCTTCCTTACTATGAGGATCCTCCATCAGATGGTGCTATTAGGATTTAAAATGGATACTTAGTCTGGTTTGTGCTTAATCAAAGCTGTCAGGTCTTCATCCTGTTTGTCATTTGCTATTTTGATTTAATTAGTGGAGCTTTTTGGGAAGGTTTTATACTGTTCATACAGTGAGGAAGCTGTGCATGAATGTATGCTAAATGTCAAATTCACTACTCAGAAACTTTTATAACTATGTAGAACTATATAAACTATTATAACTATTGTGGAAGAAGCTAAATTTTTACCTTAAGACTTGTCAGTTCTATAAAATGACACTTGCCTCTTCCAAGGCAAGGATTTACATGAGTGTTCTTGAAAGCTATTTGTACCATTCATAGCTGCACAGTATTCAGGTGATAGCTTAAAATGCTAGGGAATTGTTTAGAATTTGGCAAGTACAAAATTATACTGTTTACCTTCCCCATTCAGTAGTGCTTTGAAGTTTGCTTCCAGGTCTGCTGTGAGCATGTAAATGGTTTGATCTCTGACCATAATACCTCACAAGGAGCTTCTTCCCCATGTATGTTTATGGTATCTGTGAGTAAGAATGGTTGGTGTGTTCTCATAGCAACACCTTATGTTTATATTCGGATTCCAAGTGAAACTTGTCTTGGTTTACACTGGTAACATCATCACTACTTTGTGTGTTGTATTCTAACAATGTGTTGTGGTTTAACCCTGGCCAGCACCTAAGCACCACATAGTCACTTGTTCTCTCCTCCTCACCTTCCAGAGGGATGGAAGGAGAACTGATAAAAGGTAAAAACACTAAGATAAAATACAATAAAATATTATAATAGTAACAGCAACAATAATAAAATACCAGTGTAACAATAGTAGTAGTGGAAAATAGTACATCAAAAAAGAGAGAAATAGTACCTAAGAAAAGACAAGTGATGCACAATACAGTTGCTCACATCCTCTGACTAATGCTAAAAACACTTTCTTTGATATATTTTCTTTCTGGGTATTTTGTTCCTCCCCCTGTCTGCCCCCCCTGTCTGCCCCCCCT
>WBNM01010670.1:0-14246 GCA_013399055.1 Ramphastos sulfuratus | reverse complement strand
AGCCCAGTCCCTGGAGTCTTTAAGCCCGGGCTGGGTTGGTCTCTGAGCAACCTGATCTAGTGTGGGGTGTCCTTGCCCGTGGCAAGAAGGTTAGAACTAGGTGATCCTTGAGGTCACTTCCAAGGACTTCTCTGAGTCTAATTCCATCAAAATCTCTATTTCCCTTTCTTAAAGGTCCTCTGATCTTTTAAAAATTATGACAATGTCTAGTAGCATTTGAATAGCAGTAAAGTTTAAAAGGAATTATTGCTTTTGCCCACTGATCACACTTCACTGACCCCACAGCTGATATTCCTCAGAAGAAAGGAAATTCCCATACAATGCAGTAGTGGTTCCCTAGTGTTCTTCTATAGTTCTTCTGCACCTAGACTTCAAGCTCAAAAATCCTGCTGACAGAGTTGAGGTATTGTCCATGTTACATCTTCACACAGATTTCAAGGTTGTCTTCTCTCAGTAAGAGTGTCAAAGCTGTAAGTAAACTATTAGGTCTTACTGACCCTGATCAGCCTCACCTAGGCCTCCATCCATATCACCTACTCAATATCCTAAGGATCCACATTTCAGGTTATTCTGCAGCCTTCAATTTCTGATGTAGGAATGCCAGTTTCCAGCACAACTGCAGCAGTTACCCTGCCTGCTCATAGGTCCTGCTCTGACCTTAAGACTGATCTTAAGACTTCTGTGGACCTGCCTAATAATCACTTGACTGGCAGCCATCACTGGACCTTACCCTGATCTGAACCTGTGAATTGATTTGCCAGCTTAATCCCAGATCTGTTCCAGCACCAGGAACTTTCATGTTGACCTAGGATCTTGGCCAAACCCAGTTACCACCCATAGGCATGCCCTGCTGCATCATTCAGGGGTGTGTGTGGGGGGGTGTCCTGACTGGTGAGGCCTGCCAGCTGTGACATCATACTTGACTCTTCCTTCTCCATCCCTTAGGTAGTAGCTGGTCATTGCTGCACTCAATGAAAACAGCTATTGGTTTAGTACACCATAGGTAAATTTATTATTGCTGTTGTCAGGGTTACATCTAGACTGCAGTGTAGATTCTATTCCACACAAGGTGCTAATTGCTAAATAACCCTCCTGGATACTGTGTTAGTTACCACTAGTTGAATTCTGTAGTTCTCTGTATTTGTATGCTAAAATAGACCCTAGATCTCATCCTAAACAATCATCTAGAAGAAAGGAGAATGGAAATACATAGTAGTTTAGATGTGTTAAGGTAAGTGGGTGTGTTTCTGACTGTTGTACAAGTAAGTAAAGTAGCTACGTTTACATCACGTGGGAATGTGAGCCTATGGAAATGAGTGTGACAGATGTTCTAAAAGCCCAGAAAGTTTTCTCAATGGAGAAAGTTACATTATGGTCCCATAGCTGAGACGAAAACACAAGGCATTTAAGAAAAACAACATGTGCTTAGTTCTCTAATTGAATTTGCCTTCAAAGGCAAGGGTAGACTTGTTGTAGTTAATACTCAAGTCCACACAGGTACATTTGTCACGATGTCAGATGAAACAGGAAATGGAAGATGGAAACAGTGATGGTCATACTAAGTCAGTCTTTTTGCCTGTAGCTAGAAGACTTACTGACATAGAACTCGCTTTTGTGGCAGGAAGGGACATTACTGTCACTTTGCATTTTCTGGGGTTTAGGGACTTGCAGACAGAACTAGCTACCCTGAATTGTTCTGAAGGTCACAGACAGTTTCACACCAACCTTTTGTGTGGCAGCAAATACAAACTTTAAAATATATTCAAACTTGTGATTCTTTTGTAAAGTTAGTTTCATTATTTTTAAGGTCTAGATTGAAGAAGGACTATGATAACTTTAAAAGGCATCCAGACCATGATAAATTTACCAGAGAATTGTGGAACAATGATGAAAGTGAAGTTGATTCTGGCAAAGATTCTTTTACAGTAGCATGTGGTAAATCTTCAGAGTCTGCGGAACATGTGGAAGTTCCCCAAAAAGATCACTCAGGCAATGGTAAGCATTTATTGGAATTTGATAGCTTGAATGTGATTCAGGAGCTTGATTTTTTTTTTTATGTGAGCTTCTGTCATAATTCATACTTCAACTACTGTGGTGATAAGACTGAAATAGCTTGTGGTGCATATCTGAAAGATGTAGACTGGAAGAGGGCAGACATGACTGTGATGAAAATTCTATTTAATACAAGTTTCGGCCAGGAAGAGAAAATAAGATGGGAAAGCTCATGAGCCATTATACAGATAAGGAAGTCATTTACCAGTTACTGTCAAAGGCAAACAAACTAACTTGGGGAAAATTAACTTGATTTATTGCAAATTAAAAATAGAGCAGGATGGTGAGAAACAAAAACTAAACCACTTTCTCTTCCCTGCACCATCTGCACCTTTTTCTTAGTCTCAACTTCCTTCCCAATTCTTCTATCTCCTCCCCTGTCAAGTTGCATAGTGGGATAGGAATTGGGGGTTGAAGTCAGTTCATGAAACTTTGTTCCTGCACACACCTTTGACCCTCTACAGTGTGGAGTCTCTCACCTCCTGTGGAGTACATTCCTTAACAGGCTGCAATGTACATGAGCTCCAGCATTGTCTTCCATGGAAGGGAGTCATCCTGCTTCACCATAGTCTTGGGTTGCAGGGGAGCACCTCTTTCCCCTCCTCCTTCACTGACCTTGGTGTCTTCAGGTTTTTCTCTTACATTTTTTCCTCACTTCTCTCTGCCACACTTTTCCATGCAGCATTTTCCATCCATCCCATCAGACAGCTTGGCTGGTGGGATCAGCTGTGACCTGCAGTGGATCTGTTTTGCAACCAGCTGCATCTGGCACAGGGCAGCTCCTGGCCTTTACACACAGAGGCCCCCACACTGTATCCCCACACTGCCAAAACCTTGCCAAAACCTCAGTGCATGGCTCCTCTGCCCACCCATCATCGCTACTTGCTTGTGGGGCCCCCTTCCCCACATCATGCACCCCGTGTTTGCTGGCTGGTCTAGCTTGATGCTCAGTGTGAAACGTGACACTTACACCCTTGTCCCACAGGCACTCCACACTCACAAGTCTGCCTGATACGCCAGCCCAAACCCAAAGTCACCCAGCTCACCAGCTACTCTGGCTTGAAGTTTTCTGGTGAATACACACACACACACTGCCCCTGTGCACCATGGGTGTGGGGAGGATGTAATCACCCTGCAGCTGGTACCAGGGCACACATGCTTTGACCTCCTGCTCTGTCCTTGAAGCTCTCTCTCCCTCTGCACATTGCTTCCTGATGTTGTATACATAAAAGGGGTTCCTCCACCCCTTTTAGCCCAGTGTTCGGGGCATCTCCTGGTTTACAGTCATAGCAGTTCAAAAATTCAGGTTGATCTTTTTGAAAAAGGACACTTGCAGCTTCTTCATAATCCATTTATTGATGAGGTTGTTTCTTATCCTTGTCTCATGTTTATTTTGTTACATTTGTGTTTGTTTCTGGCTTCGACATCCCTTAAATTTTTTTTTTTATTCTAGAGTAAACATTTTCATACTATCACATTCCTACAACAATTAGCGTGAATGACCAGGTATGGTTTTCCTCACTGTCTCCCAGGTTTCTGTGCCTGTATGTTCTTGTTTACAACTTCCTATCTTCCTTATTTAACCCCCTTTTTGCACTGAGAGCTCTTTCACCAGATGCCCTTAAAGAAGCAGAAATTCTTCTTCCACATATCCCTACAGTTGCAAACTATCCTTTTGCCTTCAGCCAGACATTATAAAGTTGCTATATAGAGGTATCAGTTGTAAATATGTAAAATACGTTTTGTTTTAATATCATTTCAGATGAAATAAAGCTAGTAGAGATGAATTTACCTGCAGGAAGAAACAGAATTCTGAAAAAAGAGTCAACATCTAAAGAAATGCAGAAGATGTCACCGAAATGTGTTAAACGACAGTGCAAACGAAACAGTTGTCTGGATCAAAGTACCGATGACCTCTCGCCAAGGAAGAAAGCTAAGCTGAGCACTAATGAGGCTGTGGTCCTGAGTTCAGAAAGTAGTCTGCAACCAGATAGTTGTTTGACTGAGCTGAAACAATGTGAAGGGTCAACTCTTGAATCATTTTCCTTGACAGATCCTGCAACATCAGTATCAAACTTTCTGAAAGGGACCAAACCCATCCAGGCCTTGCTTGCCAAAAATACTGGGAACAAAGTGACCTTAACAAATCAACTGTCACCTCCCTCTGGCATAAACGCATCTTCTGAAAAGCCAGTTTTATCACCTTTGGAATCATCACTTTTAAAACCAGCTTTGCCCTGCCAGAACAGTTCTAAGACTCCTTTACAAATGGTATACAAAATGCCAAATGGCCATTGTATACCAATAGATCTTCACAATAACTCTGTGAAAATTCATGTGCAACCTGTGACTGACCCTAAAACTGGGGAAAAAATAATGCAACAAGTTCTTGTTTTACCTAGAAATTTTCTTATTCAACAGAAAGAAGGTAAAATTGCGTCCAAGGACATTCAGTCACTGCAACAAAATTCATCTGAACTGCTCCATACAACTTTACCAGAGACACCTAATCCCTGTGTTTCTGTAACATCTGTTTTGATAACAGGCACTGCAAATGCCACCAGTCAGTCACCTAGTAAAATTTTTAACAAGAGTATTACTCACTTGTCAAAAGTGACTGGTCCCACAAACACTACACGTCAATTGCCTGCTGTAACTTCAGCAGGTACCTTATCAACAATGAAGGTGAGCCAAACTGAAACTAACAAAATCAAGACTACACTTTCAACAGCCACATTCCCCACATCTTTGACTTCACCTACTCTTTCCACAGCTAGCCAGTCTTTGATATCAGCAACAGCATTAACCGGGTCTACAAACGCTGCTTCTACCTGTCATAGTCTTGCATCACAGCGAGCTGACTCCTTTGAAACTAGGCAGGAGCTGAAGACAGTGTGTGTCAGAGAGTCACAGTCTATTTTGGTCACAACACGAGGCGGAAATACGGGAATTGTTAAAGTGCGAACAAACTCAGACCAGTTTTCCCCAAGTAGTTTACCTTGTAGTTCAGTTTTCACTTACACACCTCAGCTTCAGGCCTTTCTTGTGCCAAAATCCACAGCATTATCATGCTCTGGTCTCCTATCTGTAGCAACAGGCGCATCTGATCACCCAAATATTGAGCAATCATCTCTTTCTGGATTTGCCCCCTCAACAGCTTCTTCTGTTAACATTCCAGCCTTGCCAGTTGATTTTACCCAGACAATAGGAAAAAACACAAAATTCACTTTGCAGCAGCCTGCTGTTGAGGTCACTTTGAGTCAAGTAAAAGAGAACTCCTTCTGTGTGTCCTCAGCTTCTTTATCCTCCATTTCATTAGCTAGCAATTTGATGTCCACCATTTCAGACAGTCCTGTTAGTGTGACTAGCATTGAACAAAATAGCACTGTCATAACTCCAAATTACTCTCTGCAGCAACAAGGTGATAGTAAAATTAAAACTTGTCCAATTATACCATCCAAGTCTCATTCAGTAATAAATGGAGATGCAGTCAGTGGTACACAGGTCCAGAAACTTACATTAGTCACAAGTCCTATTTTATCACCCTGTGGTGCATCAGGAGTCAGTGTTATACCCTGTCCAGCATCTAGTGGTCTTAACGCTCAGAAGTTGGTTTTCATTAATACACAAATTGCCAATGGCCCATCAACCACTAGTCTAGTTGCAGAGCCACTAAAATGTAACCTTCCTTCTTCCCTAAGCAAAACTTCTGTTAGTGCCACAGAGCAACCACAGTTGGTTCTGATCCCATCTACAGTAGCAGCACCAATACGAATTAATTCATCATCGACTGTTGCTCAAGTGAAAGATGTGAAAATTGGACTAAATATAGGTCAAACCATTGTAAATGGCAAAGGCAATGCACATCAAGCTTTACCAGTTAATAAAATGTGCTCTCCCATTTCTAAGGAAGAAGACAAAAAGACTACGGCCTTGGCTTTATCTTTGACAAGTAGTACTGCTTTGGTTTCTGTTCCAAACTTTGTAAGTCTCAGTGATGCATCAGTTAATGAATCTGTATGTGTTGCATCAAAAAATGAAAATTCTTTTACAGTAACAACAACAAACGCATGTGTAGAATCTGTTTCAGTGGCACCAAGTGGGACTTCTGGGACATGGCCCACTGTCTTGATTGGTGGAAATGATCTGTCAAGAATAAGGCCAATTCTGGGTAATCAACTTTCTACATCAAATATTGGCAATACTGTGGGTATATCAACTGTGAAAGCAGGACATCTTGCTTCATCTCTGCTGATTTCAACAACACAACCAATAGCATCTCAGAATTTATCACCTGCTTTGCAGTTTCCAGTCATTAGCTTGCCTGCATCTGTAGCCACCCCTCACAAAATGCTACATACTGTTACTCAGTTGGCAGCAGTACCAGCTGCTCCTCCAGTACCAAAAAGCCAGTTGCCCACACTGCTTCAGTTTCAGTCATCAGGAATTTCAGTTGGTATGCCAACTAATGCAAGTGTTCATAGACCTCAAAGTGTGTGGTCCCCTCCATCACCAAACAAAGGTAAAGGCAGTAGTTTTCCCAATTTTAATTCCCTGCAATGCTATCAGGTACTTCCCAGTACAGAGAAGCAAAGTCATGCTTATTCTTGTGCTTCTACCATTCAGGTGTCTGAAACTTCACCAGCTGCGGCAAGCAAGGCAGGAGGTCAGTTGAACGAACCTTGCATTCAGCAGAAAATAGTCCTTAACACCTGTATGCCTTTGGCACCTGGAACTCAGATAATGATTAATGGCACTCGTTTTGTTGTTCCACCACAAGGGCTTGGATCTGGCAACCATGTTCTTCTTCTTTCTAGCAATACAAATCAGAGTCCTCCTCTAACTGTTAACCATGGTCAAGAGGTTCCAGGTATATCCGTTGTTAATCCAATAACCTCGAAAGTCATCCTAGCACCAAGTAGTTCATTAAGTTGGCAAATACCAAAACATCCTTTGAAAAGCTCTACAAAGATTGTGAACTCTTTTGGGTCTGCAGATGTTCTACCCATTGTACACGCAACACCCCATGTATTTAGTACTCCAGCTAGCTCTTGTACTCCCCAGTCTGCAGCAGCACCATCTGTGTCTTCAATGAGAAAATCTCCTGTTAATGTAGCTACATCTGTAGTTTCTGCTGTTCATCCTCCAAACTCTAATTTACCAAGCAACACTTCAGCATTTCACTTAGACACTTCAATCAAAAAACTGTTGGTCAGTCCAGAGGGAGCCATTTTGAATGCTATAAATACCCCAGCACCAAAAGTTTCTTGTCTGTCCTCATCACTGCCTCCTGTTGTGTCCACAAGCAGAAATCCTACCACTGTCTTCTCTGCATCTCAGTCATCTTGTCTTAATAAAACTGACAAAGCTGCATCTTGAATTTACTGCGAAAGAGCCAGTTTGAAATTCCAGGGGATTCTTCTGACTTTGGAAGCTTTTACTATTGAATAATTTATTATATTGTTTCAAAGAGTTGACTTACTATAAGTCATTTAAAACTGCATTTCTTTCCTGTTTACCTGTGGGGCTCAGGAGGGAGAAAAAATTATTTATAAAAAATTTTCAGATAATTTTTCAGTAAAAAGTTCAGAAATGACCAACCACTGAACATTTTAGTTTGGAGAAATCTAGTTTCTTGCATATGTTCCATGTTACAGTATGGACTGTTTCCCAGTGAGTTTATGTCAGTACATATCTCTCAGTTTATTTGTCAGATTTTTTTTTTATTCATTTCTGTAAAAAACAAAAAAAAATTATGCATTGCCGAAATGCAGTCTATGGTTTAGAATTGTACATACTCATGAATTCCTAACAATCTATACTAAACTGTATGTACAAAGAGCTATGCTGTCTTATTTATGTTTTGTTTACATAATGTATAGGTTTTTTTAAGTATTTTAGTAACTTTGGACCAGTGTACTGTTTAGCAACAATGCAGAAGAATCTGCATATAATAAACTCAAGTTGCTGTACTGCTTCGTGTTGGTGTAGTTTAAAACTGTAACATTGTGACAGAATATATATATATATATATATATATGACTGCTTCATGCAGATGCATCTTGACTTTTGGAATATAATAGTATGAAATTATTTCATCTCTTCTGCTCTTTGTGGCTTAACATTTCCCAGGATATGATAGAACTTGAAAAGAAGACCATATTATTGATCCTTCTGATACTGGGTGGGAGAACCTATACTTTACTTATTCTTAATAAAGGTTTGATTATATTACATAAAATTTCCCATTATATGGTAAGGCTGGAAACGGTTTTGTAGACGCTAGTCCAAGTTACCCTTATTGCTGTTCAGAGCTACCAAATTTTGTTATAAAGCTCTTTATTACTCTCTTTTTTCACAGCCTCAGATACATTTCCACCTGTCTGGTAACTGTATAAAGGTCACTTTAATCTCTAGCTGTAACACATTAGCTTTTTTTTTTTTTTTCCACCCGTCATGCTTTCTAAAGCTGTATTTTTCACTTCACCTGTTTTCATTGGTTTTTCTGGAAGGATAGTGCTAAAATGTCGCACAGTATTAAAAGAGGTCTTATGAGTGCTTTGAGCAGAAATAATTCACATGCTACATAAAGCTTCCCTTTTTATTGGTGTGTATTCAGTATTCATTGCCTTAGCTCTTGATCTGTTTAAAACCTTATGTTATTTTTGTAGAGTTTGCAGGTGCCTGCTGCAGTGTTCATATAAATAGAGAAGGGTTTTGGTGTCTTTTTGAAATTTAACATATGAACAAATGTGACTGTCTAGCAATCTATGAAAGATGGTGATTTTAGAAGTGTAATTTTAAAATCTGAAGTCATAGTCTCTGTTACTTGGAAGATCTAGTCTTAAGCCGAACATCTTGTTTGGGAATTTTTTGTTGGCTTTTGTGGGTAAGCTGGTTGGTTGATTGCTTTGAGGGGGGAACTAGAAGGAAAGATTTCAGAACAGCTTATGAATGTTAGTTGACTTTTTAATGGCTATGGCTTCAAAGAGGGATAAAATCTTACATACCTGTGTTTAGCTGTGTTGGCTGCCCTTCATGTTTTGAAAACTAATTTGCTAACTAGCTAACCAGAATTCTCAGAAACTTAGGGATATAGAAAGGCTCTTTCTGGATCAGCAATCATTATCTTAACTCAGGGCAGGGGAAGATGCAAGGTGGCCATTTTGAAGTGAGAGGTTTGTTTTTAGAAGAGCTACCTGGTACATTTTTCCTACTTCTCATTAAAGGTGTTATGTACACCTAGTTATCTACACCTAGTAGTAAGTGGTGTCTACCTGCCAGAGTTCACAATGTTAAAGCTTTTTAGATCTCAGTGCATTTTGCAGCTGAATGCTGCAGGTAACTTTTCAAATAGAGAAAGATTTTAGGGAATGGCAGTTTCTTCATGGACTCTAAAGGCATGTATACCAGCAATACATTTTATTTTATTTTACATTCCATTAGTGGGATCTTTGGACTTAGTTTCTTGAATTTTTCACTTCCTACCCATGGCTGATTTTCCTTTCTAATTTTTGTTCATTGTAAATATCTACGTTGTTTGTAAAGCTTAATAGTAGTCTCTGTTTTTGCAAGTGGCCTGGATGGAACTGAAAGATCTTGCACATTTTCAGAGGTAATAGCTGTGGAAGTACCTGTTCAAACCAAGTGTGTTACTCTGTGTTACTGTCAAGTTACTAAAACCCACTCTGGTTTCACTGTGTGATACAGCAATGTGAAAGGTGAAGCAAAAGTGAATAGAAGTTTGTCTCACCTGAGTAGGTCAGAAAATTGCTAATGCAGGCATCTGACGGGAGTCTGTAGCCTTATCACAAAGTTGGCTTCATAGATGGTTTTCCTTATGTTCTGTAGTGCAGGATTTTAGTTGCCCAAACTGATTTTGAAGTAAATTAATCATTTGTGTTAAGGTGTATTTTTATGGTGAAGCTGTTTCCTTTAAAAAGAACAGCAGAAGGTGCTTACAAAAGACTTTAGTTTATCTAGCCTGTTTCCTGTAAGCTGCACCTGAAGTGAGTTTCCTCAGTCAACTTTAGTAATGTATCAAACTAGAGGTCCATTTGTCCTAGCATTATGTCTCTTGGAGTAGTCAACAGTAGCAGTCTAATAAGAGCATAGTGACAGGCCTGATTAGTCTTCTGCTATCCACTAATCTGCGAGCCACAGTCTTCCTCAGACAGCTGAGATTCATTTTTTTTTTTTTTCCCCCAATTTAATAGCCCTCAGTGTATTTTCTTGATGAAATCCACCATCCTCTAGAATTCTTGACCAGATGTACACTTTACCATTGACAATGACCTGTGCTAACGAGTTTTTCACACAATGTATAAATAAATCTCCTGGTCGTTTTATCAACCTGGCATCTGCTAGTTTTATTTGATGCAAATAACAATTATATTGTAAGATACAGTAAGCCTTCATTATTTTTTCCATGGCCTTTGTAGACCTTGTCCATGTTGGCTGCCCCTTTTCTAGAACAAAGACGTAGTCAGTTCCAATTATGTCTTACATGGAAGTAATCAGTTACTGTCATTGCTACGTGTACCTTTTTCAGCTTTACTATTGCCTTGGGATATGAGATCAGAATAGTGCATATTCTAGAAGTATTGCAAATCCATTCAGCATTATGAAGATGATTCTTCTCAATTACTTTAGCTTTTGGGGTGGATTTCCTGAGTATTATTTTGCCTTGTACTAATTTTTTTTTGTAGAAATATCAACTGTAAACCGAATACTCAGCAGTGTCAAATTGTTTAAGCCTATACCACTTACAGAATAGCTTGGCTGTAAAGAATCACAGAATCACAGAACATTAGGGGTTGGAAGGGGTCTCAGAAGATACTGTCAGAGCGGGATCATCTAGTGCAGGTCACACAGGAACACATCCAGACAGGCTTCGGATGCTTCTGGAGGAGGAGAATCCACAACCTCTCTGGGTAGCCTCTTCCAGTGTTAGTCACCCTCAAGGGAAAAGGTTTTTACTTGTGTTGATGTGGAGCCTTGTGCTCCAGCTTGTACTCTTTGGCTCTTGTCCTACCATCTTAAATCAGACTATGGAAACTGGTGCAAGTCTGGTACTCTTGTCTCTGTACAGTTCCCACTTTTGCTTGTTTTAGGCCTCTTGAAAATGTAGAAGGACAAAGTGCTATAATGATGACTTTTTAAACTCTCATTTTTGCCCATAGGATACAAGCTTAAGTCTGTGTATTGAGTGCATGATCATTTTATACCCATTGGCACACGAATAAAAATGTTTGAGTTGTTGAAGAGGCCACTGCTGCAAATGTGACACAGATTGTTCAGTTTAAAATACTTTCCTTTAAACTACAGTGACATACTTTAAGATCTTGATAAACATGTTTTCTTTTCTCAATATGCTGAAGTTGCTGATCAGTCATCATGCCTGGATATGTGTCATAAACTTGGAAACCAGGATAATTTGTCATTCCAGTAATGATTGGTCCAGAAGTTCAGCAGGAGGTTGGTGCTCTTACAGTACCTTTTATTTCAGTCTGAGCTCATGGAAATGGTATGTAAAAGCATAGTAAAGAAAATTCAATTAATTGTATGTAATATTTATTTAAATTTATTATCTATAAAATGGCTTAAAATATGCATAAATACAACTTTTCACCTTTTGCAGACAAAGACAGTGGAGTACAGAGTTCTTGAAGCAACATACAAGAACTGGAAAGAGGATCATTGGTCCCCTTCCTCCTCTTCAATAACTAAAGGATCCCATCCATAATTAAAGGTTAGACAACTGGATTGCTTCTTTATTTTCCTCTATTCTTGCTTTTACAAAAAAAAGAAAAATTCATTAGAAAATGAAATTGTTTTCAAGAAGTGAGTGACACTGACAGCATTTACAAAAACTAAGTAGTACAGGAAAACAGGATAGGAAAGGAACCACTGTGGTGAAGGGCCCAAGTTGTATTTGGAACACATATCCTAGATATCTGCCTGGGCACCCATCTTGCCCCCTCCACACTCCTCCTTTCCCCCCTTCTTCCCGGGTAGAAGAAGCGGGAAAGCAGACAAAAGGCTTGGCGCCTCACAGTCTGCAGAAGTCACGATGGTGGACTTGTGAGTCTCCCTCTTTTCGTAAGGTGACTTGGGATTGTTTACAGGGATGTTTTTTGTCTGTTGCTATTGGTCAAAGACACTCGGTCAAAATGCATAAAACCCCCAGCCAACTCATTTTTGTATGCTGCTACCGCCTCTATTGCTTGTCTGCTGCCTTCTGCGCTGCTCAGATTCACGTAGCAGGGGATTTGTTTCCCCCACACACACACAAACGGCAGACCTGATCCTGCCCGCTTGCCGCATCCAGTCAAGGGACTGAAGGGTTTGCCGGCTCGCCACTTTCAGCCCAAGATCGACTCTTTTGTTATGCACCACAGCCGATCAGACTGAACTAGCCCGGGAACCTGGATCCCGCTTTGCCCAGGGGCTGAACGCTCCGATAACCTCCTGGGAGCCACGGAAAGTTTTGTGTCTCGTCCGTGGATCTCCTCAGACAACGTGTTCCATTGAAGCTATGTAAGCAGCAAAACTCCGCTCGTCACCGCCACGTGGAAGGCCGCCACGTGGCAGGGACTATATTATTCTTCATCTAAGTTTCTGCAAATACTTTTGGACTATTAATGCTGGGACTCCAACGAGTGAGTAGCCAACTCTCTTTCCTGAAGTTCGCGAAAGTTTGTGTTTAACCTTTAAGTGGCAGTTTGTGCCGCAGGACTCTCCAGTTGTTTGAATTTCCAAAAATATTTATAAAATACATTTAAATTAATTTCATTAAATGTATATACATTCTGCAAAGATAGTTTTACCAACTGCATAGTAGAATCTGTGTGTGTTAATTGTAAATACGTTTGGGGAAATTTTTTTTTATTAATAAAAGTATTTAATATTTTTTTAATCAGCCTCATTACAATTCAGTTATAACCCAGATTCAAACCCCCCACCACGACAACCACTTATAACTGATTTTTGTGATTGTCTTCAGGTTTTAGGACCATTTGTCAATATCAATGTCATTTTAAAAAAAAAGACTATATGTGTTCCTCTTAGTAAATGTTAAAGTACAAGATCAGTCTGTTTTGGCTATTTGTAGATCATGGGTACCTAGTACCAGTGTAAACATTGAAATCCTATGCACGTAACATTCTCATATTTGCAGAATCATTCCTCATTCCCTTTTCTATTAGTAAAATAGAATATCAAAAAAGGATTGGTGATTAGGTTATTACTAGGTAATCACAGGCAATGTTGGTAAGGAAATGGTGGGAAATTGTAAGGAAAGAGTGGAATTTTGATGAAGTCAATTTATACAGCATAAGCAGCGACATTTTACTGTTATACTAAATTTTAACTACCAGGCAGGAGGAATGGCTTACATTTTTTTAAAAAAAAAAATCCCTTGCCAATTCATGTTAGCAACATACCAATATGAAAATTACAGTAGATTGAGATTTTCCTGCCCAGTATTCTGCTTGGTTTTGCCTGTACTTTTCTACAAGCTGATCTTAGAAGAACCTTTAGTAGACAAACACAAACTGGGAGGTCCTGTCCTAAAGTATTTTCCTCCTTTCATGTTCTAAGCAATGGATGCAAACCGATAACCTTTTGTTAAAAAACAGCCTGTATTTGAAAGCGATTTTCTTACGTTGGCACATTGAATGCAAGCAGTACTGATGGTACAGCAGTCAGACCTTATATGAGCTGCATCTTGGACTAGGCATTTTTTTCTTGCCAGAGAGAACAGAGAATTCCAATAGAGAGGTCTTAGTGGAAAGAACAAGAAGTAGAACAAGTATTAGTTAATGTTGCCTAGTATGTATACACAGCCTCCAACTGTAATTGCAGGAGAATTGTGTGTACCCATCTGGACTTGTCTGTAACACAAAAGAACAGATTTTGTAGTCAGACAATCAAGATACTGGAAAAGAGTGAGCACCAATTCAGAGAAGCAAAGCAGAAAAAAACAATCGAGAAAAAAGCACACTATTGCTTCTCCAGATTAAGAAGTGGTAGTGTGCTGGTTTAAGGCTAATTGGAATATTTTAATAGAGAAAATTATATTACAGGCTGTGAAAAGGAAACAATGGTGATGTCTGCTTCACTCATAGGCTTGCTGTGATGTTTAAGAAAGAACCCGAAACAAAAGTTAAAACAGTCGGACTTGGGGCACTCTC
>WBNM01010667.1:0-38377 GCA_013399055.1 Ramphastos sulfuratus | reverse complement strand
TGGTTCTATGATTCTATATACCACAGCACTAGAAAACATATTGGATGTGTCTCAGATCTCATGGTAACTTCCTTGGGCACTCAGTCTAGTATGCTTCATGTACACATGACATCTGGTCTAAAAGCCTGCAAAGGAAACAGATATGCTGCTGCCCAGCCCTGCTGCCAGGCCCTACATACTCCAGCTCTGTTGTCAGTGGGATTGCCTGGCTCCACACAAAGTAACTCTCACAGGCTGCTGCCAGAAAGCTCAGCGTTAGCATCCCACTATGGAGAATTTCTATGGCTATTACTGCATGGAGAAGAAATGGGACATCCAATGTGATCAATGTGTCTGGTCCCCTTTTTTGTGTGACTTAGCAAACTGTCTTTGACAAATGTGCCACTTGTGAATTCAATCACAGAATTACACAGCATAGGATGCAGTCTCTCCCTGTAGTGTATTTTCCTTATGCTTGAGATATGCACATACTTGTTTCCAGATGCTTGGTTGCCCATATTTAAGAGCATATATTTAACCATAACATCCCTCCTAAGAAAGCTTAAAGAAAGCTCCATCCCAAGGGTTATCCTGTGATTTGTACCACCCTGCTTCACTCATAAATTCAAGAATATGCTTAGCCAACTGTATATAGGGGGATCTAAGAATTGTGTCTTGGAAAGCCACTAACACTGCTCAAGGAAGTAGACAGCAAATAGAAATAGATTTGAGTAATCATCTGCTCAGCCAGAAGCAGTGTTTTTTTCCTGAGGTAGCACTTTGCTTTATATTCATTTGTGAGGGCTCAGTGCCTGCAGCCCATGGCAGGGGGTTGGAACTAAATGATCCTTGAGGTCCCTTCCAACCTTACCATTCTATGATTCTGTGATTCTATCTGTGCTTGTTCTGACTTGTCCATTCATTGAACCTCTAAGGTTAATATGTGGTATAAGGACTGGCTTGATGTTTCTCTGGAAAGAAGAACTACAACCTTATGCTTATAAGCAGTGAGAATCTGGAAATAACTTCTCTCCAAATCCCCTGAAGCCTCATCTGAAATGGTTCAGTTGTTACCCTTTATGCAGGCACAGTATTTATTGACATCTTGTTATCCTTTATGCAGGCACAGTATTTATTGACATCTTGGTGTTCTTTGTAATCTACATTCAAATCACAACAGCCAACACATCTAGCAGGGTAATGGAGAGCTCTGGTTCCTGTGCATGGATTTTTACACAACCCAAACAGTTCTTTCTTTTGTGAAGGTCACTGAAAAACAGGGAGCGAGTAAGAAAAGAAAACAAAACCAAACACAAAACCACAAGGAAACTACAGGATATGATTCATAAAAATCCCATGTCTCCTCTATATGCTCATGCAGTCTTTGAAAAAATAAATACCAGTTTTTGTTCTTTAGAAATGTTCCAGTAAATAATACACAAGCCAGAGAACAAGCAAGCTCAAAACAATGAGCTAAAATTAGAAAAGGAAGATTCAGCATCTCCAGTCACAAATACACACACATCTACTTTATAGTGTGTGAAAGCATCTGGAAGAAATACAGCCACATGGCCTGTTTGGGTGCTGGCACCAGTACTGGAGCTCAGGAGATGTTTCTGTCAGCTCCAAGCTCTCTGTGGATCCTTGAACAGCTCTTTTAATCCTATCTGTGAAAAGAGGCAATGACTGGCCTGCTTTGTGTCCTGAGGATGAAATCCTGAGTGTTTACAAGGACCTTGGATTTTTGTGTTGAGTGCCACTGAAATAAAATCATTTCTTCAGCCCACTCAGCTGTAAAAAGTGCTGACAAAGTAATGCAGCTTGGGCCATTTTGCTGTTCAGGATAAGTCTACTGTCTACTGAAATGGAAGAGAGAGAGAGAGAGATGTGGAGTGCACTACCACTTACTAATACTATCAGCGCTTACTAATACTATGAGCACTTACTAATACTGTACTAATACTATACCACGGACTGTTTATCAGCACTTACTAATACTATACTAGTACCAATAATACCAAGAATATATTTTCTGGAATATTTTACTCATAACCTAAAACATATATATATATATATATGTATGTATGTATGTATAAATCAAAAGTTCTGTGCAGCCAAGTACTTAGTAGACATCATCAGTTCTCAGTAGACCTTACCAGCTCAATCAAGCAAACACATTCCCGTGGGAGACATGTTCAGCAGCAGCAAGATTCACACATGAGTCTGGGGAATCATAAGTTCTGATCAGGAGCAATCTTTCCACACTGTACTATCCACCAGGAATCAAAGCAAGAGAAGGAAAGGACCACAGGCATGAGCACACACAAACATATTCTGATCCTACAGAGAGGATTCAGGAGGAGCTCCCTCACATCACTCTGGATTTGCATCTCCCATGCAGATACAGGCTCTGAAGGAGCAATTGTAAGCCAATGGAGGTGGAGAGGTTTTTCAGCATCCACTATGTCCAAGATTTCATTACAAGTTAATATTGCACTGTGATGGTCACAGAATCACAGAACTGTAGAGGTTGGAAGGGACCTCCAGAGATCATTGAGTCAAACCTCCCTGCTGTACTTTACATGAAATAATGTTCTGGACATTTTAAAGACTAACCAGAGTCCACATACACATTTTAAAAATTTTCCTCTGGTCTTACCAATGTTTACAGGTGTTGCTGAAGCTGTTTTTAAACCACGTGCATAATTTTCAGTATGAACACAAACGTTGTAGTCAGAGGGGACTGGTTCCTTCTGGTTAAGGTGGCAGAGGCAGATCTGCTGCACGTTAGATCTACTGACAGAAAACAGACATCTGCAATTTGGCTAGCAGCACACATATTTTCATTAGCCTGAAGGAAGAGTCATAAGATTGTTTCTGAGGGAAGGAAGAGAGAAGGCAACTGCAGAATTAATTTTGTTTCCTAAGGACCAGTTGTTGTTTTTCCTGTTGCATTTGGTAGCTGAAATCAGGAATCTAACTTATCTCTGCTCGTAGACCAAATGGATGATAACATAACCAGATTAATTATAGACTCTGGTAGTTTAACCATAGATGTGGCAACAAGATTCCCAAGTCTGGGTTATCTAAGACAATGAGAAAAATTTTGAATCTTTACCTGTTGGGCTGCCTGACATAGCCAGAATTGGAGAAGAAAATTTCAGGAATAAAAAGGAAGAGAAGTTGAGAAGAAATTATTACAAATCACCCCAGCTTTGTTCATAAACTTTGCTACTGTGTGGAGTCTGGTAGCATTCCATGTAGTTTGGTTGGGCCTTGCCACTGCTAAGATCAAGGCACTACAAATACAGAAAACGAACCTGTATTGATCTGGGGGCACATAGGTATTTGTAATAGAGGCTGTTACCTTGATTGATTGATTTGCTCATCCATATTTTGCTTTGATAATGCTTCATGTCTTTTGCACAGACTAAAATTAAATTAGGCAGTTAAAGAATAATGCATTCAAATGCTGGAATCACAGAACCACAGAATGTTAGGGGCTGGAAAGGACCTCCAGAGATTATTGAGTCTAACCCCACCCAGCCAAAGCAGGATCAGCTAGGGCAGGTCACACAGGAATGCATCCAGGTGGGTTTGGAAAATCGCCAGAGAAGGAGACTCCACAACCTCTCTGGGCAGCCTGTTCTAGTGCTCTGTCACCCTCACTGTAAAGAAGTTTCTCTTCATGTTGGGGTAAAACTTTCTATGGGCCAGTTTGCAGCCATTGCTCCTTTTCTTACTGTTGCTGACCACTGAAAGTGGCTCCATCCACTTGACACCCACCCCTCAGATATTTATAATGATCTGTACACTGTAAAGTGATGTTGCTAGTATGTAAAATAAAGAGGTAACTTGGGAGCTCACCAGCAATATTCTATTCAGTTAAAAATATCCTATGCAGGCAGTGATGTGACATTCATAAAAGGCTGGGTATTTTTCAGTGGTACATGGGCAGAGTTCAGCCTGAAGCAGCATACAGTCTAAGAGCAGGAAATAAGCTAAAGTTTGCATGAAGTCCTGGATCCATGCCCTCACTCAGCTGCTAGTAAAGCACAGAACTTCTTTTTTGCACTGGATCCTTTTATAAGCAAGCCCAGAAAATCATGCAGCAAGAATCCCGAAACTCTGTTTTCCAGTTTGTGTGGATAAATAACTGTACCTTGGCCACTGTGACATAAAAGAGAAAAATAAAGCCCTTCTCTGTTTAAAAAAAAGAAAAAAGAAAAAAAACGAGAGGAGAAGGAGAAGGAGAAGGAGAAGGAGAAGGAGAAGGAGAAGGAGAAGGAGAAGGAGAAGGAGAAAGAGAAAGAGAAGGAGAAGAATGGGAAGGAGAAGAAGAAATTAAGTATCTCAATCACATGCTGAAGCCATAATTTTAACATTATTCTTCTCTCATTTAACAGGGAAAAGAAGCAGAACTAAGGAAGAAGAGTAATGGCTCAATGCACATCCACTCAGCTTTTATCTCACTTATATATCCTTTCTGACAAGGAGCCATCCAACTCTTGCAAGTCCTTTCGGAGCTGCCAGTGGGTGGAAAGAAAGATTTTTCCTGGGAAGGAGGTCTCCAGGGGAAGCAGTGAAAAAGCATGAGAGAAGGAATCTGGAAGAATTCACTCCCACCCACCTACAGGAGGTTCCTAGAAGCATTGTTAGCCTGAAGATTTCCACAAAACCCACTCCACTTCTCAAAGGCAGGGTCATTTCTGTGGCAGGTTGATTTTAAAGCAGCAATGGTGTCTAGCTGGAACCACTCACAAGGTTGGAATGTTAGAAGTAGTCCCAGGAGAGAGAGTTTAATGTACAAAATGCAGGTGAGGCAGCCAGAAAGACATGATGAATGCAATTTATCACAGGGCTTTGCAATTTATCACAATGGAATCACAGGAAACAAGCAAAGCAGAGAAGTAGACTAGATAGATTGAGCTCCTCTGGGCATAGAACTTCTTTGAAAGATGCCAAGGAAATTACATGTTACACATCCAAGTTTTCAAACAATATTTTATTGATTGGAATGGAGCTATTGCCATTCCTGGGCCTGGGGTACTCTTCCCTAGAAAGGCAAAAAGATGTGCTATTCTAGAGAACGAAATAAAGATAAAAATTTATAGGACTTTATTTTGAATAATTTTGGTTTTAAGCCAGTTCTGGAGCAGCTCTGAGTAGGTGCCAGGGAGCAGGGATTTGCACATGCAAACGGAGTGCCTGTGCTTCCCACATACCCTTCTTGTCCGCGCACTTGGTAGGTGTATGAAGCTCCACACAGGAGCAATTTCAACCTGTGAGCTGGTTTTGATGATGTGCAAGTGATCAAAGCGTGCTGGCAGCAAACCCAATCCTTCCTTACTGCACTGCTTTTGCAGGGTGCCTTTCTCAAAACAGGTCTTGCGGTGTCAGCGCAACCGCTCCGAGTTTTACAGCAGCAGCGGTCCGGGGGATTGCTGCAGCGGTGCTGGATATTCGCCACCTCCCACAAAGCAGGGGCCTTGCAGCTTTCAAAACAGCGCATGTACTGCCTAAATTGTTTCACTGGGAGGAGAATTATGTGTTCTGCAACGCCTCAGGAAAACGAGCCAAAGGAACTATAGAATATGAGCTTGGTGTTAAAAGCCGGAGCTCGGTAATGCTCTGCTTTGTGTGCGTTGCAGCCTGCTATGTAACATTACTTTTACATTAGCATTTGTGGTTCTTTTTTCTTCTTCTTCTTTTTTTTTTTTTTTTCTTTTTTTCTGTATGCATTCCAGCTTCACCATGCTCTCCTCTTTATACTTTTAACAGTCAGATTCCTATGGTCCAACCAGGGTGGCATGTTCAAAGCTTTTGATTGAAAACCAAACCAACAGGCAAAAAAAAAAAGAATGCTCAGAGTATCGAAGAGGCTTACTTCAAATAGCTTTTATTCACACTGGGACAAGACCATAGCCAAAGAATTATACAAAACACAAAACAAAAGGGATTTTAACAACTCGGTTGAAGACTATTTCACGCCGATCCAATGCTCATATATCTATAATCAACAAAATTTTGGAGCACAATATTACTTAACATTACTCATTGGATGCTTTCAGATACAAAAACGTATCGGGAAGAATAACAATAATCCACAGGTTCCTTTTGCTTTTTTATGGAAGTATTACTATCCCACCTTTAAATTTTTTTGCCCACTGATGCTTTTTATCCCTTAGAATCTGATCTGCCTGGAAAGACAAATTACAGATACACTTGCAAAAGGACTGTTTTTAATCATAGAAACAGCAACATCAATTTCCCCAGGAAAAAAATAGACATTTCAGCTGTGTATCTCTAGACCAAAAAATCAGTGTTGTGAAAACCCACGGCGACAAGCTTGCTTTGAAAGCTTTGATTATGACTTCACCAGGTATTGCTTTATGCTTTCCTACTGCATCATAACCTGGAATATTTAGCCAATCAAGAAATGTAAAATAGCAGTAAACTAAGCAGCAAGAGACACGAGCATGAACCTGTTCCCGCAGCGCACGATGCCCTCTGAAGTCAGTAGAATATCGCCACTGCTATCAGTGGTCGCCTAGACAGCAGAACTGGCACTTCATATCAGACACAAGGATGTGTGGCCAAATTCACATCTGTACCTGCACTTTTTATCTTTTACAATTTGTATGTAGCTGACAAAGCCTGTCAGAGAAAGGATTGCAGTGACCTTTAAAGCAGGTCATCCTCTGGTTCCACTACTGCAAATACACCTCTAGCCAGGTAGAAGTGCCATCGAGATGCGGGTAATGTGTAGAGATCTTAACAGAGAGTCACTCTCACTGCACAGTACCAGTGCCACTGGATTCGTGTCACTTGCCTTTAGATTCTCCAAGCAGAAACACGTCTTCCTTATAAATTACAGCCCAGCTCACAGTGGGCCAATTAACATCCCAATAGTAGTATCTTTGACTGCTCAGAACAATTTATATCTCACTGTAAACTCTTCTAATACGCTGAACCACAGAGCACGGCCTTATAGCAGGATGGAGGATTGTGCAAAAGAGAAAATTAATAGTTGCTGGAATGTCCTTTTTGGTCTTTGCTCTCTGTGGTGTGTTCTTTGCTAGAGACTAAAACTGAGCTAGTAACAAGATGTCATGGGACAAAAACCTTTTGGATCAAGTGAAAATATGACATTGTTAAAATCAAAATGGGTCCCTTTTGAGGTTACAGAGGAATGCAAGTTTCACAATTTCTTTTTTTAACAATCAGCAGCCAGCCAGCTAAATAGGACTCATAAAATACCACTCCAGTTTGGATCTGTCACAAAAATGAAGCATTTAATTGCTGCTAGAAGTGACGAAGATAAGCTCCTCTCATTCCCACACCAAGGGTGGGAGCTTCTGTTAGAAAAGACAGATTTTATTTTGGGTGGTTTTATATGTGCAAGGGTGAATTCAATTACAGGTAAAAAAAAACAAAGCAAGTGCCACGTCAAAGTAAAAGTTCAAGTGATAATGGGGAACCCAAACTCTTCCAAATCCAGCTTGAAATGCAGGTAGCAGAAGCTTCATAGAAGAGAAATTCATTCCCAGCAAGTTCCCTCCACCCTCTCCCTGCCCCCATCTATATATTCTGGTTTACTTTCATATGGAGTCTGTGAAAAAAAAAGAAAAACAGGGAAAAAAAGGAAAAAAAAAGGGGGGGGGGGGGGAGAAAAGGGGAAAAAAAGAGCGGAAAAAACCTAAAATGNAAAAAAAGTTAAAAAAAAGTACAATGGTTCACAAAGCTCAATGGTGACCTTATAAAACAACTCTGCACTGCTCCACTTCTGGGAAGGCCACTACTGGGAGAAAAAAAACCAAACAAAACTTTCCTATCAATCATGTTATGAAGTGTTTGCTGGGGGCTGGTAGCTTCTAGGACAAATGCATGGCATAAATGTTGGGGCACCAAACCTGGCTGCTGCTGCTGCTTAGGACCAAAAACCTGCATGTGTGGGGGTATGCTTGTGGTCAGAGGGGATATTTCTCCAAGCATAGATGCTCACTGGCCACCTCCTCGCCCCTGCAGGCTAATACAAGTTAGTTGCCTCACAGCCATCAGTGCCTTTGTAAAAGTTTTCCCTCTAATTCTTTGTCCCAGACACATTGCCCCGAGAGTGTCCTGCTGTCTGTCTACACAAATTAGTCAGTCTCTACATTCTTGCTCTCTACAGGACCTCTGGTGTTGGCTGCAGCAAAACCTTTCTAATATTTCATCTCTGGTTGTGACTTTCAGCTTTTTAGGAAGGCTGCACTTAGATAAGACACCAACTCCTATACCACATATACCAGAGAGGGATTGAGTTTGCCACCTTGCTTCCCCTGGCAGCATGCTGTTGAATTTTTTGCCAAGTAAAGAAACAGCCATCTTCTTTTGCAGAATAGCTGCTGCCTACGTTTTCTTTTTGTGATGCTTATTTAAGATAGCTTAATGATTTTATTTTCCTCAGACTCACTTGTCTGGGATTAGTTGCTTAATTTTCACTGAAAGTAAAATTAGGAAGGAGCATAATTAAAAAAGGGACTAATTCTGTCATCTTTACACTGGCAGAATTCCCATGGACTTTTATTACTTGCTAGGAATTTTGCCTGGAAAAGGATCATATAATCAAGCACTTCATTGCTGCAGATTATATTGAAACCAAATGAGCACGCACAGAATCCCTGCACACAGATTCCAAGAGTGAAGTCCAAGACACTCAGGTTTTAGCAATTCTGGGCTTTACTCTTCATCCCCAGGTAAAATCTGGATAAAAAGCTGGATAAAAAGCATTCTTTTCTTGATATCCTGAGTCACAGCACTTTTTAGATTTCAGGTGTTACTATGAATTTAAGGACCTAAACATACAAGAATACACGAAAGGTCCTACTGAGTTTAATACTTAGTCCCTAACACAAGAGAAGGCTATGAACTGGAGCAAGCATGCCAGTGATACTTGCTGCTGAGGCATCTTTCATTCCAGAGGTTGGTGGCTTGGTGACACTTTGATCAGAAGCAGAGTGCAAACTGCTGCAAGCTTCCCTGTGAGGCAAAGATTTGCTGGCAATGGCAGTGGCAGCTGGGGCAGTGGTGCTGTGGCACATCCCCTCACCAGCCTGCAGCCCAGCACCAGGCAGGGGATCACCCTAACTTTGAGGGCTCACACACAGAGAAATCCATCATGCAACCTATCTCATTTATGCAATTCAGCTTGTTTCTAAAAGTAACTTAAGCTCAGGTGTAAGACACTTTGGCAGTCAGCTTGAAATATCTGGGACTTAATTTTCAGAAGCGTCAATCTCCCTAGCCTAAGGGACACAGGAGACTGTGGCATCTCTTCCAAAACAGCTCCTTAAACCACTCATTTTTTGACATTAGAAATGGAGAAACGTGCAATTCCTGCATCTTTCTGAAATTCTTGGCATCTGTTGTTGAACCCAGCTACAAGTGGGCATTTATAAGAGTGTCTATGTGAATATTTCTCTGGAAGTATGTCTGAAACTGCTGGGAGATATTTTAACTGTAATCCAAGGGGAGCTATTGGTGATAATAAAAAATACTGTGAGAAGAAAACAGCAGCAAGTGAAACTGCCCTCTCAGAAAGCCCAGGTCTGCTTTGAAGGAAGTGTTGATATTCACCATAAGCCTCAATCATTTCCCAGAGGGCTCTACGATGCTTTGTAATGACATAATCAAAAAGTAATGGTGTTCAGGGAAAAAAATTAAAAAAAAAGAAAGCAGGGCCTGATCCATCTCCCATTGAAATCAAAGAGGATTTTGCTGTTGACTTCGGTGAGAATAAAGTTCTGGACACAATCTGTGTGCAGTTTATTTGCACATTTGCTTATCCAAATCATCTTAACTTTAACCAATAGCATGTCTAGATGTCCGTCTGGGAGTATGCCTGCACAAATGCATAAGTTTGAGTTTATAATGTGGCTTAATTCAAATTATTCTGGCATTTTAAAAGCATTTCCAGCTACAATGGACAGCTTTAGCTGATTTCCAGGATATAGATTTTAATTGGGAAATTTGTAACTCATAATTCAGGCTGCAGTTCATATTCGATTTCATGCAGGCTAGAGACATAAGCAGACTTTGCATTCGTGGGGTTAGTTTAGAAGTCATCTTAATATAGGCTCAATTAAAAGTTTGTAGCCATTATTTCAAAATGTGAAGAGCACTACAAATTACGCAACTCATCAGCTGTGGCCCTTGGGTTCCTTGAGGGGAAATGTCTTTGATGAGCACAAGAAAATCACAGTCAGTGGCAAGCACGATTGCCATCACAAGTCTGCTGGAAACGCAGGACGAACTCCTGATTGCTTTAGTCTTGTGAACAACCCCTTCAGAACAGCCCAAAGTCAGGCAAGGTGGCTTACACCAGGAGTTAATTTAGCCTGCTGGGACTCTTTGAATTACCAAAATGAGCCTGAGCTTGGCTTGTAAATGGGGGGTAGGATTTTATTTTACTTTCGGAGGGGTGTACAGGCGCTTCGGGATAAGCCTTTCAGAATAAAAGTTTGCTTCACATTATAGGAAATGACATTCCTTTTTTTAGATTCCCCTTTTCAAAGCATGCCTCAGATTTCTAACTTGTGGCAGAGAGCTTTTGTGTAAGTAATAAAAGTCTTTAAAATTAAAATACTAATGGTAAGCAAACCCAAATGCATGAAAGATATAGTCTGACTGCATAACAAAAGAGAATTATATAATTCTATTTGAGTGAAATCTTTCATCTTTGATTTACAGGTTCGAGTCAGTCTATAACTGAAACCATATTGTTCCATATCTTTCATATCACGGCCTTCCCCTCAAATCTTGTTTTAATTAAGGTTCCTTTCAGATTTCAGAATAAAAAGCATGACAGTCTTCACTTATGGCTTTAATATATCTTCTGAGTTTGGAAAATATATAAAAATGAACTTTGCTTGCTTTTAAAAGCCGAGCGAGCTATCGAATACCGCAAAGCTGAATACTTCAAGGTATCTCCCAGGGTTCACTAGGTGAGAAAGTTGTAAACAAAATACAAGTTGCTGTAGCAGAGTTTTGTGCATTTGAAGCAGTCCTACATACATGCCCTATCTCTTTGTCTGACGGTAAGGCAACACGTGTAACAGTTTAAGCGTTCGTTATCAGCTAAAGGCACGACTCTAAGTTACGTTCTCAAACATGGAACTAAACAGCTAAAGTCACATTGCAGGGAGATCTCGGCGCGCTTCTGGGATCTAAAATAAAGCCTAAACCCTTTGAAGCTTTTTTTAAGCAACATCAGTCCTCTTGGTGCAGGACTACATAAAAGAATCAGTTCATATTCAACATGACGACCTGTAAAAAAGACACCCCCCCAAACACGACCGCCACGGAAACACCTGAGCCTCAAACGAGCTGCACGCAGTTACTGAAGATCGCCGCTCTTAAGAGTCAGGACACAGAAACATTTCAGAACAAACTAAAAACACGTTTGAAAAGCCATCCATTTTTTTTTTTTCAGAGACTGCTTGATCCCTGCTGCACATATGGTGAAAGCTACTGTCAACTACAGAGGGTACAGCACTTGTGTTTCTTAAAGGCAGGAGATCGCTCGGCTTAGAGATTCACGAATGTGTTTTTGTGATAGAAAAGATTACGCCAAATGAGGAGGGATGGCCAGGAAAAGGGAAAATAAAACAAAGCACCATCAAACACAGTACTTTGGGGGTATTTATAGTACAATAAGAAGTGCTTTCCCTTTAGCTCAAATCCTTCATTGTCTTTTACACACCTTTCACTTCTTCGGCTAAGAGCTCATTACGGGGCGTTAAAAAATGGCACATGAAACACAGGTGGGTGGTGTACTTGCCTCGTTACACAGAGCAGAGAAAACAAATCCTGTTAACAATTTCACACAGTATGATTAAAAATCACCCAGTAAAAAGTGTCAGGAAGTGATTCATGGGAGTTTACCAAGTCTTTTGCTGTCTGTTGCAATTCTTGTATCTCTAATCTATCATGTAGAGTTTGGTAACACTCAATTTCACAATTGATGTTGGTGAGTGGGTCAAACAGCATATAAAAAGCATGCTCTAGGCTCTTTCTCCCAAGCCCATTTCACTGTAACTCTAGAATTGTAGCGGTTACATTTAAGGAATCTTTAGGGCTCTTTCAAGTCCATCCAAAGGACAAGTGAAGCTGCTATTCAGAGTTCTGTGCCCAGTGTTTATGTTCCATCCGATCCGTGCCACCCAAGCAGCAGACAAGACATGTCTGAGGGTGCTTTGGGGGGATACACAATGATGTCACCCACAGGAAATATCAGGGAGGACTTGGCACTTCACAAGGCTGGCTCTTCTTCCATGGGCTCGCCAGCAGCTCTGTAAAAATAAACAGGCAATCAGAATACGGCACATGAGTACACAATGACATTGTAGATTTTCATGCATAATCAAAGCTGATTTTTCAGCTCTCTCTGATGTTTATTTGTGTTATTCAGTTATCCATAAATAGAGTTTCTTTCCTAGGAAGTATAAACAAATGTCAAGTGGAAAAACATTTTAGATCCAAGCAATCACCGAAAACGTTCCTGTTTATATTAAAATATGTCAGAATATTTTATAACTTTTTGTCCAGAAATGTACATGCTTTCTGTCAACAGAGTCAAATAATTTCATGGAAAAATAGCTGTGATATTTTTATTTTACAAGCTTTTGCAACTAAAAATACATGCACTCATTTTTTTTTTTCAAGTGGGCCCACACTAGTAAAGCAAAACAGTTTGCTAGTAGCCAAGTGGTTGGTAGTGTTTGTTCTGGGGTTCTCCTTCAGTCCTCTGATTTTTGATTCTGTGCCTTCATCAATGCATTGCTTGCCTGCCTGCCTGTCTGCACCTCTGAGACCAAATTCCAGGCTCAAACAGCAGATCACTGTCACAGAGAAGGTATCTATTAATAACATCACATCAGATTATTTCTACATCTTTTGTTTGAAAGCCTCTGGGAAAAACTGATCTTAGGCAAAACGAGCTCTTTAAAACAAGTCATAAGAAAACAGAGGGGACATATAATGAGATGGCATAAAGTATCATAATTCCTTGCATCTGACAAGCTACTGTACCTGAGGATTATGTTGGAAATTACAAGAATGCTCCTGAGATGATATTGAGACCTCATTATTGCAGGGCCATAAGAATTTAGACACAAACCATTTTTCACCTCAGTCTGCAAGAATACCATCTGAGAAATGAGCTTAAGACCTCCTCACAAACAGTTCCTTCAAACAAATTTGAAATGACTGTAAAACATAAATGCAAACTAACAAATAAAAGACAAGTCCACCAGTTAAATCTTGTAAGCTAGCATAATAACTGGCTTCAGCAACATGTCCCTCAGAAAGTACAAACTCATGAGACCCCGTGGAAGAAAAAAGAATAATTAATAGGGGTGTGCATGGGCTTTAGTAGCTTATTCAGCAAGGAAGCCAGAGAATTTTAAATGAATCTGGAGTTTATTAAAGCCTTTCCAAATGAAAACTTCAGCAGTATGACTTTAAATGATTTTATACAGGTTATTCCTCTACGATTCGGAATGGCCACGGCCAGTATGTTGAACAATGTCAGATGAATGATATATTTAAAAGGTGTTTTCTAGAGTAATCGCTTTCCAAAGCGTTATTGACCCTAAAAGATTATTAATCTATAAATCTCAAATCTTTTGTTCCTCACCACACAGTGGAGAATGCTTCCTATGCAGAGTAACCACTGCAGCTCCCTTGCTCCTGAGGGGTGAGGTGAAGCCCTCTTGCATTCCCTGTTTTTCCCCTCTTGCATTATTCTGGCTTGCAGTAGAGACCATACAGTGGCAGCCAGGGTGGGATGGAGCCCAGCCTGCTGCTGCTGAGGTCCTTAGGTGTGATAAAGGATCATGCACCATGTGGGGAATTCATATTGATGTGTTGGTTGCTGTTGTAGTGACCACAACCTTCCACTTTCTCCAACTGCCTTTGGCAGGCTTGCGTGTCCTCTGGCACAATGCCAAGTGCAATAAGCCCTTGTTAAATATCCAGGACTTGATGGGGCTGTATGGAAAGAGGATAATTTGGAAGCAGATAACAGTTCAGTTTTAAGGTTCTGCTGTGAGTAATGAGAATGAGAAGAAGTAGCGGTCGGTAGGTTGCAGTTGGAGATCGGCAAAGCAGGAAGGAGTGAAGCTCTGGAAAACTTCTGGAAGTGAAAGTGGAGGGGTTGGGTTATTTATAAGGATCTAGGGCAATAGTATGTGTGGCTGTCTGCTCACGTGCATTTGGCTTCTGGGACTGACATACTCATGGCCATAGTGCAACTGAGAGATGATCTTATTCAGGGTTTTAGTCTGGGGTAATTTTTCACTGACAAGTGTACTTCTGAGTGCCAGCACAGATCTTGAGTGTTATACTATAATATAATCTAATCCAATATGTTATACAGACCTTGAGTGTTATACTATAATATAATACAAGCCAATATGTTTGAGTAATATGCCAATATTCTGCACCAGCCAAAGCCTAAGCAACAGTAGAAATTTGCACTTGCAAGTGCCAAGAGAGGAGGTTAGGGTGCCCTGGTGAATCCAGCTGTTGTCTCTCTAGTATGGGTATTCTCACAGCCTTCTCCAATCTCCTTTTCAAGACATGTGTTTGCTTTAGTTTAATTTTATTAGTGTCAGAGAAGTCACTGGATCTATCCAACGGCTTATCATTAAAAACATACATTTTTATGAGAAAATAGCTTAGGCCAGAGTTCTGTGTGAGAGCCAGTAAAAGTGTAGGGCCTTCATTACAGAGAGAAAAACACAGAACACTGAGTGGTGAACCAATATATACCTACTCTGCTGAAATCAGATGTTCTCAAAAAAATAAATAAATAGAGGGGGCAGAGCCTGACAGACTAAATTTATGTTACTTTGGTTATGTCACTCTTAGTTACATCAGTTCAGCCAGTCTTCCTGTAGGTGACAAGAAGTTGGCATAAAAACATAAAAGGGGCAGCCCCCACCCCCTCCATCCCTTATTGTATGATCTGCTTCCTCAGAGATGCAGCTGTGAGCTCAGGTCTGACTTGAACTGATTTCATATGGTCAGCAGATTCAGAAAGACACTGATTGGAACTGTAATGGTTGTAGAACCACGACTGTGATTTTGCATTAAGGCTTCACTGTGGCTCATTTAGACTGCAGGTTCCTAGGTGAAGAGCCCCCTTGGACTCACTCTGCTTATTTTGGTGTGCTGGAGAGACTGCTCTCTACATGTGCCACTCACACAGTGAAGCAGCCTTTTTGCAGTTAATGCTAAACAAAACGATTTGGCTTAAACCACACGAAACGGACGAGATAAAATCTTACCATATGGATAAAATGTGTGAACCTGTGATGTCTTAAGTATTGCTCTGTGGCAGTTGAGAATAAATGGCAACCAGAATATTTCTGAGAATGTGTTTTAAATACTTCATATCTATACTTAAAAAAAGTTTAAGCATACAAAGTAAATGTTTCACTTACCTTATCTTTTTTTTAAGTTAGAATTAGAGAGATTCCACACAGCTGCATCATCACAGGCATAAAAATAAAAACTCAAGGTATGTTTCCAAGTCACAGAAACTGCTGAACAAAAGATAGATTTTTCTGGCATGATTTTATGTCATAACCTGCTCCTAATTGAACTTAGCTGTCTCAGGGAAGATCGCTGCAACTGAAAGGAGATCCTATGGTAGCAGAGAGCTGGGGAAAGAGAGGTACATTTCTATCCCATGGAGATGATTTGAAGAGTGTCTAAAGGCATTGTATAAGAGATCCTGAGTAAGTGTATATCCTTGTAAAAATGGAACTAAAAGTAGATGTCATCATAGTTTAAGAGCTGAGTAAGGCAATTACACATATATATACTCTAAGGAGGAAATAATGTCCAAATTAGGCAAATTAAATCAACGATAAACTCTGACAAGTTAAATGCAAACCCTCAATGACGTAGGCCAAAGGAGAGTCTGAAGAGCAACACGTTTAAGGGCCAAAAGCTAGCAATAAAAGAGATCTTTCAAAATATATCAGAAGAAAAGATCAAAGCATAAAAGGAGCATCAAGGAAGGTAGACCACAAAAGCAAAACGAACTATTTATATCTGTGTTCACTAGAGAAGCATCAGGAAGGTTTTATTATTTGCAGATGAACTGCCTTAAACTGTATCAGCGCAAACTGATTTATTAAACACTGCCAAACTGCTAAGAGCAGATGCTGTTTATCCACTGAGTTCTTGGGGGGGGGGGGGGAATGCAATTATGATGTTGCTAAAGAAATAATTACTGAGCATATTCTACTGCTTAACTCAGCATCCACATAAGATGCAGAGAAGGTAAGAAGTGCAATTCCTCTTTTGGAAACTACAGGAGATACACTGAGTCTGTATGGGGAAACTGAAAGCAGCTGTAGCCAGGGATAAAATTAGTAGGCATTCAGATAATAGTAATTTAGGTAAGAATTATGTCTTAACACTTACAGAGAAAGAAAGCCTTATAGATTTATTAAAGAAAGGAAGGAAGAAGGATCAAGGGATATGCCTGTGCAAAGAAAATCTTCCAAAAACTGCATCCGAATGCTTTGGGGAATCTATGTTCTGAGAGTAAATTATCCTATAAATTAACAATCCATGAAAAGTAGGGAATAGGTAATAATATCAGTGACTTTTCACCATGGGGCAATTCTTTAGAGCATTTCACAGAATATATCTAGTTGGAAGAGACCTCAAGCATCATCCAGTCCAACCCTTGACCCAGCACTGAAAGGTCAACACTAAACCACATCCCTAAGTGCCAGGTCTACATGTTGCTTGAACACCCCCAGGGATGGTGACTCCACCACTACCCTGGGCAGGCCATTCCAATGTTTGAGAACCCTTTCAGTGAAGAAATATTTCCTAACATCCAGCCTGAACACATCCACCTGGCACAGCTTGAAACCGTTTCCTCTATCTAGCCCTGTTGCTTGTCATCAATCAGAGGCTGCTCTCCGCTCGCTCCAACCTCCCTTCCGGTAGTTGCAGAGAGTGCTGAGGTCTCCCTTCAGCCTCCCTCTTCTCTACACTACAACCCCAGCTCTGCCAGATGCTCCTTGCAGGCCATGTGCTCCAAGCCCTTCACAAGCCTCCCTGCCCTTCTCTTGACACACTCCAGCACCTCACTGTCCTTCCTATAGTCTCAAAAGGAACTTGGCAGACTACTACTCGATCCAGGTGACAATGTTTGTGGATGATGCCAGATTCCTGATACGAGTCAATTCTAAAGCCCACCACAACATACCTGAGTGGAAAAGAAGGTAAACAAATACAAACTCACACACAATACACAGAAGAGGAGGGAGGACAGCTTCAACTGTTTTTACACAGTGATGGCTACAACTGAGAGCTTGGAGTTAATTGTAGAAGAGTAGAGGGAACAGACAAGAAAAAAATCCCTGACATGAAGCTACTGTGTAAACCCATAGTGTGCCCAGCACCTGCAGTCCTGCATGCTGTTTTTACTCCACCTCGAAGAAATGTACAGAAGACAAAGAGCAGAACAAGATTCATCAGAGGTAAGAAGTTATTTCCATACCAAGAGGAATGCAGAGTCTTGAGACAGCTGAAGCCTTTAAAACCAGAAATGGGGCAGAGACCATGAGGAAGAAAAGATCTGTTTGTATTTCTGACAATGCAAAAAGTAGGGGCTGCCCAGTGAATTTACCAGTTAGTAAAGTCAAAGCAAAGAAAAAGAAGTGCAATGTCTGATGAGGCTGTGGCATTCACTGCCTGAGTGTCAAAATCCTATGCTGGTTTCAAAAAAAGTCTTTGAAAAGTTTGGACTTTGGTAAGTATCCTGGAACCTTTACACAGGATGGGTCAGATACAGCTGTTGAGATCTTATGATTCACCAGGGTGAGACTGTCAAAATCCTCTGCTCCTGGTCCTCTTCCTTATGCACCTGTGGCTGGGGAATGAGGGGAAGGTGGGCAAGAGAAAGCCTGAACAGGGGAAGCTGGTCCCTGCCTATGGCAGGGGGTTGGAACTAGATGATCTTTGAGGTCCCTTCCAACCTTGCCATTCTATGATTCTATGATTCCTAAGCCTAGGCATGGCCAGCTGGCTGCAGCCTACTCAGCAGAGCCAAGGTAGATACCTCAACAGTGAAATGCTAAGTGAAGCTCTATGAGTTGCTAGACAAACACAGCAAGTGGCCCTTGATGGTGGCTACCTGTGCCACATCATCCAGTTACGTGCTCTAGTACCATAATACAATGTATGTAATACAATGCAGTGTGACTGAAACTGCAACTCATAGCTCTGTAATACAAAGAGTAACATCTTAACTTACACTTTATTTTCATTTCCATTTGAGTAAAATCTGGGCTCAGCTGAATGGGGGCCATAAAGTCAATCTCTGATAAACTGTCATTCTGAAGATTCATTATTTGCTGTAAAAACAGTAAGTGCAAGAGATCTCCATCCACACCCTCTTATTTTTCCATTTTAAGAAGAAACTTACAGAAGCTCCAGTGTATCAGGGACAGCACTCTACTGAATATTTTCATAGCACAATTTCTGAAATGGATGTCTGGCCAAAGCAAAATTTTAATTGGCTAAATCTGTATCTCACACAGAGAATAAAAAGTTATCAACAGACAAAAGTTATGGTTGTCAGAAATGCTTTACAGGGCATGCTTGTTCCTTTAATTGTATCTGTGCTTAAATCTGTGTTAGCATCATACATGTTAACCTTCCTATCCACAAACTCTTTTTGCTGTATCTGTTCTCTTCTCAAGTCTATAATCAAGTTTCAGTAGGATCTTAAAATGCAGAGTTGTGCTTTGGTAAAATAAAAGACCAAAAGAGTAGCAGCTTTTCACAGTTTTCTTCATTTAGCTTGCCAGAGAAAATACAATTAAAAAATAATCTGCACTGTCACTTGAAGAAAAGAAGAAAGAAAAGAGAAGAAAGAAAGAGAAATACTTAAGATGGGCCTTAGCCAGAAGCATTTTATCCTTTATTCATCAGTGGTAAATGAGTCAGATATGAGTTGGCCAGGAAAAGAGCTGCTTTACCCAAAATCTGAGTTTAAAGTGAGTCATCTCACTCCAAACACCAGTATATCCTCCAACATAACTGGCAAGAGTTTCCTGCAAAGAAACTTTTGCTGCTTCTTCCTTCATCTGGAGTCCTTACCATCCAAAGCTGATCTTTAGCATCACTTCAGTGAAGCACTGTCACAACCAACTTTCCAAAACAAACACACTACACAAAGGCTTCCGTCGAGATCTTCAGAATGTGGCCCCCATCTGCAGTGGGGGAAGGAGGGGAACATCTACAGTGGCCTTACCAAGTGGCTTTGATGACTCCTCATGCCCCTGCAGCCTGGTCATCTGCCATAGAAAGGGGCTGGAGAAGAAGCATTGCATACGTGGTCCTTAATCACAGCAAACATAACGTGAAAAGCAAAGTTGGACTCATCGCTACATTACTGCAGTTTGTGTTGCTATGTGCCTGTGAACGGCATGTTTCTGTGAAATGAATGAAATTATACTGGCAGGAAACCAGAATGTGCAATGTCAAATCACTCCCAAGATTTATGATCCCTTGTTGGACTTTAATTCATGCTCAGAACGCAGCCAGGACCTCTCAGATCTCCCTGCGGCCCAGAGGACCCTCAAAATCAGACCTTTGGGGTGACTGGTTTTGACTTCATATTCCCCCTTACATTCGGCAGGAAGAAAACAAAGAGAATGATGTCCTGAACCCTCAGAAAAACCTAACACTCAATTTTAGCCCAGTAGAACAGCACTTACGTTGTCCTGTTGCTCTCTGATGGCAATCTGGCTTTGGGCGATTTTCTTTGTGGCTTGCAAATGTGGAAACAGACTTAGGGACGCATGCGTGCGTAGGGCTGGGGTATTTTTTTTTCTTGTAGGCTGCTGAGAAACCTCTGCAGCACCACAGAAGAGATTTCAAACGAAGCCATTTTTCCACAGAACAATTCATCACGACAGATTTGTCCCTATAAGAGTCCAGAACTGATGAAGTGTAATGAATCTGGCAGCCACATGCATTCCACTTGTGTACGCTTCAGCACATCCTTTTTTTTTTTTTTTTTTTTTTTCTCTGTTTCTCTCAGTTCCACCCTGAAATTGCTTTCAGAATGGGTGGAAATTGTCATAGGTGATCAGTAAGTAGGTAATAAATAAAAGAATCAAGTGCAGCTTTAGTCAATGGCTTAGCCAGTTCAAATCATGCAGGATTAGCAGTTCCTCTCCAAGGCTGCAGTTTCAAGTGAGCAGAGGCACAAAAGGAATACAATTCTTGGTTATTCTGAGCAATGTAAAAACACACAAAATTAACCACATCCCTTTTCAGACAATTTAAAGCTTTGCATTCCTTGACTGCATAAATACCAGCTGAAATTCTTTGTCTTTCAAAGCTGTGCACACAACAGTGGGCACCTTTCTGCCCCTGGCAAGCAGAAGTGCCTGGTAGCTGTGGCAAATTTCTCACCACAAACCTCGCTGGCTGAGCACGGATGAGCACTCAGGAATCTAAAATGTATCCTCCATTTGCCACAGATCCTTCCCTAAGCTTGCATGGATTTGTGTGCAGGTTTGAGGCTAATTGGAATATTTTAATACAAAAAAATATATTACAGGCTGTGAAAAGCAAACACTGGTGATGTCTGCTTCACTCATAGGATTGCTGAGATGTATAAGGACAAGGACACAAACATAGATAACACAGAGAGAGAGTCTCGGTCTCTCTGGTTGCTTGTGTGTCTGTTGGCCTCTCTGCTGAGTAACCTAACTAACCACTCTGCTGCTAACCCCCTGGCTGATCCTCCAAACTCGCCTTGCATGTGAGCCAGACCCTGGAGTAAGGTAGAGGAGTGGGAAGAAGGTGGAAGGGTGGTTGGGAGCCCCTCCTGGGGACTCTGATTTCTGAGAGGGGGATTGTGTTTCTGTATTACCCTTAACTTGTATATTTCTGTAATTATTCATGTCTATTGTGTATGTATCTGCTTGTACATTGTGCTAAGCTGTAAATAAAGCTTCAGTCCTTAACTTACAGCTGGCTGAGTCTAGTCTGGGTGATTTTTTCATAGTGTAGGGGGGCAGGGAACTCCCAAACCATCACAATTTGTTTGCAATAATACCAGCACAGTAGTCATAAGTATATGAAAATATGATAGGAAAGGTAATAATGGAAACACTGCAAAATTTCCTCCCTAGCTCTGCTCCCTGCATGTCCCTTTGAGCCATGTCTGTTAGCTTGCTGTTGTGAGTGACATTCACCCCCAAACACATCCACTGCCTTCAGCACTGCACTCTTCCCATGGATGCCTATCGGTTCAGTGCTCGCTAAAAGAGCCAACGTGTGAGGCAAGAACTGAACCAAGCAAGTAGCTGTCGTGACGTAAAAGCCATGGATCCTTCTGGCTCTACTCCCACCACCACTGTGCTCCCCACAGCTCCCTCCTTTCTCTCCTGTTGTTGTACAGTTCTGCACCACAGCCCTCAGAGAGCTGATGAGTGTCCTTATAAGGCTTTTTTCTCCTTTCCTCCTCCTTCCCCTGTTTTCTCTGTGTGATGGAAACTGAATGGTTCCACTGCATTTTGGGTCTTTCTCTACTGGTGAAGGCCAGGAAAGTTTGTTCTTAAAATGAATAAATCAGGAACTCCAAGGACTTCTGCAGTGGCTTTTCTGATTCCTAACAACTCTTTAAAGACGTGCTGGTTTGTAGATGACAGTATTCAGTGGCTACCAGTTTCTTTCATCTCTGTTTGGTAAAAATCACATCAGCAGTGAATGTATCATTGTCCCAAATTAATAAATTGAAAGAAATCTTCATTAACATGAAATCAGCTGACAGGCTGGAAAAAAAACAGTGTTCTCATTCCTTGCCTGTGTACCTTCATCTCGGTACACAGAAAATGTTGGCCCCAATCCTGGTAAGGACTGCTTTAATTTTAATGCAGGCACTGTTCCATTGCTTCCAGGGAAGTAACTTTTAATGCCTGTCTAATAGCATTTAATAATGGTTTAAGTCCATCCTTACTAAATTTATCTGATCGTGTGTTGAATGACTTTCTAGAAACTTAAACAAGTTTGAATAGCTGCCAGTAAGAAGAGCATGGTTGATTACACTTGATCACATCTGTCTTCCTCATATGGACATTGCATTTTCCACGTAGCTGAGAGCATTAGACACAGGAAGAAACCAAGATTTTGTACTAATTATAAACCTTAGCTAAGAATTATACACACCAAAAAAAATACCTGCCAGCATAGGATGACTCTGCTTCCAGTGGCCAAGTGAGAGAACTCGAATCCAGGGATGAACAATTAGCTGATAATTTGGAAACAACCCAGAGCCTAGCTGTCTTCTCCATCTCACCTGCAGCAAAAGCCTTGCTCTCTACAGTATTTGCACTTACTTACCTGCTGCCTTCCTGAGGGACACACTGCTCAACATCCACTGAAAGAGAGGCCATAGCAGATACGGTTTCTGTCTCCTCTCTCTCCTGTTTCTGAGACTCAGCCAGAGCACAATCCACTGGCACAGAGTATGGCTCCACTGACTTCCAGTACTTGCCTAAGGAAAAGACACATCATAATTTATGGGAGGTTTAGCTAGCACGGTGGTACAAACATAGCAATCACTTAGTTCAACACCGGGTGATTATAATTTCAAATCACTGCGGTGTAAGCAGTAGAGTTGAAATTTCAGACTGCAGTGAAGAGGTATATTTCTGAACCCAAGAATGCCAAGTTGGAAAGTGCTTTCATTCCAATGCCTGGGTCACACCCTTCCCCAGAAGGTAATAAAGTGGAGGAGTAACACAGACTAATGAACGCCTACTGTCAGACGGGCTGTTGGCTTTACCTACATAAGGTGAGGGGAGTTCAGGGCAGGGATGATACCTAGGAGCTCTGACGTGGCAGACACTTGATGTAGATACAGCAAATAGGACCAGAAAAAATGCATACTATTGTACAAAGTGCTCACACAGCACTGTCTTCTTGAAAAGGAAAAAGTCAGAGATGCCAGCTCGGACTGAGGGATGTTGCCAGAGCAATCAGGTTTGTTAGTCCTGGATGTTCTTTCTTCTCCAACCTCAGGGCGTATACTAGAACAATAATTTATTTAAAGCTTTCATATATGAACTGGCTGTTGCTGGAGAGCTGCCAGCTATCCTAAGGAATAGAGCTTTCTGGTTAGCTGTGTAAAAACAGCAATGGATTAAAGGCCTGAGCATTCTCAGCTTTCTGCCTGCAAAAGAAGAGAGGGGAAGAAGGTCTCAAGCAACACCACAACAACCACAGGTGATTCGTTATCAAAATACAAAGTGGTCTGCTAGTGCACTGCAACAGAGGTTCATTAGCACTAACCAGATGAACAAGTAAGCATTCACACATGCATTTCTTACAGCCCAATAATCCACCTAGCACTCACTAATTGCCAGGTGGATGACACCTGGAAATGAGAAGCTTTGGGAAGGCTGGGAGCTCTGGACCGGAGCTTACTCAGTGTTAAGCAAGAAGCTTCCAGCAGCTGCTGCAGAGGTTGGGTCAGGGTACTTATCTGGGAATTAGATGGAGGGTTTCAACAGCTGTGAAAGAGAAGGGATCAAGTAGGGGACTTTTCCGAGGGCTAAAAGGAGGCTTTTGGCAGCTGGGCAGCAGGCTGAGTTGAGGTGCTTATCCAGAGGGTAGCTGGAGGCTTTGACAGCTGGGAGGCCAGGCCAGCAGTGGTGCTGCCTGCGCTGCACAAAGGCTGCTGAAAACTCCCTCTTTGGTAACACAGCTCTCAATACACTTTCAAGCTTTTCAAAAGATGAACTTTTCCCTCCAGTGAGAGAGCAGCTGTCAATAAAGCCTGAAAATGTCTTTATTCCAAAAACATCACTGCAAGATGAAAGCCCAGGTCAATCTGCAAGAACAACCAGCGAGCATGGCCAGGGTGTCTCTTTGAACTCTAATAGTGTGCACATTTGAGCAGTTAGCAGGATCTTTAAATAACGGGGACCTTCTGGGGATAAAATGTAAAGTGTATTAAGTATCCTACAAAGTTGAGATTAAGTGTTAGGAGGCTGGCTTCACTCCAGAAGCATGAAAGACACAGCTAAAAAGTTATGTACATAACAGTAGGCTCAATGATTGGAGCCTGGCAAATTTTATAAAACCAAGACAAAAATATTCTCTATTATTGCTCTGCTCAGAGACCATATTCTCTATTCATTAAAAAATACACTAAAAACAAACCCCCAAAAAAGTTATATGAGCATTCCCCAATGTTCTCACAGATCGTATGTGCAAAAGTCAGCCTTTGCAATATACACCCAATTCAAACCCTATAATTTATGAGCTAAATGCTCGCAGAGTGGGTGGGGTTTTTGTTGCAGAAACAGATGTGCAAGAAAATCAAATCTGTTGGCATGGGAATAATACCCCCTCTTGCCTATAAAAGAAATGAACCCATGTTCACTGCTGGAGTTTTCAAGGGCTCTTATTCATAAAATAAAATATTAGTACCCAGCTACCACTGTGTTGCTCTCCTGCAGCAACAATAAAACAGCATCAGTGAGGACTGCTCCGTCGCATTCATTCATTCACACACAGGCTCGCACGCCATCTGCCCCCTGAATCCTGACTTGTAACACTAAAACTCAGGGCCAGTTCAGGCATATTAGTGAGCTCTTTGTGCCCATTTAACTGCCCTTTGCTCCCAGGTGATTGGTAATTTTCCATGTTTCCTTGCACTGAGAAGTGTGTTATGAGAGAGGCTTCAGCAATAGAGAGGAAAAGCAGAGCCAGGCTAGGAAGCAAGTGGCAACACCTATGCTGCAGTGGAGGGTATTCCCAGGGGGGAGTACATGTCAAGGTGCTTGAGGTTTGTGGGAGAGAATTCTAAAGCAGTACCAGTTAGGAATAGCATCCAGGTAATAGCAGGTACCTCCTGCAAAGAGGGCTTTAGGATGCTTGTGAAAAAGTGGCAATGAGTTCTTCTTTAAAATCAGAAAGCTGTAGCTTACAAGCACCTGTGGTACACAGAACAGCTTTGCAAGCCTCCTTCTATAACAAACAGCATTTATGTGTTGTGCACACAACACAGAGGGTTCGAATGCATGTCCCACCAAACGGTTTGCAAGCAAAGTCTTGTGAAACGGTGAGGCAATCGCAGCCTGCAGCTGCAAAGAAGTTTTGTGAGAAAGCTTAGGTAAGCTGCGGAATGACAACTAAATGAGCTCCAAAAGCATCTGCCTCAAACTGCTCACATCTCTGAAAATGCTATTTCTACTGTGCTCTACTGGAATGTGGAATTATCCTGCTCCTGTTATGTTCATTGAGAAGAACCTGGTGAAGCTCAGGGGAAAGAATGAAGCACACTGCTGGTTTCATTCACACAAAACTTGAAGAGCAATTGTGGCTTGCAAGAACAAACAATGAAACCAAATCAGTCTTGTAGGTATGCTTTGGCTTTCAGCATGAAAATGCGCTTAAGTCTCCCTCAAAGTTTTGTGGGAGCACTGGTCATTACCAGGAAATAATAAAAGTGCCTGTTTCTCTCACTGCTACAGACATATGTAATTGCCTTTCACAGATAGATTTGGACATGCCATATCATGGCTTGCTTGACAAAAACCAGCGTGGGGGGCAGATTCGAGCTAGTGAACAGGACTGTGTAGAAAGAGCATATTACAGGGGTGTGGGAACTACTGCTTCCAAACGGATTACATTTCCAAAGGAGCTTTGGATCACTGTCACAAACACAGCATTTACATAAATTCCACCCCAGTTAGAAAAAAAAAATTGCTTCCTCCCATTGTCTAAGTACTGCATCTTCAGTTTGTTGCAGCAAACTCAGGGAGGGATTGCTTTAGTCTAAAATATTCCTAATACTAATTATCAAAGTTGGATCACCGAAATGCAGATTCAATAGACATGCAAGCAATCTTCCAAGCAAATCAGGCTTCTCTCAAGGTGGTACCCCACAAGCTAACAATTATCAGCCTGCACTACTCCCTATAACATTCAACATGTACTTGCTTAATTCTGTCTAAATCAGTATCCTCCATACAGCTGCACTAAGCTTCCTCTATGCTCCTTTCCATCATCTGAGTGTATTCTTCTCTAACACTTGGTCTCTTTCCAGACAAAATGATGTATGCATAACCTTTCAGGTATTAGTTGCAGGAAAAGGCAGAATATTGTGTATAAACAACATCAAACCCTGAGCAGCTCCATTTAGGTCTCAGGAGAGCAGCTCACTGGACTGCTGTTAACTGTATCAGCTCAGCTCAAACCTCAGCTTACTCTGGACAAGCCACTTTGCAGAGCTCTGAACTGGTTTTAGATACACACTATCAATCAGTTCCTAATTCTGTTTCTTCCTTCTGAATTTCCATCACTTGTGTTTATTTCTAGTAAGATATTATGCCTTCCTGGAGACAGTTCTGATACATTATTTCTCAAATCTCCTCTTATTTTGTTTGGTTTGGTTGTTTGTTTTTTGTTTCAGATCCATTTCCATTGGCTACATATCTTATTTCAAACAGAACTACACATTCTTTCTTCATGTCTGTTACCTGTGTGCAGTTTTCTGTCATTATCATTTGCAAATCTGCTCTGTCTTCCACAGCACATGAATTTCCTGAACTTGCTGACTCCTTACAGATCATTAACAGGAAGTTTTAAGGGAGATACTAATTCATAAGCTACCCTAGGACATACCACCCAGCAAAAATTACTTACTGGAATTTACCATATACAGCTGATTTAGTTAGAGCATTTGCACAGCTGGGCGAGCACTTGATATGAAGGATGAATTATACATCTACAATGAATTTTAACTGCCACTTTACAGCTGAAATCACAGAATCACAGAATCACAGAATCACAGAATCATAGAATCACAGAATCATAGAATCATAGAATCACAGAACCACAGAATCATAGAATCATAGAATCAACCAGGTTGGAAGAGACCTCCCAAGATCATCCAGTCCGACCTATCACCCAGCCCTATCCAATCAGATAATTACTTCATGAACAATGCATAATGCCACTTTTAAAACTGTGGGGGGCTTTATACAAACTAATCTCAAGTATTTGACATTCGCTTAACATGAAGCAAAACATTTGTTATCCATTTCTTATTCTTAAGGAGCCAGCAAACAGTAGAAGTCAGGTAACTCCCTTGGTAAAATGGCAAAAGCAGAAAATTAGAGAATTTAAGGGAAGTCTGCCCAGTTGGATTAAGGCATTCAGTGGCAAAGAGAAAACTTCTCAGTGAGACCTGAGCAAATGCCCTAAAATGTTTGGGTAGTAAAGGGCTGGGGTCAGGGAACAGAAGTGTACCTAGGAGCAGAATAAAATAAGGTACTTGTTAGCATTGTTCCATGGGTCAGTGCCTGTTTTGAGCTTTAGAACTTTATCTCAAGCAAGTAACTTGTAAAGGGCTGCACATACAGCATCTGAATAAACTATCTGTTAAAGCTTTGATTTACCTGTCTATTCCTGTCCCTCACTGGCAAACATCTGTTTCATTCAACCTGCTCTAGAATGGAAAGATTGGGAAATACTCAGGAATCAGAAAGCTCTAAACAATTTAAATGGGTTTAAATACCAAACAAAAATGAAAGCATACACATATATGAATATACACTGGACATGACTTGCTGGTTTACACATAAATCATCAGGCTGATCTTTTCTCTGAAGCAAACCATTTAATGTCTATGACATTAATTATTATTAAAAAGCACCCCAAACCCACCAAGCCACCAACTCACCAACCCAAAGCGAGAAACATACTTTGAATTTCAGTGGTCTTTTTTAAAGAAGCTATTGCATTCATATTGGGGATTTGGTGCACAATATCTTCTGGGAGAGGCTCCAGCTGCAAGAATAGAATAGAATAATATAAATTTCCAATAAGCCACAGGGAAGTAAAACAAACTGAAACAATCTAATCCTCAGGAAAAGCTCAGCCCAAGAACTGGTTAACATTTTGCTGGTATCAGTTCTAAAAGTATAGCCACGATTTTGTTTTCTGTTTTCCAGCCATGTAATTGAATTCCAAGGGGCTTTTCTATTGGCTGCAAGACTAATCTATGGAGTCTCTGAAGCAGGTGCATGTCTGTGTATTATTCATTAAAAAAATGTTAGTTATTTGTGTAATTTTGGTAGGTTCCTCACAAACTAAATTCCACTGAGTCTGTATACGCAGCTGGGCACTCCAAACAAAACTTTGCTGAAGCCACACTGGAACTGAAGTGTGCACTCTATTATCTTTATTTTTCTGGTGTTATTACATCTAACCATCTTACACATTTAAGATTTACAGGGGTGGGGGTGGGGGGAGAAACCATAAAACACAGCTGCTTTTACTAGCTTTGCATTAATTTCAAGTAAAGTAGTAGATGAAAAACTGTTATGCAGATCAGTAAGACTTCTGTAAGTAAGTCCTTTTTAGTCAGCTGCATTTTAGTCAGTCACTTTGAATTGTTTGAGTAGGTCTGTGTCATAGTAAAGTAGCAGAAGAGAGTGCCCAGTTGCTGCCCAGTTATTTTTCACCCTGCAATGGATAGATATACCAAAGCAAACTGCATTTTGAAACTCATCCCCATGTGGGTTTTTTTCCCATCTTCCATGCATTTTCTCCTAGAAAAAGGATAAAAGATTGTTTGGACTAAATACCTCTTCCTGTACTGCACTAACTATATTCTCCTTGAACTATGCCCAGAATCCAGCCAGTTTTCCTGCTTCCCTGCATAGGCTGCTAAGGCTGGGTGTGGAGATGTGCTTCCTTCCCAGCCAGGAGTAGCAGCTCTGTCAAGGTGGACCAAGGAAGAGCAATCTCCATACCAATCTCTCCTGTCTAAAGCTAAGGAATTTCATCCACCACTGACAGGAGACATCTGTACTACAGACAAAACTCCTTTCTTCAGCGTGCCTGGGTCTGCTTTAAACTAGGTCAAGTGAAGCCCACCCAAGGAGCTTCCTCTGTGAAGTTAATAGTTCGGTAGCCATCATATACTGTCCTTCGGGTTGCTACTGCTGCAATGCTACACACCAACTAGATAAAGCCAGCTTTGGTTCAAGTAAACAAAGTGGGAAGCAACTGCAGTGTAGATGCTCCCTTGGTGGTGCTATTTTAAGCAAGTTTATCTCCAAACACCAGAACTGCTGGAATCTTACCATTAAGATCAGCAGTGAGTGCTAGTCAAAGGCGCTGCAAATATCAACAGCCTTTTGCAGTCTCGGTAACTAAAATTACCAGGGCTGTTATGTCATCGTTTCCTTAGATTCCCATTTGGGATTGCATCTGGAAGATCTCCTTGTGGCTAGAGCAATAGCACTATGTTCATTTTCAAACAGCACAAATCACTCCTTTCTGCACAGTGAGCACATGTGCAGAGAAGTGTTGGTAGGAACTGAATTAGTCCCAACTCTGCTTGGTTACTAAGGAAGCCAGACTGAAAAGGAAGATCTGCCTGATAGTTGCTTAGCTACTAACTAAATTTTACTATCTAATACGTAGCATGGACTTGAACAAAGAGAGCAAGGACAATAAAAATAGTATTTACAAAGAAGACTGCAATTCCTAAATGGCATTTAGTTCATGATCTCCAGAGGTACTTCTTGGTGATTCAAGAACCTGAAGGAAAACTGCACAGTTATGAAAATGCCCACCAGCAGATCAAGCTTCACTGATTTTAGAGCTACAACCCATTTCATAAACTGGATAATGCATAGCTTGGGTTATGTAGATAAACAGCACTTGCTTTTATAACTTGCTGGTTTCTGTTTAAAGTAATCTATCACTTGACTAGGAAAAGAACAATATCCTGGGTGCAAGAACACAGAAGGAGAAGCAAATAGTAGCTTAAGTTCACTTTTGTAGATTTCCTAATTCCTAAAGTTTTGACAGATTCACTCTCCTGAAGTAGGAAAAAACAGTTCCAGGCTATAATAGTACAAGGTATGAAAGTGCCAAACCAGAAGATGTACCTTGAGACTCTTTCAACAGACCTCTTGCACTAATTATTAAGCTGGAGGCACTTATGTAGAGACAGCTAGAGGAGAATTCCTATTAAAAGGTGACAATTTTGTTCCCTTCTTGCAGAAGCCCCCCAAAAAGTCTTCATTTTCCCTAATACATCTGTGACATCTCTTTATTCATCAAAATAGCAATCACTTTATTAAAAGGTAGTCTGAATTTGAACATCCAGATATATCAAATGAATATCTGGAAATGGTAGATATGTCTTTAGAAATCAGGATAAACTGATGAATCACTGAAGAAAATATTAAAATGGGTAAAATACCCAGCAATTCTCCCAATTACCACCCCTTCTGTTAGCTCTACAACAGATCTGTAGGTGATGTGAGTACAATAGCCATGTTTGATCATTTCTTTAACTCTTTTTTCCACAAACTTTCATTCTGTATCCCAAGCTTGGCCTCTGCTCCAGAGCTACTCTGCCTCCTCACCCTTCGTGACAGCCAGACAGACCTCAGATCCTCTTCCATATCAGGGAAACCTTATCAGACTCCACAAGTAAGTTCATTACATCATATACCCTGCTCAGCCCAAGCTGCAGTACCATTACAAGAGCACTGTGGAAATAAAGCCAGTGGGTTATGGCAGCTATTTTTATACACTTTGAAATGAGACTGTCTGCACTTGAAAGAATGAGTTCTGTTGGCAGCTATCCACTAGTTAGATCCGACTGCATAGGCATAGGGGTGTCCCTGGAAAATATCAGCACTTAGACCTAACAGTGAACAAAAGAAATGACTCTACACCTGGCATACATGGCACCATGACCTTCCCTCCTACAGTTATTGGCATTCAGATCATGAAGTCTATTAAATCTGGAGACTAAGAGAAAGGAAGCTGAACAGAGCGCTGGAAATACGCTGTCAGGAAAGAAATCTTTCAGAGAAGAACAGCTCAGCTCTGCAGAAATAACCAAACCACTGGAGAGACTGTTTGGACCAGACACAAAGGGTCACATTTTCAAAGCTTTTACACGGCAGAATTAGGATTTTGTGCCCAAAGCTGCAGATGAAAGTAGAAACTGTGTCCACTAATCATTTTCAAAGGAGGAAAACCAATGTAAATGGGCAAAAATCACTTAGACTGCCAAAGCCTGTCAGAAGCATATCAACAAATGTTTGAAGAAAGAATTATTGGTGGAAATTTTTTGTGCCCAGAAAGTCATCTGAACTGATCCTTGGGAACATGAAGAGAATCTGAAACTACAGCAGGCTGTATTGAACTGGAAATTGTAGTGATATTTGCATTGTCCTCAGTGCTGGCATGCATCGGGATTAGCTCCAGTGAAGATTGTGGCAGATTATAGTTAGAGATAACTGACAAGTGAGGCAACCAAAAGCACAGATAAGGAGCATGGAGAGTTGAAACAGAAGCAGAGGAGGGGGGAAGGCAGGCAGACTCCTCAGATACACCTAGGTTGCAGGGGGAAGCATTATAAACCCCCTTTCCTGGTTACATCATGCAAGAAGAATACCAACCCAATGACTGGACTCTTGCTGTTAGAGTTGCCTGTGATTACAGGGGGACTAAGTGCAGATCTTGCAGGTCTTCTGTATCCTTATATTAGCAATTTTCTCCACGAGTTCTGCCTCTACACAAGCACTTTAGGCACCTACTTTCGTGGTCTGCTGTTACAATGGGGTACATAAACGAGTCACATTTCATTAGGGAGTAGCACAAAGCACAAAGGGTCATTAGCACCTACAAGTCCACAAAAATCAGGGATGCCTTGGAATTATGTAACTTTGGAATCAGAATATTCTGGTGAGTTTTGGCCAAACCACTTCATCNCCTGCTTATGGCAGGGGATTGGAACTGGATGATCCTTGAGGTCTCCTTCCAACCTTACCATTCTGATTCTATGATTCCCACTGCCCACCCTGGGTAAGTTATGTCACTGTGCTCAATACATCACTTTCCTACCCCATCTAATTCTCTACTTCTGTGCCAGTTTCTGGACTCTGGGTTTATGCAAGCATCAGTTGACAGGTGGCTTAGACTCAGTGTTAATTACTTTCTGGCATTAGACTGAAACTAAAACTGAGGATGTGAGATTGTGACCAAGTTTACCATGCAATTTAAAATTGATCTCAGGCCATATTCACTTCCATGACTATTTCCATTTTGGAGAGAGAAATGCTTACCTGTTCTGGTAAATAACCCCATTTAATGCAGTGCACTCCCTTTTGGCAAAGCTCACTGCTGAGCTGGCAAGCAGCCCCAGATTCACACCAAATTCCACAAAACAGAAAATGCCAACTTTTCATCATCAGCAGGAAAGCTGCAGAGTATGAGCTTTCCACTTAAATTACCATCCCTTCCTAAATGCCAGCTCAACAGATTGCAAGAAAGCAGCACATACTTCACACTCTGCAAGAAAACTTTCTAGTGTAAGTTTTCAAGCATGCTTGGGAGCCAACCAATCACAATGTTTTGTCAAATTCTGCTTCAGACTGAAATTCAAGCCAGAAGAATATTTACTAGAAGATGTTAAATTTAGTCACTTTAAAATGTTTTTGCACTTAGGGCCAAATTCTTTGTTTGCTGCCAGAGTCAATGAGAGGAGACATGCGTCCTCTCTGCCTTTGTTGCAGGGTCCTGCTGGGCAGAGCACACTTTGGATTGCACTTCTCTGTTTCCTCCATGCAAAGAAGAGCACGACCCCATCTGCAACTAATTATCACTTGTTACAGACCACAGCAAACTGCTGTACCATCCAGACACTGCCCAAACGATAGGCAGATTGGAAGGACCATGCTGCTTGCAATCCCAAGCACCCATATAGGCTGGGCAGCGAACGGCTTCAGAGCAGCCCTGAGGAAAGGGACTTGAGGGTGCTGGTGGATGAGAAGCTCAACATGAGCCACCACTGTGCACTTGCAGCCCATATCCTGGGCTGCATCAAGAGAAGCTTGGCCAGCAGGTCAAGGGAGGTGATTCTGCCCCTCTACTCCACACTGGTGAGATGCCACCTGGAATACTGCATGCAGTTCTGAAGTCCCTACTAGAAGAAGGATATGGACATGCTGGAGTGTGTCCAGAGAAGGGTCATGAGGATGGTCAGAGGGCTAGAGTGCCTCTGCTATGGAGACAGGCTGAGAGAGTTGGGGCTGTTCAGTCTGGAGAAGAGAAGGCTTGGAGGAGACTTTGTAGCGGCCTTCCAGTATTTGAAGGTGGTCTACAGGAAATCTGGCGAGGGACTTTTTAGAATGTCAGGTAGTGATAGGAGTAGGAGGAATGGAGCAAAACTAGAAGTAAGTAGATTCAGATTGGATGTCAGGAAGAAGTTCTTAACCATGAAGGTGGTGAGACACTGGAAGGGATTGCCCAGGGGGGGGGTGGAAGCCTCATCCCTGTAAGTTTTTGAGGCCAGGCTGGATGTGGCTTTGAGCAATCTGATGTAGTGTGAGGTGTCCCTGCCCATGGCAGGGGAGTTGGAGCTGGATGATCTTTGGGGTCCCTTTGAGCCCTAATAATTCTATGATTCTATGATGTTAGACTGACTTCTGTGTCCCAATGAAGTACATGCCACCTGGCTGCTTAAAAGGAGATGGGATGAGGGAAGAAGCAAATCCTTAGTGTTTGACGCAAAGAATTCTGTGCTTAAAGGAATCCTTCCTTACTCTCTTTGACTGCAGAAGAACCCCCAGCTGAATGCAGTTATGTCAGAAATAAGCTGCAGGATTTAGGATACTGAACTCAAAGAAACCTTGTCCTTGAGGGCTTTTTAAATCCAAGCAGTGCCTCTTCAAAAGTAATGTGGAAGAAAGAAACCAGAACCTACCCTTGCATGTATAGAGCAGCCTTACTCACTGCCACCTGGCACCAGAATGCATGCCAAAGATCTTTACAGCACCAACACTGTATCAGATAAAATAGTGTGAAATTTTTATTCTCCATTACGAAGATTTTGGGAAAAAAAAAATCTCAATATTCAATCCAATTTTCACACACTTCTTGGAATACCATACAAATCTTCACATTTACTGTTTTTCTTCATTGAAGTAGCATGTATACCTATCTATGTTTTAAAGAGAAGCATTTGAAACTCTACAACTAATCTGTGAAAGACTGCAGAATCATTTCAAGAGTACTGCAGTAGATGAGAGACTTTAATTTTAAGCATAGGAGCATAGCATAATCTCAGAAATGCTTCAGTTTAAAAGTAAAGTTGTTTTTTTTTTCAATTATCTGGATCCATCATGTCCTTTGTTTTGACAGATGCTCTTCTAATGGACCAATTCTCAAATCACCTTGAGATAATTCAGGGATATTTTAAAGCAACTGATGCTCATCCTGCCCTTTTACCATCCAGAGAGATTTCTGTGTTTTCATTTTGGATTTCAAGGGAAACCAGCTGCTTAATCTCTTCTCACCTCTTAGGAAGATTTCCTTCCAAGGAGACAACCTGCAGTGCTCTTTAATTAGCTCTGCAAATGGTCAAAGGGATTTTTCCCAAAGTAACATGGAAATTTCCCCTTTGAACACAGAAGCATGGACAAAAAAATCCTGAGATCTTGATTTTTTTTTTTTTCAAATAAACAGATTGTATTTAAACCTTCTAATTCATAATTTCATCTTTGTAAAATGTATCCTTATTTCTACCTCTGATAATTTCCTTGTTAGTTTTCTCATCGTTTTAAGGAGGGATTCACACTATCAAACCAGATGAAGCCTCTTCAGATTCAATAGGGTATTTTTCAAGAGGGTATGGATCTCCTTTACCCTCTGTACTAGACCTATCAGTCCTTTGCTGATGTCCTGCATGTCTTCAGGTATCTGAAGAAGGCACTAGGCACCTCTGTTCAGAGAAGTGGGTCTTAGAAAGAAACAATTGACAATATAAATATCTCAGATCACACAGTACCAACAGTTACTATTCCATTTTTGTGTTTCTGTCAAAAGAAGAAACTTGGAAATAGTTCAAAAAGTAATTCTGCTGAGAAGTTCAGATGTATTGGCTGCACATAGGTGGGAGTTGATAGCTCATAGAAATTTGGATCCTTTCTAGAGACCTTTTTATTTTTTTTTTTCCCCTCCTAGTCATCAAAATCAACAACTGCATGCAGGAATTTCCTGTGCTATGCTCAAATTATTTAAAGAAGATGAACTTGATAGTGTATGCTTTTCCTAGAGGCTTTGCTTGCATTTGTTAAGAGTAAGGAGCTATCTTGCTACAGGCCACATATAAATGAAGAGCAAAATATATCTCTTTTGGATGTCAGCCTGCTTTCTCTCTTGGTGTGCTGAGACAAATGAAGGAAAGAAAGCATTTTGCACTTGTAAGTTTGAAGTTACCTGGATGCATAGGACCAGCTCTCCATGCAAGCTGGAAGCTGTGGCTAGCTTTACCTGGATGCATGGGACCAGCTCTCCATGCAAGCTGGAAGCTGTGGCTAGCTTTACCTGGATGCATGGGACCAGCTTTCCATGCAAACTGGAAGCTGTGGCTAGCTTTACTTGGATGCACAGGACCAGCTCTCCATGCAAGCTGGAAGCTGTGGCTAGCTTTACCTGGATGCATGGGACCAGCTCTCCATGCAAGCTGGAAGTTGTGGCTAGCTTTACAATCACTCTTTTTTTAAAAAAAAAGTTATTCTGTTGGTAATAGAACACACAAAGCAGTGACTTTCTGTATTGACAACTCCTGGCCAAAACCAACAAAAGCAAAGAAAAAGCTTTCAAAAACCCCTGCGAGATGTTTATGAATTCTAACCCTCAGCACATGAATAAATACATTTGACAGACTGCAGAGTACCTTACAAAGGCCTTTCTCAACCTTCCTAATTTGAGTTCAATTACAGGGGTAGTGTTTCAAAACTGTTCATCTTGCCAGTGGTTTTATGCTGGGGTTGCACTATAGGCTATTTGTAAATAAGAGTAGAAGGGCAGATAATAAATTACAATTATCCTATTAATCACTTGTAAAGAATTCAAGGAAGAAAGCATCCTCCAATTACAGTAATAGGTTGTTTGAAGGAAGAGATTTCTTTTTGTCCTTGGCAGGAACACACTTGGAGTTTGCTGTGCAAGTTCACAAATATTATGCTGGAATCAAGCAATGCACATGCTCTGGGGCCATGTGGGGTAGCTTGCCATAAATCTCTAGATGTCAACAGATGCACTGAATTCTGCTAACTAGGTAGCCAACCTCCTCATTAGCATCTTAAGAGGAGAGCCTGAGGGACCTGGGGCTGCTTAGTCTGGAGAAGAGAAGACTGAGAGGGGATTTAATCAATGGTTATAAATATCTGAGGGCTGGGGGACAGGCTCTGCTCACTTGCTGCCTGGGATAGGACAAGGAGCAATGGATGGAAGCTGCAGCACAGGAGGTTCCAGCTCAACACAAGGGGGAACTTCTTGACTGAAAGAGTCACAGAGCACTGGCACAGGCTCCCCAGAGAGGTTGTGGAGTCTGGAGACTCAAAATCCATCTGGATGCATTCCTCTGTGACCTAAGACAGATTGTATGGTCCTGCTCTGGCAGGGTGGGTGGACTCAATGATCTCATTGGGTGCCTTCCAACCCCTACCATCCATCCTGTGAGCCTGTGATCCTATGATCTTCTCTCTGGCAACACCAATTTCCTGTGGTGNTATGATCTTCTCTCTGGCAACACCTTTACTTATTCTTTTAAGCAAACACCAATTTCCTGTGGTACTGTTAGTAGCATTATTTTCTTCCAAGTAGCCACAGCCTATAAGCTCTTCAAAATCTGGCTGCAGCAAACCATTTAATGGATGCTCCTGAAGACAGCAGAGTACACGAGAGTAAGACCTACTGCCTCAGATGCTTCAAGTTATTAATGACCATTTTCTTTCACAAATGGATTAAAAAGGGCTCCTGGTTATATGACTATTCTTAGTTACTGAATTTTTGTCTCTCCTGGAACTTGCTTTGCTATCTCTTGCAAACAGATGGACTCACAATTCATTTAATTGCCTGATTGCCAGTTACTCTAAGATGAAATGGAAGAAATTCTCTGTTCTGGCACACTTAGCCCATTCATTTTTCTCACAGTCAGCATTCTTTCTCTCAGATAACAGGCTGTCAGTGGCAGCAGAAAGAGTAGCTGGGTGTGACACAGTGTTAAAACAAGAGAGTTTTCATAAATAGGTAGCACCACCAAATGGTCATAACTGGACAGAGGGACCCAGGCACATGCACAGAGGAAGACACATCATGTCATCAACACTGTACCATCTGCTTTAGGTCCACAAGGGTGCAAATTACAGGGAATGGGTTTAGAAAGGCTATGAAAAGCCACTGATGTCATAAGATACAACCACAGGGAAGATGATGACAGAAAATATCAATGAGAGTGCCCTGGAATGGCAGCTGAAGAGGAAGGCAATGCTGCATTCGCTAAGATTGTCAAATGCTTCACTGAGCTGAGCATCTTTTCTCAGTGGTGCATGTCCTCCCACTCCTTATGGAACATGTAGATAAAATTAAATAGCTTTAAAAATTATTTTTGTAGAGATTTCTGAGAAAATGTTTGAGAAAGCTCTCACTTTATTCATGGGATGTACGACATAAAACAAAATAGACTTGTTTTATTATTATTTGAGTCATAAAGGTGAAATGTGGGGGTTTAAAAGAACATTTAGAAAATCCTTCTATCCACTATCCATCAGAAGACACATTACTTCACATTATTTACATAGGGATGAAGTCTTGAAATGGAAGGGAAGGGGCAAACTACAGCAAACAGCTTGGGACTAACACATGTGATTGAAGTCACTACACAGCTACTACCATTTTTCCCCAGGAAAAAGAAAAAGTAACACACTGAACATTAAAACAAAATTCCCTGTTTAAGTTTTGTTCTTTGATAATTTGTTTTGGCTGCACCTTCAGCAGGCTTATTTTCCTTCTTACCATATTTACAGACAAAAAGGCATTTTCTAGTGAACAACAGAACAATTTTCACTACAGTGAGTGCTTGGCATGTGTCTCTGTCCATAAATAGTATGTACTCATATTTACTTAGTCTGATAGTCCACTCTCAAATGTTTTTATACAGCATATACTCTGTTTGATAAATCATAGAATCATAGAATTGTCAGGGTTGGAAGGGGCCTCAAGAATCAGCTAGTTCCAACCCCCTTGCCATGGGCAGGGACACCTCATACTATGTCAGGTTGCTCAGAGCCACATCCAGCCTGGCCTTAAAGACCTCCAGGATGAGGCTTCTACCACCTCCCTGGACAACCCATTCCAGTGTTTCATCACCCTCATGGTGAAGAACTTCTTCCTAACATCCAATCTGAATCTACCCATTTCTAGTTTTGTTCCATTCCCCCGAGTCTTATTACTACTACCTGACATCCTAAAA
>WBNM01010661.1:797-20495 GCA_013399055.1 Ramphastos sulfuratus | reverse complement strand
CCCCCAGTTTTGTATCATCAGCGAACTTGCTGAGGGTACACTCAATGCCCTCATCCAGGTCGCTGATAAAGATATTGAACAAAATCAGGCCCAGTACTGATCCCTGGGGAACACCACTGGCCACAGGCCTCCAAGTTGACTCTGTGCCACTGATGACAACCCTCTGAACTCTGTTGTAAAGCCAGTTTTTGATCCACCTCAAAGTTCAGTTGTCTGTGCCACATCTCTTGAGGTTTTCTATGAGGATGTTATGGGAGACAGTATCAAAAGCCTTGCTGAAGTCAAGGTATATGACATCCACAGCTCTTTCTTTGTCTACTCATTTGGTCCTGGTTTATAGAAGGCTATGAGATTATTACATATGTATGTTAAAAAAGAATGAAATAATAGAAGTAAATAATAATATCTTAATTTACACTGAAAAGTAGCCCTAGCAAATACCAACTTTTCAAGTGACTTCAGTGTGGTGCATGTATTGGTGATATCTTCCATCAGCTATTACCATGGTACACAATGTAGTACCTGGCTGCCAAACACTTCTTAAGACAGTAAAATACAATGTGGTCTCATTACAACCTGTAGAGCACCTGATTCAGCTTGTTTCCTGAAATGCATTGCAGAGTGCAAAAGTAATGCATCATTTGCAGCCTGAGAAAGAGTTGAATGAGGAAAGAAAGTAGGTGTTAAGGGAAGGGAGTGCAGATAAGCTTCTAGAGCTAAACATTGCAGGACTCAGTGGAGTGAAGGACTGCAGCTCCGGATGGCTCTGGTGAGTGAGATGGTGGTGGATGCTTTAACAAGGGAAGATTGTGCTTTGGCACAGAGAGGAGGCTGGTACTGCATGAGCAGGAATGGTGGGGCAAGGGTGAGAATAACAGAGCCCAGTGTGTGAGGAGAGAAGTCCTCAGAGGATTTAAATGCATGTTTGGGTGGAAATTTTGATACTAATCTGAAAAAGAAAGAAGAAGAGTAGTGAAATAGTCAGAGGTAGAGATGTAAGTGACAGGGGGGAAAAAGAGGGGAAGATGCCTGGAAAAGAGCTTTACAAAATTAGGAAATGTAACCAGGCCTGCCAGGCATCCAAACCAAGCAACCACATCACTTGTGGAGAGACATTAGGTTCCGTGAATAACAGGTAGCTGTGGCAGAAAATAAAGACAACACGAAGTGGAAGATTTTGCAGCTTTTGTAATTGCTATCACATTACATATAACATAGGCTAAATGCACCTTAGGGCAACAAGAAGTGTTTTCTTTCTCATACAAGGAATGGTATCAGCGTGTGCTGGGTCTTGCCATCAGCTGAGCAGGGGAAGAAGGGGACTATAATGCAGAACTTGCAGACTTTCTTGTGAGCCTGACACCTGCTCCCTTGACCAGCTGCCTAGAAAAACACATTTCAGTGTTGTGGTTGTTTTGGGGGTTTTTTTGTGTTTTTTTTTTGTTTGTTTGTTTGTTTTTGGGTTTTTTTGGTTTTTTTGTTTTTTTTTTCAGATGAGGAAGGAAGTCTATACTACTTCATTTTCCCAGGGGAAATAACTGCTGGCAGAGTATCTGTCAACAGCACACTTCAGCATCGTATTAAATAATAAAATGTCCTTATGTCGGAATTATGTCTGGATTAAAAGGAGGGTCCAATCATAGGTCTTTCTTTAATAAGAGCAAAGAATTATTTATATCATAGAATGCACTGACAATAGGGATTTTGGAGAGGAAAAATATTTTTTAAAGAACCTCCTTAGGTACATGCTTGCATCAGATCATATTCCTTATTGAACCAATGCAAGCAGATTATTCAGAAATAACCTTTGTTTTTACAGACATCTGCAAATTAGCTACCATCTTTACAAAAGTGGAAATATTTTGAGGAACATTTAGGATTTTGAAACACTGGAGGAAAACTTTAAGCTAGGACAATTCTGGTAATCTATAGCAATGGAGGTGGTGGCTGCACAGAGGCTGCAGGGTTTGCTTCCCTGTTTGTGCAGTCCTCAGCAGCAGCAGCTGCCGGCACCACTCACTTGAGAGAGGCACTCTGTGCCAAGAGTCCCACTATCAATGCCTGGCTTCAGACACATAGAAATGAACTGTGAAAAATCAGTCTGGTGTGAAGGCAAACAGCCTTTCTGTAAGCATTATTTTCTTCTTTTAAAGCTGACTTCCTCTGATTTCAGTTAAATAGCACTGCAGTATTCCTATGAACAGAAGTTAGCAAACAACCAACATAGGAACAGGAGAGCTACACTTCCCACCTCTTACTTGTTTTTGGTTTTGTTTTTGGTGGTTTGTTTTTTTTTCTTTTTTTCCTGCTTCAAATCAGTTTCCCTACATTGGCTGTTGTACTGGAAGAGAATGCAGAGGCTTTCTGCAGAAAGTTATACTGTGAGTATGAGTACCATAAAAGTTATTCAGCCTTCAGTTTCTGCAGGCAGATTTACTTGTGATGCTTACTTTATGTTACCTGCATTGACATAGTATTTTTTTATTTTGTTTTTTTTTTCAGCTTGGAGTAGGAGCAACCAGAGCTTGCATTTGCCCATGCTGTAGTGTGTAAACAGAAAGTCTGGGAAAAAAAAAAGTCTTTTTTCCATGCATTGTGGACAGAGTTCATGAAAGTTACACTTGCTAAGATCACAGCATTGTTTGCCTTGCTTTGTGAAATTTACAGTTTCTATTGATAACTATTTAATGATGGACACTAGCCATACAGCATAGGCCATTCACGGCAGCCACTGCTGGCTATGTGTACACCCATGGCACCCTATCTTCTCTCTCCAGCTGCTGTCACCACCAGAGTCACTGCACAGAGCCATCCAGCACCGTGCCTGTCTGCCCTTGCTCTGCCAATCAGTGGTGCAGGGCAGACCCTGCCACACAGACCGGAAACAAAAAGCATGGCTGCCAGCACAAGAATAGACATGCCTGCAAGTGGAGGAAACCCAGGCACCAGCAATTTCATCAAGGACATCAAACACTCAGGACACACAGACCTTGACATCCCCACAAAGCCTTTCCTAGGATATCCTTTCACTCCCTTTTGCTTGGCAGAGCTTCTTTGCTAAATGAGTAGGACAGCTCAGGAGCTCGCAGCCCACACTGCTCTGGCTCATCATAGGGGGCCAGCCTGCGAAGTCTCCAGTTAAAGCAGAGAGGTGATGACATCACACTGACATTTCCTTGCAAAAATATTGCACCTCAAAATCAAAACCAAGTATGTCTCACACAAACACAAACCTTCCTGCACCACTGCTTTTCTGCTGTGCAATGATTCCTTTTTTCCTTGTCAGCACTCCCTGATCTGATGTTCCTCATTGTGCATTTATGCCATAGAGCTGGAGGACATGACTGAGTGCATGACCGCCAGCTCCGTGACTAGCACTCATCCCTCTGTCCACAACCTCTCTATGCTCAGGCAGCCACCCCAGATCATGTGGTCACAACTAGGGACTTCCACTCAACCACTTTGTCAAAAGATGTTTGATATTTACTTTCATTTGGTTCTCCATCTTCTAGAGAAGGTGGGGAATGCATCCCTTTTTCTCAGCTGGAATCAGAGGACATGTGAAATTGTCAGTGTAATACCCAGAAATGTATCTGAAGTGGTCCTTCACAGCTGTTCTTGGAACGTATCTGGAGCCAGGTCTCCCACTGGGTTGATAGTATGGTGGTCCAAGAGCCCCAGGGATGGGAACATTATGCAAGTGATGGCAGCAAGTGCAGGAAGACAGGACAGAGACAGGGAACCTACAGTGCCATTATGGTTTTTGGTTTGTTTTTTGGTTTTTGTTTTGTTTTGTTATTGTTGTTGTTGTTGTTTTTTTCCCCAGGATGTTCCTTTTGCACTGCATTTTTCTTTCTAGGTCTCATGCTTGGATCTCCCAGGCAGAGAGCTGTTATTTTGATCTGGGGGCTTATATGAAGGGACAGAGTGACACAGAGCTTTCTGAGATGTTTTTGTTCCCTTGAGCAAAACATTGCTGGTTCCAACACACATTCATTGAACAGTGTCCAGCACTGGATAAGCAACTTTTGAAACATTGTCTCTCCTCCACTGCCATCTCCATTCTAGTATTTTGGATGTAGATTTCCATTAGTTGCCAACTCCAGAGAAGGCAGAAGTGGGGGACACAGACACACACATGCACGTGTCCTCAGTACCAGCTGCCAGTCTCTCAGCCTATGTGGGAAGCCAGGTAGGGCACAAACAGGTAGAGGAGCCATGGAAATGAGTGGTTGATAGCCCTGAGAACTGGTTTCTGACTAACATTACCTCTCCACATTACCTCTCTCACTTTGCAACTTTTTTTTTTTTTTTTTTTTTTTTTTTTTTTTTTTTCCTATGACAGGCTAGAAACAAGCCACAGTGTTTACTGGACAGAAGTGGAAAAGCTGCTTGTAGAGCAGATATGCCTCAGATGCCATGAATGTGCCCTAAGGGCTTGCAGTGGAGAGGAAGGAAGAATATTACAGCCCCAGAGTGGTCCTGGAGATCAAGCTGAAAAAGAAGGGTAGAGGAGAACAGCAGGTCTGCAGTAGTTTGTGTACTTTAAGCTTTCCTATATTTTCTTGTTTTCCTCAGAACTAGTGTTCTAGTGTCATTTGCTTCTGCAGGTGACTGACAACTGATATTTTGTGAAAGTGGAGTGCATTGTTTGCTTTAAAGGAGTTCGAGCTTGAAGTTTCGCCTGGATAGCAGTTTGGTAAGCCTGTAAAGACCTTTGTTAGTTTAGTCAGAAACATAGTCTGGCACAGAAAATTTAGGCCAGCTGGAGAAACATTTCAGACAGAAATCTGTACTGGCCATGGAAAATGAAGTTTAGCCCACAGGGTAAATTCACAGAAGGCTTGATTTAACTCTAGGAGTTTTTATACTAGTTGTGTGCTGTTTTATTAAGAACTTGCTGTGGGAATTTTTATTAATTGTTTTGATTTCTATGTTGTGTTACCACCAGAAAAACAAATAATTCTAATACTTCTTCTCTTCCCTACTCCTCCTCTTACACAGGAATGAGCACTCCAGCTTTAATATGCAAAACTGATATGTGAGGTTTGCCTCCCTATAATTACTAAGGCCAAATAGGTGACAACATGTATCCACATCCTCTGTTATTTGGTTAAGTGACAGCATGTATCTACATTCCCCTATTCGGTTCTTTTCTGCTGCTTACTATTTTGAGGAGCAAAGTCTGTTTCCACATTTTCTAGAATAATCACATATTAAGAATCTCTCCTTTAGGATACTCTCCTTTGAGTCTTCCGCACCTGTGTATCACTTCTTTTGGAGTTTCTGTATGATCCCAAACATGGACCCTACAGAATGGCCTAAACTGCTCATGTTCAAGACAGAATCTTGTTTCCTAAAACAAGGGGATACTCATGCCTCCTGGCAATTTCACACAAACCCCTTGTCTTCCATAAGTAAGCTTGAGAGAAACATGGGAATTAGACGAAAACTTTGAGATGTGAAAATGGTTGATGTAAAGAACAAATTCCATTTTTACTTTTTTCTTCCTTTTTTTTTTTTTCTTTTCCCTCAGCCAATTTGATTTTTCTAAATAATGTTGCTAAGAACATAACTCCACTTGTCAGGCAGCTCTCTGATAGTTTTTTCTCATACACACTCTTTGATCCTTGTTAATATCTCGGTATCTATGGGTATAATAACTTTCTTTTCTAGTGATCATCTAGCCTTTCTACTTCTCAAGTAATGATGTCTTGACAATTCAGGTTAATAATTTACCTTCCTGAACTTTTATTTCTTACCTTATACCTAAGAACTACCAAATGGTAGAAGGAGCATCTGTCACTAGATTGGAAAAGGTGGGATAGTAGGAGCCATAACTGCAGATATAATTTTACATATATATAATAAGGTCAGATATGGTAAAAGCAGATGACAAGAAGTCAGATTGGCCTCGTGGCCTTCTATCCTTTTGATAAGTCACATACTGCCAGAACTTTAGCTTATGGCATTTTCTCTTATAGAAGGATCAAGGAAGTGTTGGAATTAAGGACATACAGAAATTTTGCCAGCAAATAATTATTTGACAAATAGTTGTACAACAGGCTGTATAACTGGGACTCAGACACAGAAACAAGACCAAACTAGAACAGGATTTTGAGAATAGGGATAATTCCAGTCTTAGTTAAAAGACATGTAAACCTTGAGAACATTTTGCATGGTTTCCAAGGAGACAAATGAATGGAACTGTGAACAGAATTGCGCTAAGAAATCAGACATACAGAAACATAGAGGCATCATCTGTTTACAATCTTAGCAACAAGATTGACATGATTAATATCAATCAATAGATAGACAAAATTATATCATTTCAAACAATGTTAAATAAAATATGTGAGGAAAATATAGTCCCAGATACAGATATTAATTTTGCAGGTAATACAGCAGATCTAGATGTAGACATGAAATTAAGCAGGTGTTACTGCCTAAAAATTAGCTGGTGCAGTACTAGGTACACAATGTTGCCTTGTAGACTGAGGGGGGGAAAAAGCTGATGTTTACAGAGCTCTGAAATAGCTAACGAGGTATTATTTATTGAATCCAAGGGGCCCAAGATTTTACCCTCACTGTCTAGTTTTGAATAGGAGCAGAAACAATAGGAAAAAACCCATAAAATAATTTTGGGGTTTAGATGTGATTTAAGATGGAAGACTAAGTTGAAAAACGTAAAGCTCGTTTGAATCAAATGATAGCAGTCACACGAAGGTTTACCATAAAATAACAGGGTAAAATTAAGGTAGCAAGTGTTTTGCCTGAGCATTAGTACAATCTTCATACCGTGAACTGAGTACTGCCATGTGGCAAGCTTGCTGTTTGGATTTGCTGTGGGATGTAGTTTGGCATGCCAGCTGCACTGTGGGGTGATGTGGGAAAGATGTGAGGCCACTGCACTGCAGGACAGCTGAGGATGAAGGGGCTCTGCAGGACATCTGATTCAGCCTCTTTCCTTCAAGGTCTGATTTCAAAGCTGGCTCAATTTGTTCAATCACATCTTGGCAGTCTTCAAGGTTGGAGATTGCACAACACTTCTGGGCATTCTGTCCTACCCTTAAACTACTTGCATGGCAAGATTTTTTTCCCCTCTTATATCCAACTAAAATTTTGCTTGCCGCAACTCATGACTGTTGCCTTTTTTTCCCCTCTTCTGTGCACTCAATGTGATACATCTCTTTTGTTTCTAACTATCCACAAGAACCATTTTGCTCTCAAAGAGAAGGGAAATTTTCTATATATGATATTAGATGTTTCACACAAAACTGTTACTGGAAAATTATCTGCTAGAAAGCTGAATGCCAAAGGAAGGTGAGCAACTGAAAGCAGTATTATCATGAGAGGCTTTCTGACAGTTCTCAAAGTATGTTCAGAGCATGTCCTTATTTGGAATGTAGGTTTGCAGGTCACATGCAGCAACTCTTTAAAAAAACCACATCAAACACACTTCACAGCTCTGAAATAGGCATCAGGGAGCTTGTGGGAATTACCACAGCCACATGAGTTCCTGTCCTTGTGCTTGCAACAGTGAAAATTGATAGCGCCACTGCAAACTAGGTAAGCAGTATTTGCAGTGCAGGCTTGCAGAGCAATACAATCGGAGTGGTTAAACTGCCCATACACCTAGGGTTGTGGAAGGCTGTAGTTGTGAGAACTTTCATTATTTAATGAAACCTCACATCTTCAAAACTTTTCCTGGGACAACCTCAGGTTGCTATTGTCTCTCTGAGGAATCCTTTTAGATTGAATGACAAGGAAGGTCTGGTTTTGGAATCCAAATTATTTTTCTATATGACTGTATTGGTTCAAGTTTAAGCCTCCCAGAGGACTCAAAATATAGCTAACAGAAACCAATACAACAATAATAGGATGCCTTCCCCTCTCCCCCACACTTTAGAAAGAAAGGACTTAAATGTAGAGAGAGAAGGGGTAAAACACCCAAAGAACAGTCTTGCTTTGATTTGGAAGTTAAAAGAAAAAAAACTTTAACAATAAATAAAAGGTATTTGAGGTAGGGGAGTTACAAGGAGGTATAGGGAAGGGAAAAAAAAACAAGATACAAAAAATATATATACAGCCAGATTGATAACAATGGATGGAGGTAGATTCAGGAAGGGATGTCCACCATGTGGTAGAAAATGGCCACGTGGTATGACAGGAGCAGCAGGAACAAGGTGGTGCTATCAGGCAGGCAGGCCAGGAGAGAGAGAAACAGGAATTTCCTCTTTTTGTATAGGAGATCCTAACTGGAAGAAGGAGTGGGCTAACCACTACACCTGGGGTCAGGTGGACTACCCCAGGGAGGAGTCAGGAGGACCTGGGGTCAAGTTCAGACCACTCCCACCCTCCACCCAGGAGGGTTAACCCTTTACAACAACAGGCCACAAGTGGCATCTCTGTAGGAGGCAGGCAGAAGCATCATTCTTAGAAGTTGTTTTCTGTAAATGTCCTAAGATCTTTGCCTACTTAATTGTTACTGCAGATTTAGATACTTAATGAGGATCCGATTTGGCTGAAACTCACTTATTCTGATACCTTGTCCCAAATGAATAGAATTTTGTCAAAATGTTTGTTAGATTTGTCATGGCATGTGTTTAATGTTTTATGTATGTGTTTGTCTATTGTCTGCTATCCGTATTTTTTGATGTACATGGATAATACTTCATATATACAAGCCAAAAGCTAAGTCCCCCTGTCAGATACTGCTCCAGAGGATTCCCACTGCTTTCCACTTAGAACGAAACCATAGAACTGTGTGCCATTATTACTTTCTCTTCTATTCTGAAAGATTCAGGAATATTTGGAAAAGGAATTACAAGCCATGAAAATGGGAATTTTAAGTTTTGCATTCTGTGTATATATATGGAAAATTAAAACCAGATGTAACTAATTTCTCTATTGCTTCTATTTTTTTCATTATTCACATTAGGAATTTATCTGAGACTTTGGTATTAAAAAATATTGATGACTGACAAAAACATTAGAAATAGAAACTGAATTTTTAGAACAGCAAGAGATTCATGAGTTAGGAAGAAATTTTTTTTTTTAAATGTGGATTCATAAAACTAATGTTTGTTAGCAAAGGCAAACTGCTATGTGATAGTAAAAATAGAACGCTAAATAGTTTTGTAGGTGTTGTGAAAAGCATGAGGTGACTTCTGCATCTTTCACATTTCATTTCAGTTTTAAAACAAATCTCCTTAAATATAGGGAACTCAAAGTTTAAGAACATGGTGAAGTTTCAGAAAATGAAAGCTATTCGTAACATTGCTAGGCATAACATTGCTGTTTAGACATCAGTTGAATGGAAATACTTTCTGTCTTAACTTGCTGTTGTTTACTTAGCAAAACCTCTTGCTGCTAAAACTTTTTCCATCACATGCATGAGCGGAATAGGAGTCTGAGATCTTAAGGCAAGACTTTCAAATTCAATCCTGTCTTTGCTTTGCCCTATTCCTTGCATCGTAATTTCTCTGAAGCTTTGAGTGGTAGCAACTTCCCAAATTTGCAGAGTAGTATTATCTGTCGATTTTCACTGAGGTATGGATGAGGCTTAGCCATCTCTGATGTCAAAAGACTGCCAAAAGTTATGCCTGGCAGGAAAAGTCATGGTTTTGGCAGATACTATATATACATCCACAAGCCACAGGTAATACCAGATTATTGGTATTGCATGTATCATACTGCCTACACCTCTCTAATCTGAAAATAAAGTCTGACAACTGTTTGAGAGCAGCCATTCCTATAAAGCAAAAATATAACCTGACTGTGGGGCTAGAATAAAAGCCATAAGACTCAAATGGAAACTCTAGGAAACATGGCAGTGCAGCAACCTCTGGAGAAGGATACCTGAGCATCAGCGTGGAGAACAAAGTTGCAGCCCGTAGGTAAGTTACACAGTCACAGAACAGCAGCTGTGAATGAGATTCATCACAACAAAGTTGTGCTATTTAGAAGGGCAGGAGGGCTGATTTGTGCTATTACTCCACAATTCTATTTAACTCCATGTTAAGAAGAGGAGAAATCCATTGCTTTGGGCAGTCCTTCAGTGGTGTTTCCCCATCCCTTCCCATTCTGTTATTCCATTGATGAATAAACAAAGCACTCTATTTTCACTGCAGCTCTAATAAAGAAGTGGAATCTCTATACCTTAGCAAGCTGTGGAAATCACTTAACTACCTGATATTTGCTTCATACACTATAATGATCCAAAGAACAGATGCCTTCACGTAGTCCCACAGTTTAGAAGTGATACTAAAATCTACATGTGGCTGTTTCATGTTTTCTTTCAAATAAGATAATGTAGCTGACAGTAAGTAGGTCACAGTCTGCATTTTGCTGTCTTTAACATCAGTTGAGTAGAGCAGAGTCTTAGTTAGTCTGGAAATTTCTAAATTATCTTCTTAGAAAATACATGACCCAGGTCTTTGGAACAGACTGTTTCTCATCTTCTTCTAGTACAATGTATTAGACAACTGTTTATTCGAGTTTTAGACAAAACACTTCTAAACATCTAGTGCAGTCTGCATTTTAGAGTAAATACCAGATAGTGAGGGGAAGACGAGTCTTTTCTACCATCCTGACCTGAAAAAGTCAGAGGACATCCAAAAGTGTAATGACAAAGATGCAGCAATGAATAATCTTTTGGTCTCAGATTTTCCTTACAGTCCCATCATCAGCAATCAGTGAGTCTTTACATCCTTTCCGGGTTGCAACCTCTTTTGTTCCCCTCCCTTGTCTCCCCTAGCATCCCTGCTTGCCCAGCTGCTCCTTACCAGCTCTGGGGACCAGAAAATAAAAAGGAAAGCCTAAACTTCCGTGTTAAAAGCTATCAAACAGATAAAATGAACAAGGACAAAGAAGATATTTTTTACCCTTCTCCCTGGGAAGACAGCTATAGCAAATCAATGTAAGCAGTTGCAGGAATCAAAACCCTATTGCTGATTGTTGCTAAAGATCAAAGGCTGTTTGTGTTGTGTCTCCCCACTAAACACTGCCTTTCACAGCCTGGCTAAATATATAAATAAATTAAAAAATGAACCAAATGTGCGTCTTTGATCCTGGGGAAGAGTCTAAGTTAAGTGAATAATGACACCCAGTCTGCTCTATGTCATGACAGGAACTCTTGCTGAGGAGGCTGCATGCAATCAAATTAGACAAAGTGATGAAGAGGTGGAGGATTAAGGGGTAATCCCGGTTTTAAATCTGAGTGTAAGATGAATTCATTTGAATCCAGAAAAGTTGCAAAAGTGGCTGCCTAAGGTTAGCTGTCTGACACACACAGCTTTTAATGTAATTAAAATGATCACTATATATGCAGTCACTCTGAAATAGATATAAGGGTGATTCATAATTGTATTAAGCTCTTCTGGCTTTCAGGAAAAGTGACCAGAATGCGTCCCATGAAAAACCCAGCAGCTACTTACATCAAGGTACTTTGGCCTCTTTTGGACTTGCTGCTCACAACACCCCTGTCTTAAATATCACGAACTCTAGCCCTACACACCCCAGTGCTTGAGTACCCCATTGCTGGGAAGTGCCATGAGGTTGGCCACGGCTTAGCTAACTAACACCAGTTTGCAGACTGATGTCCCAGTGACTGTATCACTAGCTCAGATAGATCTGTTAGCAGCCTGTCTCCAGGCAGCTGTTGAAGCAGGAACAGTCAAATCCATCTTCTCTACATCTGACAATGTTCAGACATGAAGATGTGAGCAGTATTCCTGGTACGTGATCCATTTCATCTGCCTGCAGAGCAACAACCCCTCACTCAGGGAGTTTCTCCTGGGCTGGGATCACACTGTGTAATGTAGGAGAAAGAGGCTGTGTGAGTCAGTCAGGACTTATTTTGGGACCAGTTCATAAATAGCTTAGATGGCAAAAGAGAAGAAGAAGTAGCTTAGCAAAAATCTCTGAAGTGCTTGTGAGAATTTATGTGAGCCAGTTCTTACTGCCATTCCTCGAATGTCCTCCTCAACTGCCTGCTTTACATATCCACTAGTGGAGCTGTGCATGGACCTTTTATATACCATTCCTTGAAAGGTACCATCTCTGCAGCAGGTGTGACACCCATTAGTGCCCCCACATTTTGACTACATACAAAAGTTTCTTTGCCAGGCAGTGTCAGTAGTGGGGCTGATGTAGCCTGCTTTGGCCAGATTTCATACAGACTGTTACAGTTCAAAGTCAGTTTGCCACCAGTAGTCTTCCTGGATCAACAAGGTGTTGGTGGAATTTTTCCATCCTTGATGAACTCAATTGTTCTCTTTTCTGGTGTCCTTGAAAGCCCCTGACAAGAAGGCAGGATGTACTTGCAGTGCATTTCTCTTTGTCTGTGCTTGCCATGGGTTCTTAGCTTGCTCTATTCATCTCTGCATGCTTTAACACTTTTTTTACCCTTGCTTTTGGAAAACTATCAGCACTGTCTTGTGCTGTCTTGAGTTCTCTTTTTAGTCAGGTGGCATGTGTTATCTTGACTTTGCTTTCTCGCAAAGCTTTTCTGCTGTTTCTCTGTGGGATTTTCTTTCTTTTTCTATGTGAGTCTGTGTGTGTGTCTTTTTTTTTTTTTTTTCTGCTTTAATTTTCTAATGTCATACAAAGGGGAGGCTGCTAGCATTGGGAAAACACAGGCAAACCCTGTACATCTATCTGTCTTTCTGGAACAGTGATCAGGTGCAGCTATTTTTGAGGGGAGCAATGGCTGACCAGACTGTATTTGTAATGTCATGTTGTTTTGTACCCTATCTTGCTTCCCAGCCCTGATCTCCACACTTCTTTCAGAATGTGTGCTTTTTGCCTTGCCCACTCTGCATGTGAATTCTCCTTTGTAAGAGTAAAATTCTGTTGCACACGAGTTGATTTTCAAGTATGGTTGGCTTGTGTGACGGTACACCATCTGTGTGTTTGCTGTTGCTTTCTGTGCATCTTCTGTACTTTGTAGTCTCTTTTGCAGGCAAAGCTTCTGGCTCATAGTGAGCTGCTCTTCAGAGCTTCTTGCATAAAACTCATTCCAATTATTTGTAGTCAAAGAACTGCAGAGTAGCTAGCCACTGTCTCCTCTGATGCTTACTGTACCTACCTAAGATCAGATGCTCTCCCTTGCCATCTGGTTTTGGACAGAGGTAATACTCAAGATTGTATCTTTATCAGTTTGGTTTCATTGTTAAGTGGGTCAGCTTTTACCTCTCACTCTCATGTAGCAAGGCTGCTCCTTCCTATTTCAGTTCTCTCTTTCATTGAAAAGACTTCTGTAAATAATCCCTTTGAACTTCTGATGAGTTTCTTGCTTCCATACTCAACTTGTTTAATTTTCTGAGTGTACCAAGTTGCATCTCTCAGTGAAAATCACGTGACCCTGAAGATGCTCAACTTCTTAAAAAATCACTAAAAATGTGTTTCAGAAGGGTCTTCAATTAGCACTCAAACATACACTCTCATGGAAAGCTGGTCTAGTTTTAGACAATAATGTTGGCATATTTGTAGATCCAATGGATTTCTGAGACTGCCTATGTCTGTTTTTTCATAGTGGATTGTCAGATTAATCCTGAAGAATAACAAAAGCTGGAGATGCAAGGTGTTACATTGCTACTTCCTATTCCTGCACCTCTACTACTATTTTCCCATTTCGAATAGAATATTTTCAATTTTTTGTCTTCCTACTCATAATGCAATATATGCTTTTACTATAGAGGACATGAGATTATTGAATTATCTCAGGTTGGAAGGGACTTTTAAAGATCATCAGGTCCAACTCCATGCTCCTCACAGGACTACCTAAACCAAAACCACATGACTTAGCACCGTCCAGGGGCTCCATGAACTCTGACAGGCTTGAGGTAAGGACCACTTCCTGGGAAAGTCGAGAAGGAAAATCCCCTCAGTGGGAGTCTGTCCTCAGTGAGGACTCTTTTCCTAATGTACAAACTGGACTGCTCCTGACACAGCTACAGAGCATTTCCTTGTGTCCTGTTGCTGATCATCAGAGAAAGGAGATCAACATCAACAGAAAGAGGAGATCAGCACTTCTACACTGCCCCCTCCTTCCTTCACCCCCGCCCCAAAGAAGCAGAGGTCACCCCTCCATCCCTTGGCCTTCACTTCTCCACATTGGGCAAACTAAATGACCTCAACTGCTCCTCCTCAGCTTTGTCCAAGACATCTTTCATCACCTTGACTGCCCTCTAACAGTCTGATATCCTTCATCTATTGTGGTGCTCATACCTACACACAGTACTCAAAGTGGGGCTACGCTATTGCACTGTAGAGTGAGACAATTGCCTCCCCATGGCTGGCTGGCTGTGATATGCTTGACACACCCCAGACCCACTTGGCCCCTTTGGCTGCCAGGGCATACTGTTGACACAGATTGAACTTGCCATTAACCCAAGCCCCCACACCTCTTCAGGGCTGCAGAATATGTATAACCAGGGTTACCTCACCCCAGGTGGAGAATGTGACACTTGCACTTGTCAAATTTCAAACATCTGGTGGCTGCCCAGCTCTCTAGTCTATCCAGATCTCCTTGGAAAGCATTTCTGCCCTTGAAAGAGTCCACCACTCCTCCTAGGTTAATATCTTTGGCAGGTTGTCCAGAGTTCGACCAGCTGAACCAGCTAATGGGTATCTGACACCACTATGATGTCATGCCTGCTGCCTAAGGGAAAGGATGGACAGAGCAAAGGATGATCTTTCTTGGAGTTTGGACTGTGACAACAGGAGATAGTTCCTGTTTCTGTGGGCTGCTTCTGCTCTTCTGCTTCTGAGCTTGAGGTGTTGGCTTTTTCTGCTTGCTGGCTTCTGGCTTGGGATTGTTTTCTGACTGGCTTACTTTTGCTTTGCTGTGCGTCCCACAAAATACTGTATCTTTTTTAAATTATTATTTTGTTTTATCACTATTCCATGAAACTCTTCCTTATCTCAGCCCACAGGTCTCTTTTTTTTTTTTTTTCCTAAAGAGGTATTATAAAAATTGTAATTTTGAAATGGATAACTTTTTGACAATTTCTAACTGAATTTTCTACCAGGAATCCAATGTTCCTGACTGGCAGGTCTCCCATGTCCCCTGCCAGGAAACTGGGATTCCAGGCTCAATGTTATGCTGGTAGAGCCAGAGTTTTGTCAGTTTCTGGATCTCCAGACGTTTGAATTGGAGCTGGATCCCCAAACATTCCACAAAATGTTACTAGAGTTTTTCTTTGGGTTTTTGTTTTGGTTTGTTTTTTAAATATTCATTATTCTTAAGATCAATTAAAAAGTAAAATAATCAGAAGAGTCCAACGTAGATTTCCAGAGTATACCTAAAGAGTATCTACCTTTAGGTAGATACCTACTACAATCTTTATCTACTACAAACTTCATCTAAGCCAGATTCAGTATCTGGAAAAAATATTTTTCAAAAGTATTACTGGAATTAACAGAAATTTAACTATTGCAATGCATCACAAAATGATTGGTATTGTGTACCTGGTTGCGTAGTTATACAAAGCCACCACGCCTCTTAGGCAAATTCTTTAAATACAGTAGGACAGAAAGGATGTCTTTAAGTGATGTCTCCATTATACTTTTGTTTTCTGTGTAAAACTGACAGTCTGTCCTCGAGTCTCCTGACACAGATGATGACCTGCAGGGGTGCAAAGTTTTTTCTCACTACATCTAGTGAATTGTACGTTCAAGAAAATACATAGGACTAAATTTACTCTGTCTCATCATAAATTAATCTAGAACTAGAGACAGATTGAAAAAAAAACCAAAAAACCCCAAAACAACAGAAAAGCAATATTCATGCAATGTGAGTAACTGATTTTCTGGTTCGTTGGGGGGAAAAAAAGTCAGCCTAGGTCCACAACACGTACATTTTAAAAACATTTTCAACAAGCTGAATGATTGCATAAAACATTTTTTTCTTGTAGTTTAAACTGCAAGATCTAATATGTTCCTAATCTTTCACACAATATTGCATTTCAGTTGTGCATACTTTTCAGAATTAAACAAAACATGGGATGGAATTTCCCAGTAAAATATCAGTGAACAGAAAATTAAATTCCTTCTTCAGGCAAAACATACACAAACACCCTTTTTTATTTCTCTTCCCATGCTTAGTTTCTCTTCTCTGGAATCTGACATAAACAAAGTAGTGTCTTTGATATTAATTTCAATTGTTGGAAATGTTTTACATTTCCTATTAGAAAAGTTTTGGCCACAATATCTTACCCAGCTCTCTTCAGGATATTGGTGGAATATCATTGCCAAGTGCTTTTAAAATCTGTCCAGGAATGTCAGACTGGAAGCTGTTATGGGCAAAGCATATCTGAACAGGCACTTCTTCATGTGCCTTGTTAGAAACAGAGGTTTGAAAATTTGGATGTGGAAACAGGGAGATAACCAGAAAGCACATGAAACTATTGATTTGAGTTGTCATGCCACTCAAGCCAGATGGCCTACATATGAAGATTTAGAGTTTTTCCCACATCTCCTATGCTCTTAGTGATGTATAATACACAGTAAAAGAAGATGTTGTTCTGCCCCTGTTTTTCCTGGAAGTCTGTATTCGAAACAGCATGTCAGCATTCAGGGATGTCCACCTGACTGCTCTGCCTGTCACCTGATAATGCTAATAATTTTTTTATTCCACTCTTGTTTCTAAATTTATTACAGGAACATAACTGTCAAGGGTATGCTTTATTTTTGAACCGAGCTTCTATTTAAAGCTTGTCTTTTCTAAATTTAATCTTCACTTGCATCCTGGATGAGAGTGCAACATACTCAAAAATGCCATAGCATGGTAGCTTCTGTTGTGGACTTCAGGCTGCTATCCCAATGCTGCTTTTGAGAGTGAATTTTCTTCTGCTGCTTGTCCTTTTTCTGAGCCATCTGGCAGATTTAGGTTGCTAATCAGTGAAGATGTACTGTGCCATGTGTTAATATGGATCTCATGAATCATTCGACAGGTCAGATTTAGAACACCAAGACTTTCGCAGCAGACTTCCACTAAAAATGTAATGTCTGGCTAATTAGCAAATCCCTTCCCCATCTAATGTGCAAAAGGAGTACAAGGGTAATGCCTCATTAGAGTAAAATAGAAAGATGGGAAAGATAAGGACTTGTGGCTATTTAAAGGAGCTAGTGTTGCAATATGACTCTGTCTTCTCACTTCAAAGGTCCTTAGTGCAAAAGCACCAGTGACGAAACTCTCTGTGCAAGGAATTATAACTGACAAAGGGCAGCCAAACTCCCCAGCTGGTAAGATACTGTGTTTGTGAAAACACTCTCTTTGCATTGTCTGTGCTATCCAGTCATTCTTCAGTGCCTCTGGTTCAGGGCAGCTGCAGAAAGAGAACTCAAGCCTCTGTGTTTAGCTACTGAACCATGAGCTAGTAGCAATCTCAGAGCCTGAGCAAGGAAGGGGAGGTGTGCTATAGGTAGCTAATCTTGAATAGACATGACTGAGTGGAACTGCTTTATCATGAAAGGTACAGTGAAGTGACAGTTGGGTTTCTTCTGAGAAGTGAGATGCCTCCATGCACTTTCAACAGAAACTGCTGTAAATACCCAAGTGACCACAGGGAAGTATTTTGACCTGTCTGTCTTGATTGCTGTTTCTGTTGAGAAACTGGCTCAAAAGCTCCTGTACTTACTGTCAGGTGGCATAAAAGACGAGAAGACATATCTGTGCTCCTGATCATCCCTTCCCTTCTCTTGCTCTGGAAAATGTCAGATATAAAGACTCAAAACTATCCAAATCTAGGGAGAGAAAGGCTCAAAACTAAGTTAGGGTTGTGCTCCATCTGTTTTCCATTCCTATTTTCTGAAAAAAACAGGATAGACAGTGGTTCAGATACTTCTTGGAATGCTGGATTTTTGCAATGAAGTTGTTATTTCCTCTGCCCTGGCACAGGGAGGGTAGGGAGGCAGCAGCACTGCCACTGCCATCACTCCTGTCCCCTTGGCTCGGCAAGTGAAGGAGACCCCACTTTAACTACTGTACATTATGGGCTGAGTTCTGACTGCTTATAATCCTAAGGACTATGTATTATGAAACTGCACAGACAAAACTTTTATTATCAGCTGCCTCAGCAGACTGGTAGTTGACCAGGAGAATGGGAATGACTCATTCCTTTAATTCATTTCACATTTGCAACTGTTATTGATTGAATAATATAATACTTCCCTTCTTATCCTCCTCACTCCAGCAAAGTGGCAAAATGAGACATTTTGATAGCACTTAGACAGCCTATATGAGATCAGACATTTTAATAGTACTCAAATAGTCTATATGAGGTCTTTTCACCCAGTTTTAAAATTTTCCTTTCCCTGTTATCTTTCCTCACAGTTTTTGTCTCTCTGCTTTTTTTTGTCTGTCTCCTCTGTTTTAGTGATGATGATGGTGAGCATTTCTTCCTTGGTTCTCACACTACCTTTGGGAAAGCATCAAATTACCATGATGGGAGTATGGAAATATATGTGAGTATTAAAAAACTCTGTACTAAAGGGAACTGGTAGGATATTTTTTACTCCAAAGTCATATGAGGGCTCAGGATGACTTTTCTTCTCTTATACAAAACTCCCCTCTTTTCCTGTGTAGGTGCATGAGCTGAAATCTTTAGTCTAGAGGTGCTCTGAATGCAAGATTTGTTTCCAGAATGGGAGAGTAGTAACATCCTTGGAAGGTGAAGAGCACTCTTAGAATTTACCAGTATTTTTCAGTATTTACCATCAGGGAGTACATGCCTTCCAGTGTAATAAAACCAGGTAATGGAAGTGCCACACTGTGCCGTGTCCTTGTTGTGGAAGGGTAATAGGCCTGTTAGACGTCCTGGCTTGCCCCACCCTTCTGCTGATTGGGGAAACAAGGGTGAGAGGAAAACAAAGGCTTGAGCCATTATGTCCCCTCCCAAAGTGATAAACAGGTACCCAGGGATGTTTAGGTACTTGTTAGTGTGTTGCCCAAATAAGGGTAAGCAAGCCCTGGTTTCACCTAATATGGTCAGTTTTGCAAATGCCATTTTGATTGGTGAATCTCTGTGGCCAAGGAGTCAATACACTTGGGCAAATGATAGAAATTGAGCTACATTGCAAGCAGTTGAGCTGCCTCTGCCTCACTGAGCTGCCTCAGTGTGTGCTGCTCTGCTCTGTGTTCTGCTCTGCTCTGCCTCACTGCTCTTAGCTTGGACAATGTGTTCTGCTCTGCCTTGTGCTTAAGATCAGCTTAGCCCTGATGTTTTGGGCTTGAATTACCTGGAAACTTAAGTGCCTCAAGTTTACCAGGAGAAGGCATTAAGTGCCTCACAAAGTGGTGAGAAGTACCACTGACACTGTGCTTTCTGAACATCTGCAAGAGATCCTGCCTGCACTTCTGCAAACCTCCATGCCGAGAGAAACCAGGATCAGGTCAGAGATCGTCTGCCTCTTTCCCAGAACCCTGCTAGAGCCTGGGAAGATCTAGAAGCCTTTCAACAGTTATCAAGATGCCGAGCAGTCTCAACACTGCCACAAAGGAGCAAGGGACTATCTTGAAATTCCTACTCCACTGCTGTGAGTGACATTCCCTAGGGCTCTGGGCTGCCTTTTATTTGTAAGTGGGGCAAAGCCATTTTATAGCTAAACTTTTCCAATTTTCTGATTCTTCTAGATTAATGAATTGCCCATAAGCATCCTTGTGAAGATTTTCCCGACTGAACTAGAACCCAA
>WBNM01010660.1:0-23192 GCA_013399055.1 Ramphastos sulfuratus | reverse complement strand
CTGTAGATGCTAAAATTTTCTTCTTCCTCTCTTGTTTTGTTTTAGTTCTGATAATATGTTAATCATAGAATCATAGAATGGTAAGATTGGAAGGGACCTCAAAGATCATCCAGTTCCAACCCCCTGCCATAGGCAGGGACACCTCCCACTAGCACAGGTCACTCAAGGCCTCCTCCAACCTGGCCTTGAACACCTCCAGGGAGGGAGCAGCCACAACCTCCCTGGGCAACCTGTGCCAGTGTCTCACCACCCTCACTGCAAACAACTTCCTCCTAACATCCAGTCTGAATCTCCCTTCTGCCAGTTTAAACCCATTGCCCCTCATCCTGTCATTGCAAGACCTTGTCAATAATCCCTCCTTAACCTTCCTGTAGGCCCCCTTCAGATACTGGAAGGCCACTATAAGGTCTACTATAATGTAGAGGGCAAGCAGTTAGGTACATCATAACATAGAATCATAGAATGGTAAGGTTGGAAGAGACCTCAAGGATCATCTAGTTCCCAACCCCCTGCCATAGGCAGGGACATGGCACAGTCCACTAGAGAATTAACATTTCCATTTTCCCCATTTTTGGGAAAGAATGGCAGGTAGTATATTCTTTTCCTGCACATAAATAGTAGGCTTCCTAGAAATACCACATTTATTGTGTTTGAGAATTGCAACATGCAGAAACATGATGAAGAGGAAGAGTGGTGAGCAGCAGAGCTCTGAACTGAAGAGTCGCTGGGCACATCATGCCTTTCCTGGTGATAGGCAACTCAGTGTTCTCCCAGGTTTACTTCTGTCTATGGATGGCAGGCTGGTTAGGTTGTCCCCCTGGATTCTGTGAAGCTACTGGGTCAGAATTGAGTGGTCTCAGAAGAGACAATGATGTGTCCATTAAAAGCTTTTGTTAACATTTTGCATTTCTACTATTTGCTGCCCAGTAATCAGCTTCTCCTGAAGTGTCTTTGTTGCTTTCTCTTTACATCAAATTAATTCATGTTCTTTCAGATATTTTTAACCATTCTGCTGTTAATGCTTACAGACTTACACCATCTGTCAGTGTCTAGGCAAATCAAAAACCGTGGCTGCTGCTGCTGCTGCTGTACAGAGTGTCCTTTTTAAAATGATCTCATCCCCTCACTTTTCCTTCACGTTGCTTGTTTCTACAATTTGCAGCTTGAAGTAGACAGTTTGGTGTAGGGGTGAAGACAGGGAAAAGGTTTAGGATTTTTTACATATTTTAGCTAAAACAGTGAAGTTCTCATTGCCAAATACTACAGAGGAAACTAAATGCAAATCAAATACTATTTTTTTTTTCTGTTAAGTATACATTGCCTCAACCTGTACTTAATTCCTGCTGTACTGAGTTGAAACTGAATGAGGTGAAGCAGCTGATTGGGAGCATTTAGCTGCTAATTTAAAGGCTGTATGTATGTGTGTGTAAAGATATCTGTATCTTTCTATATGTTTATACACAGCTGTTGGTAACTCAAAGAATTTCTCACTTGCACAGCTGAGTTTTAAGGACTGTAGTCTAAACAAAACAATTTGGCTTGTATTTGTAGTCAGACAGGTGTGTTGCCTGCTGGTTGTATTGTGACTGACAATTGACTCTGGCAGCTGTACTTCTTTCTCTGGTTGCTGGCTACTTGATGCACAGTAAAATATTCAGTGTGTTTCCCCTGAGCCCTTTCATTTTCATTACATCTTAGTTTCTTTACACATTGAGATACCCAAAATCTGCAGGAATGGTTATTTTCAGGTTGGACTGGATGATCTTGGAGGTCTCTTCCAACTTGGTTGATTCTATGATTCTATGACTCTATGAGTCTATGATCTAATATTAAAGCAAGATTAATTTGGCTTGTGGATGAGAACTTATATATATCAATACCAAAAATATGCTTAGCAAAATGATACTTTCCACTCAAAAACCAAACGCTCCCTTTTCCGGAGTGAAATCAATCCCAAGAAGCAGATGATGTTAGCAGAAGACGTTGTGCATGAACAGCACATGTTTTCCATATATGCTTCAGAAGTGCTAACAAAATTGGTGTCATGAAATGCTAGATTTTTCATCTGTTTCCCATGATTTTCACCCAGCATAGCTCAGAAAGCAGCTGCCCTTAAACCGTTCCTTTTCGAGCTGGAGGACGCATTTCCTGTGGGCAAATGAACACCTGCTTTGGTCAAGTATTGATCAAAGGTTCTTCATCTATGAAATCACCAAGGAGAATCTGCTGCTAGTTTGTGAAAAATAGTAACTTAGTCTTTGCAAAGTGCTAAGGTGGCCTTTTAAGAGCTGCTAGCTCAGAGTCATGCCAGCGTTTTATTAGACATATATCTCTTAAGTAGCTCATCTTGCTTTTCTTTCAGTTTACAGCATTGCTTCTATTTCTGTTTCAAAGGCATGAATTCTGTATCAGTGTTGAAAGAAATTATCTAAATCAATTATTCCTCTGTAAATTGACTTTTTTTTTTTCCCCCCCAAATCATCTTCCTGCTCAGGAGAGTATTTAAGAGCACCTCTCTTGAATACTGTGTTTAAACTAGTAGTCTGCTAAGCTTTTTTTAGCTGAGTTTGATTATACCTTGAAAACCCCTGGTGATTAGTAGCTACATCAAAAGGTTTTTCACAGCCATATTAAAACTGAGACATCAAGGCCTGTTTAAAGGGGGTGGGATTTTTGTTAGTCACTCCATATTTTGTTTTTTGCTGGTACTGGAGTCTGCAGGCACTGACGTGGAGGTGAAACCATGTGGTTACACAGTGGTTTCTTGACTTCAGGTGTGTATAAAACACTTGTATGAAGAACAGTTCCATGACCTTTGCTCTGCTACAGTCATTCCCAGTTGCAGGAAAGGGCAAAGTTGTGGTGAACAGGCTGCTTCCTTCCATAAGGAACTTATTTAGATAGCAATTGCCCACAGAGAGTATATTTTAGTACAGCACAATTAGCATGGAGCTGGGTGTGGCTTTCCTGATGATCATATCTATGCAAATAATCCATAGTGTTGTTTAAAATGTTTTTAAGTAGGGTTTATTGAATTGATGAGTGGGAGGGGGTAATGCATGGGTTGTTATTTTTTTGCCTGAAGTGTGAAAGCTTTATCATCTCAACAGAAGTCTTTAACCATTGTGCATTTTTAATTTAGAAAAGGCATAAAGCTGATAATGCTGTGAACAAGAAGCAAACTCAAGGTAGGAAAAAAAAAACATTAAGCCTATTAATTGTGGGTTGGGGAGGGTGGTTTGAATTTTTGGTAGTAATAGAATCTGAACTGCTGACAAGTGACTGAATCTGACAAGTAATAGAATCTGAACTGCTGACAAGTGGGAAATTGGTTTTGCAGATCACCTCAAAATTTGGAATTTAAACAGTGGGAATAACAATTGGCAGTCACATGAGCCCCACCAAATGGAATGTGTCACAGATGAACTTTGTGAGGTTTCTGAGAAATGTTAAGATTCAGTCATTTAACACAGGTGATGCTGTAGCTGTTGAAAGATCATAATTGCCACTGTGATTAGTGGGCCTAGGTTATGATGAAAAGTCTGCTTTACTAAGCATGTGAATCATAATTATTTTATTCAACCAGCAAATCTTGAATAATTTGAGTTTTGAAAACTCCAGAATTCAAAGGAAGAGTCATAAATCAGAACTTTTATGCTGCTTCAAAACTGGGTGAAGATGAGGGAGTTTTTTATGCAATCAGTGTAATGGTTTTGATTGGAGATAATGAGGTATTTGTAACCCAAACTAAAACTTTGGAATGTGGTTTGTTTTGGGTTTTTTTTTTTTCTTCTTGTTTGCTTGTTAAAGAATTTTAATAAAGAAAAAGGTTGTTTTAGCTCAGAAAGTGAGGGAAGTGTTAACAAATGACCTAAGCACACTTGAAGTTCAAGGTTCAGCTTTGTTGCTCTGTAACTTTTTATGTTATCTCTTCCAAGAAAACCTTCTCTATCAAGAGCTGATTCTGGTTTATAAGCAGGAGGAGGAATGAGTGTCCTGTGAATTTGATTGCAGAAAATACAAAGGAAGGCACAAAAGATAAATTTCTATGGAATCTTGCTTAACAAGTATAACCTTGGATGTTTTAGAGAGGAATGTAGTCCCTGAATACAGATAATCAAAATTCTTTAATATTCTGACTACTGGAAATTCTTTTAAATGCAAGTACCTAACTTGTACATAAATCTTACAGCTTACTGTAAAATGTATGGGGAATGAAAAGAAGAATAAATTAGGTTACTACTGGCAGTGTAGCTAAATAGGAGGTATGGAAAGTTTAGGACAGGGAGACAAATGTATTGACTGTGAAGCACAGAGATCAGACCTGGAGAAACAGATAAGCTCTTATCTGTACATAAAAACCAAAGGAGAGCTTGATGTAGACATTCAGAATTCTTTCATCAAGCATTCATAGTTTCTGAGGTTGCAACCAACAGTTTTACACAGCAAATCTTGAGAAGTACCTTTTCAATTTTTTATTTTTATTTTTTTTTTGGTCCAGAGTGTCCCAAGTTTTAAATAATAAAATAGTCATTCTGCTCTTCCCTGCTTCTTTGCCTTGCTTAGCTCTCATTTGGTGACTGTTTCTGAAATTCCTGAATGCTCTGTGCATGCAAAAGAGCACCTTGGGATTTGAAAATGTAATGAGGGTACATAAAATATTGCTGGCACTAAGAAACCAGTTTCTTGAGCTAATGCAGGATTAGCATAAGTGCAACATCGATCCTGGTGTACTGTCAAAGCAGTCTTTCAGTATACTGTTAAATATAGCCAATTGTCAAAGCAATAATTTAAAAGTTGATCAGTAGGGTACTCTTTTACTTCATTTTGATGCATTCAGCAGCTCTGTAACCCTGAAGAGATGCAATGTGCATAGTACATTATATATCCAGATCCACTTTTGGTTGCCTTTTAAACTGTTAATGAAATGACATGAAGCATGGTATAAACTGGCAGAGAGGAGATTTAAACTAGATGTTAGGAAGAAGTTCTTTACAGTGAGGGTGGTGAGACACTGGAACAGGTTGCCCACAGAATCACAGAACCATCCAGGTTGGCAAAGCCCCTCAGCATCACCAAGTCCAACTTAGAACCCTACTCTACAAGATTCACCTTAAACCATAACCCCAAGCACCACATCCAGATGACCCTTAAACACATCCAGGGTGGGTGACTCCACCACCTCCCTGGGCAGCTCATTCCAGTGCCTGACTACTCTCTCCATGAAAAACTTTTTCCTAATGTCTAATCTAAACCTACCCAGTCTCAGCTTGAGGCCATGAGGTTGCCCTAGGAGATTGTGGATGCTCTCTCCCTGGAAATGTTCAAGGCCAGGTTGGATGAGGCTCTGAGTAACCTGTGCTAGTGGAAGGTGTCCCTGCCTATGGCAGGGGGTTGGAACTAGATGATCCTTGAGGTCTCCTTCCAACCTTACCATTCTATGATTCTAATTGATTCTCAAACCTTGTAAAATGCTCTCATCGACTCTGTAATAAGAGTCAATGGTACAAAAAACTTTGCAGAGAATATGTGTTGTATAATTTCAGTGCTTGAAATGAGGCATGCTGTGTGTGTTGTATAATTTTAATATATGTGTTGTATAATTTCAATGCTTGAAATGAGGCATGCTGTAAAATATTGTGTAAATGAGCTAGGTCTGTATGGCTTTTCATAAGGAATCTAATATATACCTGTACACTGAAGTTAAATTGTACAACTGGAAAATTCTTTTTCTTCTTGTTTTGGTCTTTTTTTTCCAGTACTACGAAATGGTGCATGGGAGATTGTCCACTGGGAAAAGGTGTGTGATTATGTTGGTGACTTCTAGAGCATCATGCAGGTTTCATATTTGCTTTATTTCNCCAACCTTACCATTCTATGATTCTCTACATGAAAGCTTGAGCAAAATTTGACCCACAATAATTCGGAGGCAAGGTTTAGATGAAGTTGGTTCATAGCTGTTGGAGAAGCAATTTTTTTTCCAGTACTACGAAATGGTGCATGGGAGATTGTCCACTGGGAAAAGGTGTGTGATTATGTTGGTGACTTCTAGAGCATCATGCAGGTTTCATATTTGCTTTATTTCTTCAAATAGTCAGCACTGATAAGAATTTTATGTTGGGAAATGTATCATCTTCTGTATTTTTGGTTTTTTCTTTGGCAGGATCTAGCTCTTAAAATGTACTTTTAAGTCAAGTGAGTTTCGATGGCATGAGTCAGGCAAAAGTGCTATTAGAAAGCTTTAAGTTCAGTGAAAATTGACATATAAAATATGATTGACTTAGAAGTATCTGCATATGGCAACATGATGCAGTTTCTTAGTATTACTTGGTGTGCCAAGGCAGAAACTTCTTTCTGGAAAGAAGTTACTTAGTGTATTTGCCAAACTTTTTTTTGTTTAAACCATGAGAACTTGGCAAACCATTATGCAGTAGTAAGGAAGGAGCTGTTAAAGGGAACTTTCAAGGACTAAAGGTTGTGATCTCTAATCCCTTAGATTTATTGGTTTATGGGTTTAAACTGGCAGAGGGGAGATTTAGACTGGATGTTAGAAGGAAGTTTTTTACAGTGAGGGTGGTGAGACACTGGCACAGGTTGCCCAGGGAAGTTGTGGCTGCTCCCTCCCTGGAGGTGTTCAAGGCCAGGTTTGATGAGGTCTTGAGTGACCTGTTCTAGTGGGAGGTGTCCCTGCCTATGGCAGGGGGTTGGAACTGGTTGATCCTTGAGGTCCCTTCCAACCTTACCATTCTATGATTCTCTACATGAAAGCTTGAGCAAAATTTGACCCACAATAATTCGGAGGCAAGGTTTAGATGAAGTTGGTTCATAGCTGTTGGAGAAGCAAGGATAAGGTGGTATGGTGCAAAAGAGCAGAAGCAAGGATAAGGTGGTATGGTGCAACAGAGTTGTGATCTTAAGGAAAATTAATTTATTTTTTAATTCATCTTCAGTCAGCCAATAAAATATTCTATAATAACTAGAAAAAGTAAAGAGCTGCATAGAGAAGGTCAGGATTAAGCTTGCTAAAGAATAGATGTCCAGAGAATTCTGGTGACCTTTGAGTACCTGATTACCTGTAGGCTTCTCATAAGTGTATGAGTTTCTAACAGTCTTTCCAGCAAATTCAGCAGGTAATTATTGATGTGCTTAAAACAAAGGGCTAACATATTTTGTTTGAGACCATTAACCAATTCCCAGTTTTCTTTCAGGTAGATGTTGGAGATATAGTTATAATAAAAGGCAAAGAGTATATACCTGCTGACACTGTACTGCTCTCATCAAGGTAGAGATGCCCACTGATGCTTATAGTGTAGAGGCTGGTTTCTCTACCCTGCATTTATTTCTTTATTTCTTTATTTGTGATTGCTCCAAGGAAATAAGGAATAAACAAAAATGCTGCTGCTCTGAAGTGTGGTCTTTTGTTCATTTGGGCATTTATCATTTCAGGCAGTGTTTCTTTAAACTGTGACAATTACAGCTTTAAAATTACACTGGCATTCAATTAGCCCTTAAGGAAAACTTCATATGTTATCTTGTTGTTGGATATAATGCAAACAAAGTCTGATTCTTTGTCTAAAAATTGGACCTCAAGTGCCCTATTTAACCACGTTGACTGTTTTTTGATATGTGGCTAACAAATTGCATTCTCTAAGTAAATTAAAATTGGTGTCTTATAGGGAGCAAAAGTGGTTTTTAATGGCTATAGTCACTGCTTTGATAACTGAACAAGGAAAGAAAAATGCACATGAGATATGAGCCATCGAATTAACTCCATCTTGGAGCTCAACATTCACTTTATTGCCTAATATATACATATATATAATGAGTAATGCTTAATTTCTAGCATGTAATGCTGTGACTCTTTTTACATGAACAATCAGAAGTTGTTTATCATCATTTCCTTGGACAGTTTTCTTTAAGAAATCCACATACTATGTGGAAGATGCACATTTTTCAACATCTATTTGATCAGGTCAGTAGACAACATATTCTAAGATAATTTTTTTAAAATGAAGATTATTTAAATATGATCCATTGTATTTTGATATCTTACTGTTTGTTTACAATGCAATTTCCATTCTTTTTTTTTTTTTTTTCTGGCACAAGCAGAAGCATTATTGTAATGTGTGTGATTTATGGATGAAGTATAAACCATCAATGATCCCACTGAAGTTAATGAATCCTCTCCTACATGCAATTAATAAGGTTAGGATGTATTTCTGTAACAGGCTGTGGTATAGACTAGTACATTGTTTATATCTCAGAATTCAGTGTAGCTCTTTCCTAAACTTAAAATTATTATCAAATCTGAAGTTGTTGCCAGATAATACTGTAAATTTTCTTCACAGTCTGCCTTCGGTGCTAATGTTTGTCATGACTTTGTAAGTTTTTATATCAAGTAACCTCTATAAACATTTTACTTCTGCACTTCCAGAAGCATTTATATGTTGTATTGATGCTTCTGCACCAAGATCTTCATAAGTAATACACTATGTAACAAGAACACTTGTTCTGATAGCCTGATAATAGCTTCTGTTGTGCTAACCATAGTGTTTTGCAAGCAGACCGCATCCTTTCAGAGCAGATTATTTATTCTCTTCCTAAGCAAGCTCCTGACTTGAATTTGCCCAGGTACCTTCCTGTTCTGTCCTTTTGGATTTGGAGGACACTTGCATCATGTTGTGGTCCAGTTGTAATTTACACACAGAAAGTACCAAGTCCTTGAAGGACTCCTCTGTCATATGTTGATAAATGGAAATAAGAATTGCTACTGGATTTGTCAAGACTGGTGCATGTTTGTTTAACCTCACTTTACAGCCCTTGTCAGAACACACTGTCCTAACTGTGACCATTACCCAAATTGAATTTTCCTGTCAGGTTTTCTTCTAGCATCCAGTTTGCAGAAAGGACTCTTTGAATCATGATTGCTTTTCTGGTCTCAGTTCAGGCTTTTATTCCAGCTAAAAGTTCTTTCTTAGTTGTATTCCTAGGGCTCTGTCACAGCCCTCCTTCCAGGAGAGAACCCTGTGCTGCTACATTGCCTCCAATTCTGCCAGCACATGGGCATGTGCTCTTCTCCACCTCTCATCTCCACATGGCCATGTATTCTCCAGGAATACAGCCTCACCAGTTTTGCTTTCCAGCAGTTTGTTGATGCCCAGTTACATTTTAGGTGTCACCAGCAGCGTGAGGCTGTGGGCCCGATTTGAACTCAGCCTAATATTTGGTTCTTTTTACCAGCAATAACAGATTCTGAAGAATTAAGAGGATCTTAATTATTTTAAGAAACCATAATCTCTTACAGTGAATGGATGCAAACCTCTGACATTCAATGCCTTTGGGTTCTTGCTTGCTGAGTGTAAATTAAAGTTTACAAAGGCAAACCTAAAAGACAAAATTATTTTTCAGCACGTCTGCATAGAAGGGTTCTTGGCAAAACACAAAATGTTTTTCAGCCTGTCTGCATTGAAAGGTTCTTGCCAACTGGTTGTTCAGAAGAGTTGGTGGAAAATTTTCTGTTGTGGCTTTTATTTTTGTCATGAGTGTATGGAGTAAGAAATAAGCATAGCAACTTTCTATTTTTACTATACAACATCAGTGTGTTCTGCTGCTTAAGAACGGTGCCTTACAGTAAAACAATCCACTGGAGTAAAACTTACTACATTCTAGCTCTACTTCTTCCTGACCTGATTAAAATAGATTTTGAAAAAAATGTCATCAGACATTTTAATTAACATGTATTGTTTGTATAATAATTTCAAACTCTGTCTTTTTGTCTTTGTCCATTTGTTTGGTTTGGTTGTTTTGGTTTGTTTTGGTTGTTGTTTTGGTTTTGGTTTGGTTTGGTTTTTTGTTTGGTTTTTTTTTTTTTCCCTGCCACTTATTTTTCTGTTCTAATCATTTTCAAACTGGGATATGTAGGTGGCAGTAGGGGAAGTAGTGAAAGTGACCAATGGGGAACATCTCCCAGCTGATCTCATCAGTCTGTCCTCAAGGTTAGAATAAATGAGTTGCACAGGCTACGTGTATGTGGGTCCTCATATGCCAAATACAAACACTGCCATGCTGATAATCTTTGCTTTGCTGCTCTCCATTCTTTGCCAAACGTTTACAAAATCAGAAAGGGTTTGGTTGATTAAAAAGTATAGCTCACTGAAGTGTAAATGCATGGTAACACTCCCAAGAAATGAGAATTTGATGCAGTCCTCTTTGTTTTTACGTTACCCCCACAAATTTTTTTTTACCAGACGAGTTGTCGTTGAATCAACATGCAGTAAACCACCAGGATAAATCCATGTTGAATTCCTTAGAGCAAATTAAGAAGAATGTTTATACCAACCCCCTGTTTCCAGCAAAGAGTATAGCCTAATGTTGACAGGACTGGTAGAGGACCCTCTGCACAAACTGGATGTTGCACAATCTCTGCTGCATGCAATGGCGAAAGGCAGCACTGTTCCTGTGTATTGTGACAAAATGCATGTTTCCTAGACACCTCAGCTTTATGCTATTGTCTGCACTGGTACTGCACTTTTGTTTTTCCCTAACAAATCAATGGGCCTGCCTTGATCTAACTGTCACTTAACTTATTTTGGAGGTCACTGCTATCCGCTGCAGTAATTACAATGAAGCATGTTGTCTCACTTGAAATGTCTTTGCTGCCTTAGTGTGTTTATTAAAAGTGCTTCACAAAAAAATACTGTTCACTAATAAAAGCTGCTACAACTGTAATAGTGTTTTATGCAGGTGATTCCATCCATACTGTCTGAAGAGAAGTTATTTACATTTGTAGAAAAGTTTGCCAAGAAGAAAATGCTAGCCTGAAAGGAGAGCCACAGAAATGATTAAGGAAGTTGAATATCTTTATGAGGAGAGCCTGAGGGAGCTGGGGCTTTTTAGCTTGGAGAGGGAAGAGACTAAGGGGTGACCCCATTCATTTTTATAAGTATGTAAAGGCTGAGTGCCAGGAGGATGGAGCCATCCTCTTCTTGGTGATGCCCAGTGACAGGACAAGGGGCAACGGGTGGAAGCTGAGGCATAGGAAGTTCCATGTGAACCTGAGAAAGAATTTTTTTTTCCCTGTGAGGGTGACAGAGCACTGGAACAGGCTGCCCAGGGAGGTTGTGGAGTCTCCCTCTCTGGAGATAGTCAAGAACTATCTGGATGCATTCCTGTGTGATCTGCTCTAGGTGATCCTGCTCTGGCAGTGGGGCTGGACCAGATGATCTTTTGAGGTCCCTTCCAGCCCCTGACATTCTATGAATCCCTGGTAATGATTTCTCACAGTTTAATGGTTTTGGTTAATAAAGATGTTAGGATCACCCTACAGAATCTTACCCTGCAAGCATTTTAAATCTTAAGTTGCAAATCAGCAGCCATTGAAGAAGGCAAATTTGAAAGATCACTTAATGCTTGAATTTTGTGCTAGAAAGGAGAAAAATGTCAGAAGCTTTAAAGTGGTGTAGAGAGAAAACAATTATTCTTTCTAGTTTTACAGGATTTTATGATTCCTCTGGTGCTTTATAGGATCAAAACTTTATATTTTTTTAGCCCTGTTGTTGTAGGTGTTCCATTTTTATGTCTGGAAAGTGGGAGCTGACACCTTGGTGGTGTTCAAGGCCAGGTTGGATGAGGCCTTGAGCAACCTGTTCTACTGGAAGGTGTCCCTGCCTATGGCAGGGGGTTGGAACTAGATGACCTTTGAGGTCATTTCCAACCTAAACCATTCTATGATTCACTCTAATTCAGAAGTCCTGACCTGCTGAATCTGTTCTTCTTTACTAGCTACTTGCACAAGAGTAGTTTTGTCCTTCTGCATCTCTGTTTTCACAGAATTGTCAGGGTTGGAAGGAACCTCAAAGATCATCCAGTTCCAACCTCCCTGCTGCGAGGGCTTTCCTAATTAACCCCCTTCTATAATGGTCATAATATGCTTTAAAACCTGAAAGTGCTCCACAAAATACTGCTGGGTAACACACAAGAAGATTGTGTTGAAAACCAAGAATGCAATAACCCTTTTATCAGTATGTCAGGTAGATGAACTACTCAGATAGTACTGTCTTGCAGAAACTTAAAACTTCTAATTGCTAGGGAAACTTTCAAAATGGCACAAAGAGGACAGGTACATTTTTAAAACTGTTTTATGTTACCCACAGTAGAGACTTATTTTTGTGAGAGAAACCTTTACAAGAAAACTTTTGTGTGTAAAGTTCTGCTGCCTACAGGAGTAGGCACTTCAAAAGTAGTAGTGGCTCTTCAGTAGTTGGGGCTCTGCAGCCTGGAGAAGAGAAGGCTTCCAGGAGACCTTAGAGTAGCCTTTCAGGATCTGAAGGAGGCTTCAGGAAGGCTGGGGAGGGACTATTGACAAAGTCTTGCAATGACAGGACAAGGGGCAATGGGTTTGAACTGGCAGAGGGGAGATTGAAACTGGATGTTAGGAATAAGTTCTTTGCGGTGAGGGTGGTGAGACACTGGCACAGGTTGCCCAGGGAGGTTGTGGCTGCTCCCTCCCTGGAGGTGTTCAAGGCCAGGTTGGATGAGGCCTTGAGTGACCTGTTCTAGTGGGAGGTGTCCCTGCCTATGGCAGGGGGGTGGGACTAGATGATCTTTGAGGTCCCTTCCAACCTTAACCCTTCTACGATTTTATGAAAAGTACTGAGTTTATGCCTGTACCTTCCTTTCATGTAAAAGCAGAACACTTAGTATGTACAGCATTTCTTTTTTAAGCAATGTTTCATTTCAGCTAGAAAGCTTTTGGCAAACTTTTCTAAAAATGTAAAGGACTGTTGGTTTTATGTATCTGGCTGTAAATTATTCTAGTGCTGAAGAGTTGATAAGAAGCAAAAAAAAAAAAGAAAAAATAGCATACATAGCTATTGAAAGATGACAGAAAGTCCATGGATTTTAACAATTGCAATTTCAAATGAAGGAATTTTGTTGTGTGTTTTTATTTTTTCCTTGACAGTGAACCCCAAGCTATGTGCTACATCGAAACTTCTAACTTAGATGGTGAGACAAACTTAAAAATTCGACAGGTAGGAATTTCACTTTTGAGAGTATTGTTAGTATTATTTTAATCTATTGTTGCTTCTAAAGCCGTATTTTATGACTGTAATGGCTGNGCTCAGGGAGGTTGTGGCTGCTCCCTCCCTGGAGGTGTTCAAGGCCAGGTTGGATGAGGCCTTGAGTGACCTGTTCTAGTGGGAGGTGTCCCTGCCTATGGCAGGGGGTTGGAACTGGATGATCTTTGAGGTCCCTTCCAACCTAAACCATTCTGTGATTTTAATGGTTTGCTTAAGAAGGTGCAGATTGGTAACATTATCAAAATGTTGTCCAATTAATGAAGCAGAAAGAAGAAATGGTTACTTCTAAGGCATACCTTGCACTTTTGATTTAGGTCTTTACAATGGAAAAATAAATGGAAAGAATTGTTGTTGGGTATTGCTTTTGTTTTTAGAGGATAGATGAGAGAGAAGCCTTACGTGAAGAAGCTGATAGTGGCAGTGTTGTCCTTGAGGGGCAAGTAGGGATAGCAGTTTTTGACTGTGCAGACTGCCTCTATACAGGGATGTACTTGCTGAGCTGCATGATGGGTTATGACCTTATCTTCACCATGACGTTTTAAGATACAAAAGTGACTTTTTCACCATCTGTCATATCCAGCAGTGTGACAGCAAAGTGTGGCAGTCCCATTTTGGTCCCACATGGGAAGAGGTTTTCTGGTTTTGCACTATCTGATTTATAATACTTGGGTTTATATATTGAAAAGTGATTTTTTTTTTTTTTTTTTTTAAGTGTCATGACTAAACTCATTTTGTTCACAGGGTTTGCCACTAACATCAGACATAAAGGACATAGACAACTTGATGAGACTTTCAGGAAGAATTGAATGTGAGAGCCCAAACCGACATCTCTATGACTTTGTTGGAAATATCAGACTGGATGGGCATGGGTATGTAAATATGAAGAAGATCACCTCAGTATATTCAATCTTAACAGCAGACAGCTGTATGTTGTTAAAAGTACTCCAAATATGAATGATAAAGTCTGTTTTCTATAAAGAGTATCACAGTATCACCAAGGTTGGAAGAGACCTCAAAGAGAGGTAAAAACCTTTTCTGATACATTCTTTAATAGCCTTTGTTCTTTGATGGGTAAAATCATACGTCTGAGGGCTACAGCTTATTACTAGTTGACCTTCATAAACAAATAGGTATTAATTAGTATGAGAGAGAGCTAATCAAATTCTGGTAGATCTGGATTATGTCCCTAGTAACTCACTGAAACATCTCATTCCTTGTCTGTGTTAAGTTTATGCTATGGAAGCTCAATAGTAGTTTCTTGTCTGTTTTGGGTTTTTTATTGTTCTTTTCTTTCATTTGTCTAAGTCTGGCATGGAACTGAGTCCATCACTATGTTCTTCTAATAGGGTAGCTGAAAGACTTTTAATACCTTAGCATATATTTCTGTAAAAATAAACAGCCTTGGTGCAATTGCCAGATCCATCCTTGCAAAACTGCTTCAGGAAATCTTACAATGCTGAAGTGCTTACCAAATACTGGTATTTGGAGTTTCCTGTGGGTTTGAACCAAATATGATCTATTAGGAGGATAAAAGTCATTACTAGAGCCAGAATCTTTGAGTCCTTCATTGCCATAGATTTACAGGATTTCTTTTTTAATTTGGTAGGCATTTATTTCTCCATGTAGACTATTACAGGCATTTATTTCTCCATGTAGACTATTACAGGCATTTATTTCTCCACGTAGACTATTACTCATGTTTGTGGTTTTAGACTGATACATACAGTACTAACTAATTATTAAATACCTTTTTTTGTTTCTTTTTATTTCCTTTTTGGTTTCTTTTTTTCTTTTCTTTTTTTTTTTTTCTTTCTTTTCTATATTCCACTCTTTATTTACTGATTTCTTACAGATCCATTCCGGGAGTTTTCAATCGCCAGAGTGTGGATCTATTATAATTCCACTGTACTTGTCCTTAAGAAGAGAAAAAAAACATTTACCTGTAATTCTTCTCTGAAGGTAATAGTTACAATAGATCCACACATTCATCCTTCTTCCCTGGCTAGAGAGAAAAACTTATTTTTCTTTTAAAAAAAAAATTGATTATAAAGAAAAAAAGAAACACTGAATGTGTTGATGGCTGTTAACGCCTCAAGAATATTTAGGAGCATGCCATCTGCTGGTCAAGCAGTTTGTCCTTTGAGAAATTCAGTTGTGGAATATTTTGAGTAGTGTTTCAGTGCACTAGGATAGTTCTGAAAGTGTGGCTCTAATATAATACTTACCTTCAGTGGAAAAGAATTGCAGGTAAGTAACTCTTTTTGGATCCTGACCTTATTTTCAGCCCGAGAAAAAAGCAGGGATGGATTCTTTTTCTGGCTCATACTAGTGGTAGCACAGGTTCATCTAACTGATATTTATTTATCCAGCTCTTTCAAGACCTTCCCACCAGACACAGGTGCAACAGTTGCAAAACCAATAGAGGATACTGAAAATGTATCTCCGCCTTCTTTCTTCTTTCCTTTTAGATAACACGTTGGAGTGCCATAAATGTTGTACCTGGTTGACTTTTTCCATCTTTTCTTTTTCCCATCATAGCAGTGCAAGTCAAGAAAACAAAGTGTGCAGCTCTTTGTTGTGCTTATGAATATACAGAAGTATGTTTGAGGCAGCAAAGATAATTAGCTAGAGAAAGGAGAAAAGTTCTTTAGCCTGGGTGAATATGAACTTATGGTTAGACAATGGCTCAGTGAAAAAGGGTGAACACCTTAAAACCTAGGGTAGGTACTAAGTTACCCACACCTAAATTAAATGTTTTCCTGAAGACATTCTTAAGAAAATTTTCCATAAGGGTGAAGTATGCTTGCTAAGAAAAGCATTTTGATATGAAGGCCTTCAAATGTGTCTTAGAACTTATTAGCTCTTATTATACCCTNTCCAATTAGCCTCACACCAGCATAACAACCATGGCAGAAAAGTATACTGAAAGGTTGTTTCCTCACTGAGAGTATTTCTTACCGAGTACAGCCCAGATATGTTGCTGAGGAGCTGATTGGTTATGTTGCATACAAGAAAAATCAAATGAGTTGGAGCAGTTCTGAGAAAGCTGAGGCCAGGAAATAGAGACCTGACAGCTCTGTCAGGTCATCACACCATCACCTGATTAGAAAGGAAGTAAGAGCACAACACTGAGGATCAGCATGACACCTGTCAAATCTGGGCTTTTTATGTCCCTGGTTTTTTCACTCACTGTTGTCATCTCCTTGGCCTGTGCTGCATTTCTGCTGCAGGCAGCTCTCACTGGCTGCAATCACGATTCTCTTCTGTTTTTCTTCCCAATAACAGACCCTTGAAAGTAAATTCTTGTCACAAGCTGGAGAAGGATATCCATTTGACAGTCACCTTCATGATGGATAAAAAGAATCAGTAAATCTTGCAGTGAAAGGGACATTACTGAATATTATTCACAGTTCTTAAGAGGGGAAAACAATGGGTAAGATTAAGAGGTGGAAGGAAGAGTCTGTTAACTCACCTGACTCTCCAAGAAGAATGGAAGGCTTTGACTTCTGCCTTTCTCTAGACATTCGTGTTGGTAGAATGAACAGAAAGTCTTTTGGCATTCCAGAGCAGGTCCATAGTTGAAAAGGTTTTCAATGTATCTGTAGGGAACTTGGAAATAAATTTCTCTGGTTATGACATAATACCTTATTAGTGTTAATCACAGAATGACAGAAAGTTAGGGGCTGGAAAGGACTTCAAAAGCTCATCCAGTCCAGCCCCTCTGCCAGAGCAGGATCACCTAGACCAGATCACACAGGAATGCATCCAGGAGGGTTTTGAATACCTCCAGAGACGGAGACTCCACAACTCCCCTGGGCAGCCTGTTCCAGTGTTCTGTCACCCTCACAGGGAAAAAACTCTCTGTCATGTTTCCATGGAACTTCCTATGCCTCAGCTTCCACCCATTGCCCCTTGTCCTGTCATTGGGCATCACTCAGCAGAGCCTGGCTCCAGCCTCCTGGCACTCACCCTGCACATATTGATAAATATGAATGAGGTCACCTCTCAGTCTCCTCTTCTCCAAGCTAAACAGACCCAGCTCCCTGATAGACTGAAAATAATTATTGTTGGAATGGCATATAACCCATTCCTTATCTGAAATGTCTACATTCTGTACTGAGGGATGGTCCAAAAGTCTTACAATCATTCTGATCTAAGAATGCAAATAAATAAAGAAGTGCAGAAGCAAATTTTGATGGCAGCAGGAGTCCCTCATAACAATTCATGCATAATTCAAACTCCAGCAGGTCCTCTCATACTTGAAAGGATGTTTATTCTCTTAATTGTGCCAGGATATGAACACATCTCAAATACAACAGCAATACAATTCAGATTTAGAAAGCAAGTATATCTTGGTATGTTTTGGCTTTGGTTTTGTTTTTATTGCTACCTTCTTTTGATGAAGTGCCTGCACCTAAAAATTCTTGTCCATGGCAGTACCATTCAACATTTCAGTCGCTGAAACATCCTTAGTTGGTGGGGTCAATGTCCTTAAACAGTCAGAATACTGCATGCTGGTTTCCTAGAAAGTGAATGGACTGAGCTTTGGTTGTGTTTATGTGCTTGGGTATTATGGAGAAGCATTCAAATTCAAATGCATTTTTTTTTCTAGTGTCTGCAAATTAACCTTAACACTGTTAATTTTAGGGGAGGAAGAAAGTGTTGATTCTTCTTTACTTTCAGTCTGTGAATAATAAAAGCTTGTGTATGAGAGGAGAGGAGGAGACATGACATCCCAACTTGTCACCTGAAACTTACATGCTGAGACTGACTTTATGCTCTTTATGCTACCAGAAATGTTTCCAGTGTCATGGCTTCCTCAGGGCTCATTATGTCTTATATATCAGAGATAGAGTTGCTGTCATTAAGCATTTTATTTGTGATCTTCATAGCATGTTGGTTTCAAACAGCTGTAGAGATAATAGTTTTAGGTAAGACTGTCCTGGGTTACCCTTTTCTTTCTAACACCAGAGCACTAAACTTCTATCTGGTATTTATGGAAAGAAAAGTGCAAAAATAGGTTATTGTTTGTCCTAGGAAAAGAGTAATAATTACCTAAAACTTTCTGTCCTTTAAGAAAAAACTGAGCTGCAGTATATGTACAACATCAGCTGTCTGAATTTGACAGTTAAGTGTTTACAGCATCTTACAAGGTTATGTTGCTCATTTAATGAGTGCAGTCCTGAAAGAATAACAGAAGTAATTTCACTTGGGTTTGGAATTTAAAGAAGGTGCAGAAAATGTTGTTGTGAATTTTAAACAGTTGCTCATGCTTGTAGGGGATATTTATTTGTTTCACTGGAAGAGTGCATCAGAAAATCACTTGAAAATTGCTTTGGGAAATCAGTTCTGAAAGAGAAGTTGAATTTCAGCATACACTTGAGAAAAAAAACTTTGTAATCATAAAGCAAAGGGAAATTAACTTTTGGTGCTTTCAGTGTGCTTCCTAAGCAGTACCATATCTTTAGTGTTCACAGACAAAAATTAAGTGGTAAATAATATTTTGGCAAACTTCAGTTTTTGGACTTGATTTAAACTGTAAAGTTGTTGGTTTGTTTTTTTCTCTGTTGACACTGCCAGAAAGTTAACTTTGAAAATGAGGTTCCCAGGATACTGACAATAATTCCATCAGCATTTTGAGAAATTAGCAGTGAGTTACAACAACTGCTGGTTACCTTTATTCACTGACATTGATTCTTTTAATGCTAAATTATAAAACTCCTTTCTTCTAGTACTGTTCCACTGGGATCTGATCAGATTCTTCTACGAGGAGCTCAGTTGAGAAACACTCAGTGGGTTCATGGGATAGTTGTCTATACAGGACATGACACGAAACTTATGCAGGTTGGTCACTTGGAGTTTCTCTAAATTAACTCTTTTGTTACCTTACTGTGTTCTTACACAGCACAGAAAATCTTCTCACAGAGCATAGCTAGATTGAGGATAGTATTTAAATATCAGTGTTGTGGGGTGGATCTGGACCCCCAGCGAATTGGAGTTTAACCCCTGGAGAAGAAGCAAAATGAAGGTTACAAAGTTGGGCTAAATATGAAAAGTATAAAAGGCAATAAACATACACAGGGTGTATTTACATATATTTACAATTTAACCACAATGCAAGGACCCCCTTGTAGAATTAATTCAGCTTTCTTTTCCCCATGGGCAGCCCAGAGGGAATGCTTAAACAACTTTCCCCCTCTCTTCCCCTCCCCAGTACCTCACAAACACAATATGTGAGCCAGCAGAAGGTCGGAAGGGAAGAAGTAAGGGAGCCATGCAAGCAAGCAGAACCACAGAGAGAAAGTGAGGAAAAAGGGCAAAAGCAAGTCTGTGCTACCAAGTATAAACTATTCAGCAAACAAATGGGATGATATAAATGTATTGCTTATTATTATTATTCTGTGTTCTGTCTCTTGCTTTATTTACCTTTTACTCAGTCATCTCTGGAAAATTCCTGTTCTTGCTTGCAATCAGGAACTAGGCTAAAGTGTTAGTTCTAAACCATCACAGAACATCTTTCTTATGAAGTAAACCCAGTACAAAGAAACTTTTTTGTTATTATTACTTAGCCACAGAGTAGTTTTTGGAGTTTTTTTCCCACTAGTAATCATGTTTGTTGGTTCTATTTTGTAACTTGTGTTTTGAAAACTATTTTATTAGCAAGTTGGGTCATTATAGTTTGCCTGATCTTGTTTTATTAGCAAGTTGGATCGTTATAGTTAGCCTGATCTTGTTTTATTTTTGACTGCTCCTAAAACTGTCCTCTTGTGGAGCTTTCTTTCAAGTACAAAGGTAAGCATTCTTGTCAGAAAACAAAGTGAAACTTGATTTGCAAAAAGAGGGAGGAAGACAACCTGTTCTCAGACTATGAAGTTACTTTTCCTAGTGCTGTTTGAAATAGCAGAATTGAGGGTAAAAAAGAGTGCTTTGAGAGTGATCTTGCATGTCTCTTACTGCTTTTCTGATCTGTAAAAGAGTTATTCAAAAAAGTTGGATTGAACTATCTTCTATAGCACTGGTAAGGTGTGCACATGCCTCTTGTTCTTAGTGTTAGCTGTTGCTGTTATGAGTGTTTGTGTGGTTGTTTTAACTGCTTGTGACACAAGTTCATGGATTTATAAGCTGCTTCCTCTTTTTATTTTGGAGTGAAACAGTGATGCCATTTATGGTGATTGTCTATTCAAAGAGTACTTAGAGAAGGATGCAGTGAGAGGTAATTTGAAAAGCGAGAGCTGTTTATACCACTTCTGATTTTTAACAGCCAGTCTTGGCTTTTGTCTTTTGCAGAATTCAACAAGCCCACCCCTTAAAATGTCTAACGTGGAACGAATTACAAATATCCAGATTTTGATTCTCTTTTGCATCCTTATTGGCATGTCTTTGGTCTGCTCTATTGGTTCAGCTATATGGAATCGAAGGCACACTGGAAGAGACTGGTATCTGGATCTGAATTGTAAGACTTGAAATAATACATTGATATTCTACTGTTGAATTGTCTTTCCTGGTTGGAAAGGAGGGTGATTACTGTCCATTCCACAGTATATTTTCAGTCAGTCTTTCCTATATTGGTTGTTAACTAAAGTCATTAGGCTAGGAGTAGCATAGCAAGTATAAAACCTGCTTTACTGTGCCATCTGAGCCATTCCTAAATTCAGAAAGGGGATCTTTGTTGGTTGCATCTTTCAGCCTCTACATCTCTGCACTTCAGCAAGCTCTATATCAGGTTGTGGAGTCTCCTTCTCTGAAGACATTCAAAACTCACCTGGACATGTTCCTGTGTGACCTGCTCTAGGTGACCCTGCTCGGGCAGGGAAGTTGGACTGGATGAGCTCTCAATGTCCCTTCCAACCCCTAACGTTGTGATTCTTTGATTCAACTGGAATAAACAGTCCAGTTCCAAGACACTAGACTAAAGCCATTTTCAGCTGTTCCTTACTGATTACATTTGAAGCTGCAGTCACTTCTCTGAAGTTTTAAGCTCCCTCATCCCAGGAAATGAGGCTGTGGCTTTATAATTTTTCATGTACAGCGATGTAAGTAATTACTGGCTGCCAACATCACATCTTAGCAGACTCCTCATAAAGAAATTAAAGCAGGCACAAAAGACCTCATCTAAAACATAGTACTGGGTGGCTGGGCTCACAGTAGATGCAAGGCAGCATGATGTTATGTGAGATTTCACAGCAGCATGCGACAGATTGATGTAATTTGAACCTCAGTGAGGGAACTTGGTTTAAAGGAATTTTTCATAAACACACTCTGTGGTCAAATATTCATATTAGCAGAATTCCTTATGATGAGCCTAGAGCTATCTTTACTTAGGCAGTAGAACCAGCACTGGGCTTTCTGTTCCTCAAACAAGGCTTGAATACAAAGAAAGCTGCAGAATGTAGTCATCAAAGGTTGCTCTTCATTAATTGGAGGAGGTGTCAAAGACCTTTAAAATGAACTCTACTCAATGATGCTTAAGTCCTATGAAGGTCACATTTATAGGCAAACAATACTGGAATTAATTCCCAAGTTTCTTCTTAGGCATGGAACATTTTAAAAATCAGCCTGCACTGCCTATGTTGCATATACAGACTTTTTGGTCTTCATTTTGGTTTTTTAATTCAGTTGTGGGTTTTTTTGGCAGATGGTGGAGCAAGCAACTTTGGATTGAATTTCTTGACTTTTATCATTCTCTTCAATAATCTGATTCCAATCAGTTTGCTGGTTACGCTCGAAGTTGTTAAATTTATCCAAGCATATTTCATCAATTGGGTAAATATTCTTTTTATACCATGCATTGACTTCTAAAATCAAGTGGTTTACAAGGAAGTGAAATGATTGATTGCTTGACTGTATACATNCATTCCAGTGCCTGACCACTCTCTCCAGGAAAAACTTTTTCCTATTGACTCCCCAGAGTATTTTCTTCTCCAAGCTGAACAACCCCAGCTCCCTCAGCCTGTCCTCATAGCAGAAGTATTCCAGTCCTTAGATGTATATAAATATATATACATATGTATATATGGGTTTAAACTGGCAGAGGGAAGATTTAGACTGGATGTTAGGAGGAAGTTCTTTACAGTGAGGGTGGTGAGACACTGGAACAGGTTGCCCTAGGAGGTTGTGGCTGCTCCCTCCCTGGAGGTGTTCAAGGCCAGGTTGGAGGAGGCCTTGAGTGACCTGTACTAGTGGGAGGTGTCCCTGCCTATGGCAGGGGCTTGGAACTAGATGATCCTTGAGGTCCCTTCCAACCCTACCATTCTGTGATTCTATGATTCTATATATTTACATATATTTACAAAATACATGTACAAAATATTTACATATCTTTACATTTATTCATAATTAAGAAATTACACAGAGACTCCCTTCAAATTGTTCCCCCACCTCTATGAACAAGGGAATTGCTCTCCCTCCAGAGAGAGAAAGGCCTGCTGGTAGTACTTAGCCATAGCAAGAGTCTCAACCAAGGTTTGTGTAGCAAAATCACCAGCCCAAGTGAAGAAAAGAAAGAAGGAGTAGTTTGTGCAGCACACTTTATCCTAACCCAGCAAGCAAATGAAGTGATACAGACTCACCATTATTTTTTTTTCTTTTGTATCCAATCCCCTATTTTATCTACTTTTTATTTGATGTTCCTGTTTCTTGTTTATAATTCAGAACCAGGCTAGAGGGCTAGTTTCAAACCACCACACTGATCTATTTATGTACTAGCCTTCTTGTAATAAATTATGAAAGATTAATTTTTCCATACTTTTGTAATCTATAGGACATAGACATGCACTATGAACCAACAGACACTGCTGCGATGGCTCGTACTTCCAATCTCAATGAAGAACTTGGACAGGTAGGGAAAAGAAAAAAATCACCATTTCTAATTCTGTATATTGAAATTATTCATATGATTGAAATTATTAGAACAGTGTGTTGATTCATTCAGAAAAAAATTAATTCTTGCCTTAGTCTTTGCTTGTTCCTATTCATTCTCTTTGTTTTGTCAAAAGGTCCAAAATACTGCAGAGTCACAGAAAATATACAGGAAAACAGAAAATATGTGAGAGTGAAGGTTTTGAAACCATATTAGGTGAATAAATTCAAATACAGATGACACCAAGCTGGGTG
>WBNM01010657.1:2596-14733 GCA_013399055.1 Ramphastos sulfuratus | reverse complement strand
ATCACAGAATTGTTTTGGTTGGAAGAGATCACTGAGATCAAGTCTCAACCATCAGCCCAGCACCACCATGGCCACTAAACCGTATCCCAAAGTGCCATGGCCACACAACCCTTCAACACCTCCAGGGATGGGCACTCCACCACCTCCCTGGGCAGCCTCTGCCAGTCCCTGACCACTCTTGCAGTGAAGAAAAATTTCCTCATCTCCAGCCTAACCCTGCCCTGGCACCATCCCAGGCCATTTCCCCTCCTCCTCTCACCTGAGAGCAGGCAGCAGAGCCCAAGCCCAGCTCCCTGCAGCCTCTTCTCAGGGAGCTGCAGAGAGCAATGAGCTCTGCCCTCAGCCTGCTCTGCTCCACACTGAGCACCCTCAGCTGGCTCTGTTCTCCAAAGCCCTCAGCAGCTTCACTGCCCTTCTCTGGACACACTCCAACCCCTCAATGTGTTTCCTGTAGTGAGGGCCCCAAAACTGAACCCAGCATTTGAGGTGTGCCCTTAGCAGCACAATCCCCACAGGGGCACAGTCCCTTCCCTGCTCCTGCTGGCCACGACCAGCAGATTAAATGACAACTAAGGGAACTTGGGAGTGTTTGGAAAGCATCAAAAAAGGTTTCTTCACCTTTCCCATATCACTCCCTCTACCTTTCTGTTAACTGTATTGAGATTTTCTGGATCATCTCCAGTCTGAGCAGATTTTCCCATTAGTGAGCAGCCCAAAACTGCATCTAATAAAGCAAAAGTCTTCCAACACCCAAAGCTCTACAAACACTTCATTAGCTGCAAGGAGACTTCTCTCCTGTGGCCATGGCTGCACAGCTTTGTCAAGCAAGCAGAGAGGTGGGTTGAGATTAATGATGTTTGGAGATATGCATTTAGATTAGTGGGAACAGGGTTTGGTCTTTTTTTTTTTTTCCTGGTCTTTCATTTCATGCTCTGAAATCAGAGAAAATATCCTGGAACTATTTGCAAAGCCAGGCTGGATTTTCTGAGTGGATCTGTCTGGAACAAAAAAAAAAGGTACTTGGTGGGGGAGAGGGAAATTCACAAAGATGGAAGTCAAAGAGATGTTCTCATTGTGTAATCCTCTGCCACAGGATACAAAAGGCCTTGGGTCCTGCTTCTCCATATTTCTGGAGGAGGCTGAATTTCAATGCTCTGCTTCCCAACAGAGTGCCTGACTCTTGTGAAATGGAACTAGGCAGCAAAACCTCTCAGCTGCTGAGGCTGGAGGAAAATGCATCAGCAGGAACATCTCACAGGCACTTGCACCTAGGGAGACTTTGTAAGATAGGGGGGGAAGGGATAGAGCCTATCCTCAGATGAATCTTTAGTCATAGCTATGAAACACAGAGAGCTCTGCCAAAACTGACACTGAGACTGTGTCCAGAGAAGGGCAATGAAGCTGGGTCTGGAGCACAGGGCTGGGGAGGAGCAGCTGAGGGAGCTGGGGGTGCTCAGTGTGGAGCAGAGGAGGCTGGGGGCAGAGCTCATTGCTCTCTGCAGCTCCCTGAGAAGAGGCTGTAGCCAGGTGGGTGTTAGTCTCTTCTCCCTAGGTACAAAAGGAAATGGCCTCAAGTTGCACCAAGGAAGGTTAAGGTTGGAGATTAGGAAAACTTTCTTTATGGAAAGAGTGGTCAGGGACTGGCACAGGCTGCCCAGGGAGGTGGTGCAGTCCCCATCCCTGGAGGTGTTCCAGAAACCTGTGGCCATGGTGGTGCTGGGTTGATGACCTTGGATCCAGCCTTAATGATTCTATGATTTTATGACCATCTTCTCACTTCCATCCCATTAACTCAGGTCATTAAGAGCTGTTTATACTTTCAGACACATCTCTTGGTGCCTTTTTCCATTTACTAAACTCAGTCCTCCTCCCTTCTCCTTCCTCTGAAGGTATTCATAGTACCAATTAGATTCTCCATCCTGGAGCTGAGAGATAGAGCTTCCAGGGAGCAGACTGGTGGCTTTTAGAGTTATCTTGCAGATTCACAGATTGCATTGGCTTGGAAGGGACCCTCCAAGGTCATCTTATCCAACCCCCTGCAGGCAGCAGGGACACCTCCAACTAGAGTAGGTTGCACAGGGACACATTGAGGCTGACCTTGAATGTCTGGGCAGCCTGTGCCAGTATTTCCCCACTCTCACTGTGCAGAACTTCCTCCTGATGTCCAACCTAACTCTGCCCTGCTGCAGTTTCCAGCCCTTGCCCTTTGGTTTAGACACAGAGGTGCTTGTCCCCTGGCAGCAGCCAGCACTGCTCCGTGGAGCTCCACACTGCTGTCACCTGCAGACTTTGCTCTTTTTATTTTTTCCCTTTTTGGTTTAGTTGTGAAATGTTTTGAGATTTGTGAACCTTTTCCCTCCTCCAGGAGAAAGCTTGGGTGAAACAGAGTGAAACCATCTAACAAAACAACCATGGACTGCTGCCCTGCCATTGCAGCTGAACCCTTCTGAGGGTCCATGGCAGGTCTGCAATGCTGCTCCCTGACATTATGATTTATTTATCAGCAAGCTGCAACTGGAGATCACTCCACTGAGACCAGCAGCAATTTCATCTGCTGACTAAGAGGCTCTTCAGCCCTGGGAGTGTGCAGAACTCAGAGTCAGGGTAGCAAATCCAGCTTGTGGACAGCAGTGTGCACTCTGCAGAAGGAGACCAAAGGTTTGCTTCACTCTAAAGACAGAAAGGGAAGATCAAGCTGCTGCCTTTTATGTCCAGTGGGAAATAGCAGAGACTGAAGAAGCTCCTATCTAAAGATGCTCCTATCTAAAGATACTCCTATCTAAAGATACCAATCACAACTTCACACAAGCTGTATCTCATCTCCACTCCAAAATTTCCCTCTTCTCAGTCAAAGCAACAAATGCATCCTGAAGGTGCTTGTGTGTTTCAAAGTATTTTCAGAACAACAGCTCAGAAATAAGCTGAAAATGGTTTAGGATAAAAAAGAAAATCAGATTTTTTTTTTTTTTTTTTAGATGTTTCCTTTGTGGTTCCAACAGCTTTGGATGGCTCTTAAAATGGAGAGAAAAATGATTTGGGGCTTTCCTCTTACAGATGAAACAGTACCAGGACTACTCAATCTATTCATAGAGGACCTGGATAAGGGCACAGAGGGCACCAGCAGCAGGTTTGCTGATGACACCAAACTGGCAGCAGTGGCTGACACTCCTCAGGCTGTGCTGCCATCCAGCCAGACCTGGACAGGCTGAGAGCTGGGTGAGGAGAAACTGAATGGAATCTAACGAGGACAAGTGGAGAGTTTGGCATCTGGGAAAGAAGCACCTCATGGAGCAGGATAGGCTGGGGACTGAGCTGCTGGAGAGCAGCACAGGGCAGAGGCACCTGGAAGTGGGCAACAGGATGCCATGAGCCAGCAATGTGCCCTTGTGGCCAAGAAGGCCAAGGGCAGCCTGGGGTGAATTAGTAGGTCAAGGGAGGTTCTCCTTCCCCTCTGCTCTGTTTTGCTGAGGCCACATCTGGAATGTTGTTCTGGGCCCCTCAGCTCAAGAAGGACCTCAGGGAGCTGCTTGAAAACAGAGCCCCAAAGCTGCTGCAGGTAGTGAACATCTCCTGTGAGGCCAGGCTGAGGCAGCTGGGGCTGGGGGCTTGGAACAGAGCAACCTGAGGGCTGCCCTCAGTGCTGTGCTAAAGATGTGCAGGGCTGGAGCCAGGCTCTGCTCAGGGATGGCCAAGGACAGCTCAAGGGGCACTGGGGGCAAGCTGGAGCAGAGGAGGTGCCAAGGAACAGAAGGGAAAACTTTTTCCTTGTGAGGGTGCTGGAGCCTGGAGCAGGCTGCCCAGAGAGGCTGTGGAGTCTCCTGCTCTGGAGACTTCCAAACCCACCTGGATGTGTTCTGTGTGCCCTGCCCTGGGTGATGCTGCTGTGGCAGGGGCATGAGACTGGATGAGCTTTCGAGGTCCTTTCCCACCTCTAACATTCTGTGATTCTGTTCTATGGATTAAAACCCCAAAACTTTTTATCCCTGTGGGTGAGCTTTTTCTTTTCTATGATCAATAACTTCACTCCCCATCCTCCTGAGCTGCTGAGACAATCCAGAGCTCTGCTGGATGCTTTGCTGTTACACTCCAGCACTCGACAGCTGGGAGCCTTTAGCATGTAGAACAAGAAAGCAAAGCAATTTGCCCACATTTTCCAACATCCTCCTAGGATGTTGGGAGGAAGTGAAAGAGGCAGCCTGGGCTCTCCATCTCTGCTAGGTCTATTAATCAAAGGCCTGATTCAGTTCCAGTGAATTCTGACTGAGTGGGTCCCACAAGATGCAGATCCAACTGAGCTGCACTGAGCTTTTCCTCCCATGGAGCTCAAGCAGTTGCAGGCAGAGGAAGGGCTGCTCTGCACGGTGTGACTGGCTTGGAGGGAGAAATATTAGTGCACAGCAGGGAGAAATGAAGATTTTTAGGGCTTCTTCACTACAATAAGGCTTTTAGGTATTTCTTTCCCTGGAATGAAAATTCCACGTTCATGATTTTCACTGATGGGCTTCCCTCAGACAGATGAATTGGAGGTGAGGAACAAGTTCTGCATCAGGAGGCTGCTGGAACACTGTAACAGGTTGCTCTGGGAGGTGGTTGAGGTCCCAGCCCTGGAGATATTCAAGATGAAGCTCAACAGGGCTCTGGACAACCTGCTCTAGTAGAGGATGTCCCTGCTGACTGCAGAGGAGGTTGGACTGGATGAGCTTTGGAGGTCACTTCCACCCCAGATCACTCTGTGATTCTATGACTCTATGATTCTATATTCAAGTTCAGGCTCAACAGGGCTGGGAGCAACCTGCTCTAGTGGAGGATGTCCCTGCTGAGTGCAGAGGAGGTTGGAATGGATGAGCTTTGGAGGTCCCCTCCAAGCTTTGGACATTCTCTCCAAGTTTTGGAGGTCCCCTCCAAGCTTTGGAGGTCCTGTCCAAGTTTTGGAGGTCCCTTCCAAGCTTTGGAGGTCCCTTCCAACCCAAGCCATTCTGTGACTCTATGATTCTACAGTAAATGTGTCAAGGAAAATGTTTAACAATGAAAAAAAAATGTTTTTGTTTTAACTTTAAATGGAGAACCTTTTTTCTCTCTACTTCCAACTCAGCTGGAACCACACCTGTCTGTCACCTGAGGGGAGACCTCCCAGTCTCTACAGCTCACCTGAAAGGAGGTTGGTGTGAGGTGAGGGTTGGGCTCTTCTCCCTAGTAACAAGTGATAGGTAGAGAGGAAATGGCTTCAAGTTGCACCAGGGGAGGTTTAAGTCGGATGTTAAAAGAAAATTCTTTCCTGAAAGGGTTCTCCAAGCCTGGCACAGGCTGCCCAGGGAGGTGGTTGAATGCCCATCCCTGGAGGGGTTTCAGAGAGGCAGAGCTGTGGTGCTGAGGGAGATGCTTCAGCAGCAGCCTTGGTAGAGTTAGAGACTGGTTGGAGTGGATGACCTTAGAGGTCTCTCCCAGCTGAAACAACTCTGATTCTGTGATCATTTATTTTATCATCTCTCTCTTTGTTTTTTTAACTCACAATTTGTGTTTTAAGACCCTTCCTGTCCACTGCTGGCACACATGACTGAAAGAAAGAGGTGAAGAGGCAGTGGTATGGAGCAGCAGACCATAAATGATACTTAGGATTGTCAGGTGAGAAAACATCCTTGTCTTCAGACTTCATGAAGGTTCTTTCCCTTTCCAGATAGCAGCATTAGGCTGAAGATGGATAGAAACCTCTCTACACTTACAGTCTGGTAATGCTTCCATTTTTCTTTTGACTTGAGTGTGTTTTTCTTGACTAAGTGGCAGCTTGCTTTGGTTTATGAGGTAAGGTTTCTACAGCACTTTCCTGGAGTGTTTGTGTTTTGTAAAAAAGCAGCTGTGTTATGGAGCTTTGTGACAGCCTAACAACAGTCACTGCCCAGGCTCACACCATCACAGCAGGGCTTGGGCTGGAAAAGGACCTTAGAGGTCACTGAGGTCCAACCATTATCTAATGCTGCTGAGGACAGGCTGAGAGAGTTGGAACTCTGCAGCCTGGAGAAGGCTTCCAGGAGAGTTTGGAGTGGCCTTCCAGGGTCTGAAGGGGGCTACAGGAGGGCTGGGGAGGGACTATTGACAAGGGCTTGTCATGACAGGGTGAGGAGGAATGGCTTTGGACTGGCAGAGGGGAGATTGAAACTGGATGTTAGAAGTCCTTGGCAGTGAGGGTGGTGAGACACTGGCACAGGTTGCCCAGGGAGGTTGTGGAGCACAGAAGCACTCAACATGACCTTTGGTCACATTCTGTGCTTCTGTGCTCCACAACCACCCTGGAGGTGTTCAGGACCAGGTTGGATGAGGCCTTGAGTGACCTGTACTAGTGGGAGGTGTCCCTGCCTATGGTACAGGCAGTTGGAACTGGCTGAGCTTTGAGCTCCCTTCCAACCTAAACCATTCTATGACTCTACCAATCCTGGTGCCAAACCATGGCTTGTGTCCACCTGGCTTTATGGAGACTCAGGACTTCCCTCCCTTGACTGATTTACAATCATAGAATCATTTTGGTTGGAAAAAGCCTTTATGATCATCATTTGTTTCAGCTGTGACAAGGATTTTATAGCAGTCTAAATGTGCTTTAGTTTAGATTTATTTTCACAGGGTCACAGAATAGTAGGGGTTGGAAGGGACTTCCAGAGGTCATCCAGTCCAACCCCCCTGCCAGAGCAGCATCACCCAGGGTGGGTCACACAGGAACACATCCAGGTGAGGTTTGAATCTCTCCAGAGAAGGAGACTCCACAACCTCTCTGGGCAGCCTGTGCCAGGGCTCTGGGACCCTTCCAGTCAAAATGTTGCCCCTTGTGTTGAGCTGGAACCTCCTGTGCTGCAGCTTCCATCCATTGCTCCTTGTCCTATCCCAGGAAGCAGTGAGCAGAGCCTGACCCCCCCCCTCCCTCCTGACCCCCAGCCCTCAGATAGTTATAAACACTGATTAAATTCCCCCAGGGTACCAACAAAATTCATCATGGAATCTTCTGAATGTGTCTTCTTCCCAGTGCCTTGCAAACACCAAGATCTTCATAGAAGCACAGAATGTCTCAGGTTGAAAGAGACCTTAAAAATCATCCACTCCAACCTCTCCACCATGCCCAGGGACACCTCTCAACTAGATATGGCTGCTCAAGGTCTCACCCAGTCTGGCCTTGAACACCCCCAGAGAGGATCATGCACAGCCTCCCTGGGCAGCCTGTGCCAGGCTCTCACCACCCTCACACTGCACAACTTCTTCCTCAGCTCCACTCTAACTTTGCTTTGCCTCAGCTCCAAACTATTCCCTCTTGGCCTGTGTCTGGACAGCCTCATGACAAGTCCCCCTGCAGCCTTCCAACAGACCTTCAGATGGTGTCCTCAGGCTGCTGTAGGAGGAACAAGAGCTGCCAGACTCCCCATGCCTGTGCTCTCTCCAATGCCACCTTCTGCTTTCCCTTAACGCTCTGCACACCTTTAACTATCCGCAGGTTCCATTAGCTCCTCACCTTCCCTTTGAGCTTCCTAATAAAGACATCCAACAAACCTAATTCTTTGCCAACTTTTTGCTAACAAACATCCACTTGTTGAGATTCCTCCTCTTCCTATTTCACTTTGTTTACTGTTTCTATTTTCTTTCTTTCCCTCCTTTTAGGCAGTTTAGGACGGGCCCGGTCGCGAGCTTTCTGAAGGGAGCGCCGAGTCGAGTTTTCAAGCTGAAAATCCCCGAGATGCCACATCAAATGCTTCACTAGAATCCAAATATATATCATCAGCTTCATTCCCATTGCCCATTAATTTTGTAATTGCATCGAAACAAGCAATGGAGTTTGACTGATGAGATGCAGTTCTTCTGCAGGCTCACTGCCTACTGTTCATGGCTCTCTTATCGCCGCTATTAATGATGGAATATTTATTTCATGGCTCTACAAGGCATTCAAATAATATTTATGGCATCATACTTGTCAGCATCAATCTTTTCTTCTCTGGAATTCTGCACCACATTTATTTTTCTCTCTCCATCTAGTATATTCTGCTTCATCTCTTCAGGTTTTTTTCGAAATGAGCTTCTGTAGGCTCACTCAAGTCAGTAATTCTTTTGATCTCGCAGCTCTTGCCTGTCATCCCTGCCTGTGTTGGGAATATTTCATTAACATCTTCATAAACACAGCTTTTAGAGGCCTTTCTTACACAGATATATAGGATGCAGGGCCAGGTGGCATATTCTGAACATTAATCCCTTCACAGAGTCGCAGAATCATTTTGGTTGGAAGATCTTTTAAGATCACCAAGCCAACTGTCAGCCTAATGCTGTCGTGTCCACCACTGAACTGTGTCCCTCAGCAGCACATTTACAGCTCTCTTAAATACCTTCTGGGGTGCTGACTCCAGCACTGTCCTGGACAGCCTGTTCTAGGGCTTGGCAATCCTTTCTGTGACTAAATTCCTCCCAATGTCACACAGGATCACACAGAACCATGTGTCTGGAAGAGAGCCTAAGATCACAGAATCACAGAATCATAGAATCACAGATTCACAGAATCACAGAAGCACAGAGTCAGTCAGGGTTGGAAGGGACCACAAGGACCACTCAGTTCCAACACCCCTGCCATGGGCAGGGACACCTCACACTGCCCACAGCCTCATCCAGCCTGGCCTTAAACACCTCCAGGGATGGGGCCTCAACCACCTCCCTGGACAATCCCTTCCAGGCTCTCACCACTGTCATGGTGACAAAGTCCAACCATAATCTAGCAGCTCCCTGAACACAGCTCTTAGAGCACAGCCTCACAGAACCCATGGAGATGCTCCATGCTTACAAATCATACAACAACAGAGTCACACAATGCTCTGTGTTGGAAGGGATCTTCAAACCCCATCCAGTGCAACCCCCTGCAGTCAGCAGGCACATCCTGCTGGCCCTGAGGCCTTGAGTGACCTGTTCTAGTGGGAGGTGTCCCTGCCTGTGGTGGAGGGGTTGGAACTAGAAGAGCTTTGAGGTCCTTTCCAACTAAACCATTCTATGATCCTCCACTAGGGCAGGTTGCCCACAGCCCTGTCTCAGCCCCACTCTGACCATCTCCAGGGATGGGGCCACAACCACCTCCCCAGGCAACCTGCTGCAGTGTTCCACTACCCTGATGGTGTAAAGAATCTCTGTTCCTAACATCCAATCTAAATCTGCTCTTCTCTAGTTATCAACACTCTCTGGAGACTAGGAATGCTAATTGTCACTTAATTGCCATGCAGTGGTTCACATTTGATGGCTGTGGCCAAGCACTGGAGCAGGTTGCCAGCAGAGGCTGCAGAGTTGGCAGCCTTGCAGCTATTCCCAAGCAGGCACTGCCTGGCCCACAGATCTGAAGACCTTTCTGCAATGTCTCCTGTATGCAGGGTGACTCCCAGAGGCTTGTACCAACAACCCAGCCTTGGCTGGCCTTGAGATCTTATCTATGCAGGGACAACCCATTGGGAGCAGTGTAGATAGAATCAGAATCATTTTGCTTGGAAAAGCCCTCTAAGATCATCCAGCCCAAACATCAGCTCAACCCCACCATGGCCATTAAATCCTGTCCCCAAGTAAACACCTCCAGGCATGGGGACTCCACCACCTTCCTGGGCAGCCTGTGCCAGTCCTTGAGCACTCTTTCCACAAAGAAACCATTCCCAATATCCAACCTAAAGGTCCTGATAAAGTCAGAGAGATCATTTCAGCCTTGCTGACATACTCCATTCTGGGCTAACAGGCATTTCAACAGCTGTTTGCTGCTGCAGGTTTTATTAGACCTTATTAAATTTTATCTCTTTTTCTAAAGCCTTTTCTCCTCAATTTCTTTTTTCTCTTGAAGCCCTCCTTTGCCCATCACCTTCAACCACTGACAAGTGGCTTAGAACACAGGACAAAAAGAATGCAACACGAACCTGAAGCTACAGCATCCAAATATGGTCAACTGAAACTCGCTGATGGTTTATATTCCCTTCTAATTTTGTGCATCATTATGTCATCTAATGTGTGCATGAATTAGATTGGAAAGGGCCAATTGTTTCCATGAGATATACTTAACTCTATTGTACAGCTGGGGAGCATGACTTTGAGTCAATACCTGACACACTCAGAGCCTTTCTTTAGGCTGTGAGCAGACCCAGATTCGTGGCACCTTGCGTCGGGTTCCCAAAAGGGTTTCTGTCTGATGAGCAAGCATGGTTTGATTGACAGATTGCTATGATGAGCTAGAAGAACACCCTGGAGGATCTCGTCCTGACAAAGAATACAGAATCTTGTCCTGCACGCTTGAGAAGGTCTTGGGGGTGTCAGTTGGTGCCAAAGTGCCCAGGACCCAGCACTGGTTGCTGGCAGCCCAGAGGCAGCTGTGTGCTGGCTGCAGGCAGAGCAGGGAGAGCAGCAGCACAGGGAGGGGATTCTGCCCCTCTGCTCTGCTCTGCTTTGCACTGCTCTGCTCTGTACTGCTCTGCTCTGCTCTGCTCTGCACTGCTCTGCTCAGACCTCACCTTCAGCACTGCCTCAAGCTCTGGGCTCCCCCCATCAGAAGAGGGACGTGGAACTGCTGCAGAGGCTCCAGAGGAGGGTGTGAAGATGCTCAGAAGGCTGCAGAACCTCCCCTGTGGGGACAGGCTGGGAGAGTTGGGGCTGTTCAGCCTGGAGAAGAGAAGGCTCTGGGAAGACCTTAGAGCAGCCTGAAGGGTACCTGAAGCAGCTACAGGAGAGCTGGGGAGGGACTTCTGACAAGGGTTTGTAGGGATAGGATGAGGGCACAGAGCTGCTGGAGCAGGTCTCAACTGCTTGTCCTCTCTTTTCTGTTCTCTGTTTCTCCTTCTTCCCTCCCTTTGGATTTCCCATCTTCTCCCTTCCCCTTCCCTGGCTGCACATCATCTTCCAATCTTTGCTAACCTCCTTAGGGAGAATTTTCCAGTCCCTCACAACCCAAGAAAGCTCCTTCTGCAGGATCCTTTCATGCACCAACGTGGCTGCTCCCTAGCTGCCATGGGAGTTCTTGTTTCCCTCTTCAAGGCTGGATCTCTCTGCATCATGTCCAGCAAAGTTCTGTCCTGCTTCTCCCAAGTTTCCCTCCCATTCCCTTCCTCTTATTTTCCTTCTCATTTTATGTCTGTTATTTGAATTTTTCTTTCCCAGCATTTGATAATCTTCTTCCTTGTCCTCTCATGCTATTTGTGTCTTTCCTTTCTGTTTCTTCTGCAACACCTTGACTTCTGGGTATACTTTTGGGGCCATCATTACGAGAAGATGCTGAGGTGCAGGAATGGCTCCAGAGAAGCTGGGGAAGTGTCTGGAGAACAGGGCTGGGGAGGAGCAGCTGAGGGAGCTGGGGGTGTGCAGTGTGGGGCAGAGGAGGCTGAGGGGAGACCTCAGGGTGCTCTCTACAGCTCCCTGAAGGGAGTGAGGTGGGGGTTGGGTTCTGCTCCCTAATAACAGAGATAAATGAGAAGAAATGGCCTTAAGTTGCACCAGGGGAGGTCTGGGCTGGACAGGAGGAGAAACTTATTCACTGAAAGGGTACTCAAGGACTGGAATAGGTTGCAGAGGGAGGCAGATGAGTTAACTCCCTTCAGGGAGCTCAGCAGCCTCATTGCCCTTCTCTGGCCCAGCTCCAACTGCTCAGTGTCCTTACAGTGAAGAACTTCCTCCTAACATCCAGCCTGATCCTGCCCTGGCACAGCTTGAGGCTGTGTCCCCTCCTTCTGTCCCTGGGTGCCTGGCAGCAGAGCCCAACCCCAGCTGGCTACACCCTCCCTTCAGGGAGCTGCAGAGAGCAATGAGCTCTGCCCTGAGCCTCCTCTTGTGCAGGCTGCACACCCCCAGCTCCCTCAGCCTCTCCTCACAGGGCTGTGCTCCAGGCCCCTCCCCAGCCTTGCTGCCCTTCTCTGGGCACCTTCCAGCACCTCAACCGCTCTCTTGAATGGAGGGGCCCAGCACTGGACACAGCACTCAAGCAGTGGCCTGAGCACTACTGAGCACAGGGGCACAAGAACCTCCCTGCTCCTGCTGGCCACACTGCTCCTGAGCCAGGCCAGGATGCCATTGGCTCTGCTGCCCACCTGGGCACACTGCTGCCTCAGCTTCAGCTCCTCTCTCCCAGCACCCCCAGGTCCCTCTCTGCCTGGCTGCTCTCAGCCACT
>WBNM01010655.1:35303-59109 GCA_013399055.1 Ramphastos sulfuratus | reverse complement strand
CGGGCAGCGTGCGGTCGGTACGGCGGGGGCAGAGGTGCCAGCCCGCGGCGGGGACTGGCTGGCGCGATGCCTCGGGGCACCTCGCCGCCGTCCTTACCGGTTGGATCTCGCTTTCACCGTGCCTGGGGCAGCGCATCTGCACAAGTTGTGACAACAAAAAAGTGCTTTTGTGACGTACTGCATCTCCCGCGGAGCCTGCACTGAGCACCAGGTAAGCCACCAGCCCGTTTTTAATGTGCAACCCCCAAAGCCAAGCATTAGGTCCCTGTGCCACCCAGACCAGAGCACAGTAAGGTCAGCTGCCTGTGTACCCGAGCTTTAGTCGGCAGAGGGGAGCACAGAATACTGGAAAATGTGACAAAAACAGAGTAGTGAGGATTATCTCTGCTTCACTTACTCTCCTGCTTTCGATGTGCTTTCAGTTAGTGCATAAAGAATCTTTTACCTGCTGTTTCTTAATGCAGATGGGGTGAGTTCTCTAAATAAGTAGAAGTAAAAATGAGTCAGTGGGATGCCTTTATGCATGAGGAAGGCTCTTGCAGGAACAGAACGATTAGCTCACTTGGAAAAACTTAGCTGAGGGTGAGGAAGATACTTGCATATGGAAAGTGCAGTGTTGCTGGCTGTTCTGGTGAGCGATGTTTTTTGGTGCTCTAAAGGCAGCATGAGAGTCAGGAGATGAGTTTTCAGTGTTCTAAAGGCACCATCAGAGTCAGGAGATGAGTTTTCAGTGCTCTAAAGGCATCGTCAGAGTCAGGAGATGAGTTTTCAGTGCTCTAAAGGCAAGGTCAGAGTCAGGAGATGAGTTTCCAGTGCTCTAAAAGCACTGTCAGGGTCAGGAGATGAGCATCCTTTCTTCAGCTGGGCTCCAAGTAGTCAGGGGACTCTGGGGACCGGTCAGTATTCAGTCAACACAAGGAACATCTTTTACTTCTTCTTATGACTAGAAGTGAGAAGGGCATGGTGGCTGAATTGCTTTTTTAAGGTCTGTCAATGTACAGCTCACAGTTAATGCAGAGTGAGTTTCTCTCTACATAGCTTGGTCTTTTACATGGTTCTGTGGGATTTCAGTCTTGTGTCCCACAAAGCACTTGCTGATTTGACCAAAACCCTGCTCTTCAGAGAAAAATAGCAGCTCCTGAGGAAGATAAAAGCAGTTGTAGTGGTGCCTATGGGTTTGCAAAACCAGGCTGGGCAGATCTCGCAGGATTCCAGCCTCCTGAGCCCCAGAAGAGCTGTGATTGTGGCACTGCCAGGCACTTCATGCCTCTTGGTTTCCAGGGAGTAGTTACAAGTGGGGAGATGAGACACGCTGAAATAAAATGCTCTCTCCTTCATTTAGAAGAACAGTGTTAGTCTGATAGTGTCCACACATTCCCCAAGACAGGTGTTGTGTAACATGGAACACAACATCTCTGCTTACTTAGGACCACACTACTGAGTTATTTGACCTCTTTATTTCACTTTAGAGAGATGTTCCTGCAGTGGAGGAGCTAGCACTGTAGTGAGGTGGGCATCAAAGAGAGGGAGAAGTTACTACAAGCTAATGAACAGGAGTTGAGCAGAAACAGAAGATCCAAAGAAAAAGCAAAGATTTGGCATCTGAAAGATTGTGGCAGCTTAAGGAGACAAAGATGAATGCAGGGCAGATGAAAGTTTAAAATCATGAAGTTCAAGCCTTAGCCTTGAATGGATGAGGGACTGGGAAGAGTTCCCTTGCTGCTGTTACGCCCACTTCAAAGTGGGGTGTGATGAACACAAGAGGGCTTCAGTGCCCTGACTTGCACCACTGGCTGACCTCCTTGTGAGGGAATGTAGCTCTTGCCATTAGTTCTGCGAGCAGAGCTCTCACCTTCTTCCCTGCTGAATGCCACGGGGGTGTACTCTGGGGAGGTAAAGATCCCCTGGCAGTGCTGTGAAAGAAGCTGTTGAGTTTTCACAGTGAAATGCTGTGGCAGACACTGCAGTGTGTGCAGGAACTGGAATCTGTCAGCAGAGGAGTGTCTGGGAGCAGAGGAAGAGGGAGCAAAGACCCACAGAAGAGCAGTGCTGCAAAAGGTGGCCAGGTTACCTCTGAAGAGCGACAGAAATGCCTTCATCCAGCCTCCCACTGCATGCACATCCCACGGGGGAGCGGCAGTCTGCTCACACACCCACTGGCTCTGTACGCCTGCCTTGCTGTTACTCCTCATTTGCAATGTTCTAACCTCAAAAGAGAGGCTTGAGTCTTGAAGAGCTGCTGTGAAGACTCACTGTCTTCAGTGTGAATTTGACAGGCTCCCAGTGCAGCGCGAATGTTTTTTCTATTTTTAGAGACAGCTGTAAAGCTGTAGTCAAGAATTGCTTACATAATATTGTAAGAAATGACAGCGAAGCACAATGGCATATTTTGACCTTTGGCATCAGATAAGTAATTGGAAGATTAAGTTAATTTTTATTCAAGCAGGGAACCTTGCTTCTTGCTTGCTTGAGAGCTTCTGTACCATCACACCCTCATTCCAGTGCACAGGTGCCTTCTAGAAATAGGGGTTGCCTTGCTGCTTGGTGGCCTCTTCATCTGAGGGAAGACCACACTTCTGTTCTCCATAAATGACAAGTAACATCTGGTAGGTACCAGCGTTTGTGTGTGTGCTTGTGTGAGAGAAGGAGAGGATGGCTGACATTCTAGTGGGGCTACAAAGGATTGGAAAGCTCACCCAGAAGATGCCTTTGTTGCTGCACAGCTGAGGAGCCGCTTTCAGCAAGACCCCTGGCTGAGTGTAAGCCCTCCCCACCTCTCAGTGAACTCTCCCTTTCCCTTTCAGACGCTGGGTTATGGGCAAGTCAGAAAGCCAGATGGATATCACTGAGATGAATGCTCCAAAACCAAAGAAGAAGCTGCGCTGGAGTGGGCTGGAGATTGGGCTGGCCGTGGTGGTGCTGCTGCTGGCCGTGGTGGCCATCACGATGATCGTCCTGTATGCCACCTACGACGGTGAGTGCCATCCTGTCCCTGCCCCTGGCGGAGGGGGTTGGAACAGATGAGCTTTAACTCAGCCATTCTATGAGTCTATGAGTATAAAAGTATGGTAAGCAGTTACAGGAAAATGCTCCACTGGATAGAACCCAGTTGTTGGTACAGAGTAAAGAAAGCTCCTTGCAGTATCTGAAGGGGACTACAAGAAAGCTGGGGAGGGACTTCTTACAACGTCAAGTAGTGATAGGACTGGGGGGAAAGGAACACAGCTAGAAATGGGTAGATTCAGACTGGAGGTTAGGAAGAAGTTCTTCAGCATGAGGGTGGTGAGAGCCTGGCACGGGTTTCCCAGGGAGGTGGTGGAAGCCTCATCCCTGGAGGTCTTTAAGGCCAGGCTGGATGAGGCTGTGGGCAGCCTGATCTAGTGTGAGATGTCCCTGCCCGTGGAAGGGGGGTTGAAACTAGATGATCCTTGTGGTCCCTTCCAACCCTGACTGATTCTATGATGATTCTATTCTAAATCCTGGGGTTGCACTGTACTGAAATGTTGTATGAGAAGAGCCTGTGCTGCATGGCATCTATAGCTGCACTGCATCAACCATGAAGAAAATCAAATCCTGATGTCAGCTCAAAATTATTGGCCCAGTAACAGAAGATCATCCCCCAGCCAGTGTATAAAATCAGATAATGAACACCTGCTACATCATGTTCATATTTCATATTTATGTCCTTGGACAGCAGGACACAACCATCTGAAGCATAAAGCTGCACTTGCACTTGTTGTTGCTGGACACTGACCCAAAACTGCCTTTTTTTTCTCCATCAGGGGTTCTCTAATTTCATTTGTTCGTGCAGTGTTGTGGTAAACACAAAACATCTGCTTGTTGGGACTTAGCAGTTAGTTCTGTTTGTAATTAATGCTTCAGGAGGCAAAAAAGTCTGCATGAGGAAAGGTAAACTCCAGTTTACCTTTACTCCTCACCCCTGCAGATAAGGGAGGATCCTGCTTTCCCCTTTTACAGGCTCCTGCAGGACTCTTGGTGAGTGTAGCCACACTACGAGCTGTCGGGATTCAGCAGCCACACCAAAATATTTGAATATAATTCCATTCAGGGGTAAATACTTTGGTAATTCTTGGAAAAAACACAACACAGAGAGGCTAAAATTTCCACTTGAGGTCAAACTAAAATGCTTCCTTCCATTGGCAGTAAAATGCTTTGTTTCATTTTAAAGTGCTTAATAATTTTGGTTAAGCTTTAGATCTTAGTCTAGTTCAGGCATGGGATGGAAATCTGCCACTCTGAAATGGCAAAATAAAAATGTCTCAAGCCTCAACAGGAAACTTTTTCATGTTCCCACATCTTGAGAGTGAATCTCTCAGAATTTTCAGTAAATTCCTCCAAGACCTTGATGGGTATTACTAAATCTAAGATGGGTATTACTAAATCCACGCTGACTTTGCAGCTGCCTTCACTCTATGTGCTGGTTTTCTCCATTTCCTCCCCCACCCTCTTTGTTACAAAAATGGTATTTTGCCCCTCTCTAATTGATTGATAAAAGATTTTCCTCTGCCAGCTACCAAAACTTCCCACAATGAGTGACTAGCCCTGAGTGACCCTAAAGGGATGAGGATGATGGTACCTTTTAAAGCCTGATCAATTAAATACTCACTGAGAGTGAGGTGTCCACTCATCTATATCTTCTCTACACTTAGAAGAGAGTGTCAATGAAAATCTTATTTACAGCAGGCTTTACTGTTACTGACATTCAGTAAAGAATTAACATTATGACTGTATCCTCTTTCAGATGGGATCTGCAAGACCTCAGACTGCATAAAATCAGGTAAGAATAAAAATATTCCCCTTTGGAATTAATTTCTATATTACCAGTGTGTAATGCTCCCATCTAGCTGCAGACTGTACCCGAGGCACGGTACCTACTAGCCCAAATCATTTTTTAAGCCTGTTTCATAGAATCATAGAATCATAGAATGGTAAGGTTGAAAGGGACCTCAAGAATCATCTAGTTCCAACCCCCTGCCATAGGCAGGGACACCTCCCACTAGTACAGGTCACTCAAGGCCTTGTCCAACCTGGCCTTGAACACCTCCAGAGAGGGAGCAGCCACAACCTCCCTGGGCAACCTGTGCCAGTGTCTCACCACCCTCACTGGAAAGAACTTCCTCCTAACATCCAGTCTAAATCTCCCCTCTGCCAGTTCAAACCCATTGCCCCTCGTCCTGTCATTACAAGACCCTGTCAATAGTCCCTCCCCAGCCTTCCTGTAGGCACCCTTTAGATACTGGAAGGCTACTATAAGGTCTCCTCAAAGCCTTCTCTTCTGCAGGTGTAAAATCCTGTGATGAGATAGTGTCAGATCTTACCAAGTCACCAGGGGCTGGCTAGTTTAAGACTTAGAAACACACAGAAGAACACTTCCATCTCCAGAACATGCTTCTGGTCAATCAGCAGATGGCTCTTCCCCACACCTAACTCCAGATCAGAATTAGAGCTGTGGCCATGTCTCTGAAAACATGGAGATGAGGAAGAAATTCTTTACAGTGAGGGTGGGGAGACACTGGCACAGGTTGCCCAGGGAGGCTGTGGATGTCTCCTCCCTGGAGTTATTCAAGACCAGGTTGGATGGGGCCTTGATTGACCTGATCTAGCGCCAAGAGTCCCTTCCCGTGGCAGGGGAGTTGAAACTGGATGCTCTTTAAGGTCCCTTCCAACACAAACCATTCTGTGAAGAAGGAACCTGGGAGCCATGGGAGGTTTCCAAAAGCATTTGATTTGTAGGCCCCATCTGGACTTGCAGACATGCCAGAAACAGCTTTAAAAGGTGATTAGGTAAGTTTCCTTACTTCCATGGGATTGCTCATTCTAGGGCTCATTTTAGGCAGTAGCCAGAGCAGCTAAGTTGATTGCCCCCATGCCTTGGTCCTGCTGGAGTCATCCCCTGGTGAAGCCTCAGTGAAGGCCATGGTCTCACTAACTGCACAGTGTCATCAGCACAAAGTATCTTACAGATTTATTTCAGATGGTTATCACTGTCTTCTGGCTACCCTTCCAAGGTGGTTTGCTGCCACCAGAAAAGAGGTTCCCATAGGTGGTGTAATGCTGAAAGGACTCAAAAAGGAGCAGCAGTAGAAGGTTTGGAGATATGAAAGATCAGATAAGAGCTGAAGAGATGCAGAAGCTCTGACTTCTGACCCCCTTGTGATCTGCACTCTCAGTGCTGCTGGGGACACCCACCAGAAGAGACTGAAGATCTGCAGGGTCTGTTAGTGTTGTAGCACTAAGACTTTGCCCTGGGGGAGGCACTTAGGATCAGTTTGGATGTGCTGGTCCTTACAGAACTGTCAGCTCCAAGTCCTGCATCTGTCTGGAAATGATTCAGAACAGAGAGCAAAGTTGGAATGATCAGTTTGAATTTAAACTGCAGTTAACTGAGCCAGGAATTCCATGGATGCATTTCAGGCAGAACTTGCTATTGATGTGCTGGGCTTTCTCCATACCTACAGGGCCATTAAATGAGAGAGTATGAAAAAGGAGGCAACTTTTGGTCAGGATAGCATCACCTGGAAGACTTCTCTGATATGGTGGTCACTAGAGTGAGCGAGTTCTGGGCTCCAGAGGCAGAACATTGTGACTAAGGAGCACAGAATGGTTAGCTGGTGTCTGCTCCAGCCTTCAGTGCTCCAAGAGCTCCACAAATAGTTCCAAGAGTTTGTCAGAACTCTGTCATTTAATAACAAAATCATATTTTAAAATGCAATGCAAAAGGGCTTGAGCCAGAGAAATAAGTTGGTATTGTTGCTGTTTAGTTGTCACCCTACTGGGATGAATCTACAAGTTTGGTACTACTTCAAATCAGGATTTTGTAAGTGGTCATCTTTAACTTGGCTGCTTCTTCAAGATCCTGTAGGTCAGGTTTAATTTGGTTGCTTCTTCAAGACTCTGTAGGTCATTTTTAATCTGGTTGCTTCTTCAAAGACCACGGAGGTCATCTTTAATTTGGCTGCTTCTTCAAGACCCTGTAGGTCATTTTTAATCGGGTTGCTTCTTCAAGACCATGTAGGTCATCTTTAATTTGGCTGCTTCTTCAAGACCATGTAGGTCATTTTTAATCTGGTTGCTTCTTCAAAGACCATGCAGGTCATCTTTAACTTGGCTGCTTCTTCAAGACCATGGAGGAGAAGATAGAGGAAAAGTTAGAGAGACAGAGGCAGAAAGCAGGAAGTGTTAACTCTGGAATACTGCTTGTGGTCTTTAAGGAAATGCCCTTAGCAACAGACATGAAATGCTAACTCCTCACACAAAAACTGACCACTATTGGGCCAGATCTTTGCAGCCAATTTCATCATTTTGTGATAGCTCCAAGCCACTAAAAAAAGAACAAAGTGAAGATCCTATTGGAATTTATAGTACCTTTAAGAGAGCAGAAGTGGTGTAATGAAAATTCACTTGGTTCTAGACAGGGTAAGCTGTTTGTGAACCCCACAATCATCCTCTGTAGCTTGTAGAAACCAATAGACTCTGCTCACTTCCCTGAGCTCAGCCAGCACAGTAGTGAGCAGAGGGAATTTTGCTTTCCCTGAGCTCAGTTTCACCTAGGTAAGCATGTTGTGTTTCTCCTGTATCCTCCCCAGGCCACGAGGTGTTGTGTCAGCTTCTATCACTTTATTAGTAAGCTATTAAAGCAACAATTGGCAGTCAGGAGTACTACAATAAAATTAATCATTAAGTGGCTGAGATAAGGCTCTGCATTCCTCAGTGTCAGTTAGGATATTGAATAAACAAGTGAGAGGAGGAACAAACCCAAACACTGGGTCACCAAAGCAGTGCTGAGGACTCTTGAAGGGTGTACCATGCATTTATCTGTGTTTGTGTATATAGTAATTAACCTCTGTTAGAGCTAATCCAATAAAACAGTAATCACTTGATATCTCCAGAGCAAAAACATTTCAGTGTGTACAGCCATGGAGGTACCATAAAGCTTCTTTGGGGACAAGATCAACAAATATACAACCTGGAGCAAGTTTTGGATTCTGTCCAGCCTAGCTGGGCCTGCTGACTGAAGGGGCAATTCATGGGTCACCATGCTTCTGGGCTTGGTTGATGACCAAGTTAGAATCATAGAATCAGTCAGGGCTGGAAGGGACCACAAGCATCATCCAGTTCCACCCTCCCTGCCATGGGCAGGGACACCTCACACTAGATCAAGCTGCGCACAGCCTCATCCAGCCTGGCCTTAAACAGCTCCAGAGATGAGGCTTCCACCACCTCCCTGGGCAACCTGTGCCAGGCTCTCACCACCCTCATATTGATGCCTTGGTTTCAGCAAATGCATGGCAGCAGCCAAAGAAGGAATGGTGATCCTGGGGTTCAGATGTGCAAACTACTCTCTTGAGGAGAGTACTTAATGCATGGGGTTTGCATGGAGCCCTTAGTGAGAGGCTGCAGCTCCCATGGCTGAGCTCTTTCTGTTATGTTTGCAGTGCTTAAACTTCAGCTTTTGATCAGATCTGAAGAGGTGGTACTGGCTGGCCTGGGAGTTCCAGCAGAAGCACTGAGGGGTGCTTGTTTCTGGGTGACAGCAACAGACAGGGAACAGCAAGCAGATGCTGACTACAAACAGAGCAACCTGACTCCACAGGTTGCACAGACAGTGCAAATGTGTCTCACATTTACACAAGATGTAGGTCTCTCCTGGGTTTTGGTGACAAGACAACAGACAAAAGTCATCTTCTCTTGGGGTCAGCTTGCCCTGTCCTGCCAGTACTTCTTGGTAGGGCTGGCACACTGCTCTGAGCCAGCCATGGTGTCCAGTCCTGGCTGTTAAAGCCTTTGTTGCGGGACTAACATATGCCAAGGTAATCCAAGGGACTGCTGCCTTTCAGATGGTGCTCCAGCCTAGCAGAGAGCTTGATAAAGACCCCCCTAAACCAGGAGATGTTTGTATTCATTAGCAATATTCCTCTTTTACAGAAAACAGATGTAGCTAGGACAGGAATAAAGTGCACTGCTCAAAGCATTCCCTTTCCACTATGAGACAAACTAGAAACAAGTTCCAGAGTTCACACAGGACAGCTGGAGTTGGACATGGCCTCTGGAGATCACACAGTCCAGCAGCTCTGCCTAAAGCAGGGTCAGCTACAGCAAGCTGCTCAGGATCTTGTCCAGTCAGGTTTTGAGGTGGGGAGATTCAGACTGGGTGTGAGAAGGAAGTTCTTCAGCATGAGGGTGGTGAGAGCCTGGAAGGGGTTGCCCAGGGAGGTGGTTGAGGCCTCATCCCTGGAGGGGTTTAAGGCCAGGCTGGATGAGGCTGTGGGCAGCCTGGTCTAGTGTGAGGTATCCCTGCTCATGGCAGGAGGGTTAGAACTGGATGATCCTTGTGGTCCCTTCCAACCCTGACTGATTCTATGATTCTGAGAGTCTGTGATTCTATGACTATTTCTCAGATGGCAACTTAGCAACTTCCCTGGAAATTCATTCCAGGGTTGGACCACCCTTAGAGTAGGAAGCTTTGCCTTAAGTTCAAAAGAACTTTTTGTTTTTTCCTTTCTTTATTCCTGTTTGTGCCCATTGCCCCTTGTCCAAGCTTACAAAGAGAGGGTAAGCTGCAGAGTGGGCAGCAGGGCTGGATGCCTGCCATTCTCAGGAATGGGCAAAAACAAGTCAAACTTCATAAAACCATGAGGGAATTTCACAGTCTCTGGCTGCTGGCATGATCCTATCTCCCTCCAAATTTATCTCAGCCTGCTACTGACTTCAAAAGGAAGAGAATCAGGTGGCAGACATTGTACCTAGTGCTGCAGTGGGCTTTATGCTACTGAAGCATAAAACCTTGAGCCTTGAGCGACCTGTTCTAGTGGGAGGTGTCCCTGCCTATGGCAGGGGGTTGGAACTGGATGAACTTTGAGGTCCCTTCCAACCTAAACCATTCTATGATATGATTCTCTGAAGCATCCCAAAACTGAAAATGTGTGTGTGTGTTGCCATCTTCCAAGCACTGCAATGCTGTAAACCCATCAGATGTTGGCCTCAGCTGTAACAGTCTTAAGCCAAGTGAAGGTCCCAAGGAAAAGGGGAAGGCAAGTCAACATGACTGCTGTAGCCTGCCTATCCACCTCTTATTTCTACCAGCACAAGAGCCATGGAAAATATTGAAAGCACTGGAGAAATAACTATAAATATTTGATTCACCAGTGAGGGAGGAATGAACACATCAAATCACAAGCCTCACCCTTTGCTAAAAATAAAGTCTGGAAAATAGGAAGGATATTCAGTCTTCTGGGGACTGCAGAGGTTTCACTAGCTCTTGCTTGACTCCTAGCACCTGTCCTTTCTGTGAGAACCTTTGTGCTAGCATAGTGGTGCTGAAAGCAGCCTTGGTGGAACAGGAATGCAAAAAGGAAAAGGCACAGAAGGTTTCTGAACAGCAGCTGGTATCATATCTCACCAGGAATCCCATGTCCTGATCAGTCACTGACCACTTAGTCTTTGACAAGCCACTTCGAGAGGGACAGCAAGAGGCAGTATCAGTTCTAAAACAAAAAGCACTGTAGATCCAGAAAGCATCAACAGCAAAAACTTCCCTGACAGAACCTTAAATGCTCCAACCAAATCACTATTTTCTCAAACCAGACAGGATTCAGCACAGCCTCCCCCATACCTAATCACTTAAACTGCATTTCAAGAGATGAGATTCCCCTCTGATCTGGCTTGTGCTTCAACCCATTTCCATCCAGAGAAGTGTAAGTCAGTAATTGAGACACCTTACCTTTTATTTACAACTGAGCAGCACTGACAGGGAGTAGCAACACCAGCCAGTGTACCCACCAGCAAACACAGGCAACCGAAGAGCCTATAAGCTGCAGGCAGGGAAGGAATTGGAACTGGTTGTGCACTGACAGGTACTTTGGTCTAGATGGATGAACAGCTCCCCAGGAGCCAGCAGTGCCTTCATGCAGCCCAGGAGGCAGCTGTGTGCTGAGCTGCGGCAAGAGGAGTGTGGCCAGCAGGGCAGGAGAGGGGATTCTGTCCCTTGGCTCTGCTCTGCTGGGACCCCACCTCCGATCCTGCCTCCAGTTTTGGTGTCCCCAGCATAAGAAGGACACAGAGCTGCTGGAATGAGTCCAGAGTAGGCCACAAAGATGAGCCAAGGGCTGGGGGACCTCTGCTGTGAGAACAGGCTGAGGGAGCTGGGGGTGTTCAGCCTGGAGAGGAGAAGACTCCAGGGGGACCTTAAAGCTGCCTGTCAGTACCTGAAGAGATCCTACAGGAAGGCTGCAGAGAGACTTTTCATAAGGGTGTCTAGAGACAGGCCAAGGGGGAATGGTTTGAAGCTGAGGCAGAGCAGGGTTAGAATGGAGCTGAGGAAGAAGTTCTTCAGCACAAGGGTGATGAGACACTGGAACAGGTTGCCCAGGGAGGCTGTGGATGCTTCCCCCCTGAAGCTGTTCAAGGCCAGGCTGGATGAGGCCTTGAGCAGCCGAGGCAGGGGGGTTGAAGTAGATGATCTCTAAGGTCCCTTCCAACCTATGACTACAATTCAAGCCAGCTCAAGCCTACTCTGAGCCGAAGGCAATATGTGTACTACTCCCCTCTCCAGAGCAAACAAGTGCATTCATTCCTCTTCTCTGAAGATTCTTTATGCCTTGCTTTGTCTGGTATCACAGCAGCCCGAATCCTGGAGAACATGGACACCACTGTAGAGCCCTGCACGGACTTTTACCAATATGCCTGTGGAGGATGGCTCAAGAGGAATGTCATCCCAGAAACCAGCTCCCGTTATAGCAACTTTGACATTTTAAGAGATGAACTAGAAGTTGTTCTAAAAGGTCAGTGGGGTTTGTGTTTGTGGACTATATAAAGTTTCTCCTTTGCCTTGCATGTTATTCTAACAAGATGTGGTTGTCTAGCAAAGCTTAAAACGCTACCAAGGATTTCAGTTTCTTGGTGTTGGGTTCAGGACAAATCTGCCACCACAAAGTGTTTGCTTGGAGAATGCTGTGGAGGTTATGCTGTTGGGTCTGACACTTGAGTGAAGCTGACCAGAGCTGACCTTTCTGGTGTCTGGCCTCTGTGTGCTCATCTGCATATTATAACAACTGAAATCCATATCGTCACCCTCCTGCACTACCAGTAGCTAGATGGAGAAGGAGGAGGACTGCCTGTGCCCGAGGCAGCTGAAATGCTGCAAGTTACTCCCTGGCACTCCTATGTCCTGCATATCTTCATTCCAGCAGCTGAATCCCAAAGAGCAGGCAAGCAAGTTTCTAATTAGTCACATCATCAACTTACAAATGTTCCTTTTCCCAGGGTGTCAAATCGTCCATATTCCCCTTTTCCAGACAAAAATAACAGAGCCCAAGAAGCCAGTTTATCCTCATGGAACATTCTCCAAACCACTCTCTCCAGTCTGAATATCCTTTTTATGACTTTGTATATCACCTGGCTTTGCCAGGTTTGCAGTTTATGGATGCCACAGTGTTCCTCAGGCTTCAGCTGCTGTGGAGCAAAGCAGCTGTAAAGCAGTAATTGGAGTAATTGTAAAGCAGTGGCAAGAGAAGGCAGCTCCATAAGGGAAGGGGAGTCAGGAGCAGACTGAATGAGGCAGGCAGGAACAGAAGCCTCACAGACAAGGGTTCTCAAACCCACAAGACCCAAGCCAGAGAGCAGAGCAGGTGACAGTGACCGTGTTCAGTCAAATCCTCCTCCTCACCAGACAAGGCCATAGTCATGCAGCATGTCTCAGGCAAGTCAGACACAGGAAGGTACAAGGCCAGGTGCAGCACACTTAGAAGAGTGTAGGCAAGGGACTGCCATAGACTGCTGCTCCTGAGCCAACATCCCCTGGGTGCACAAGTGGAGGCACCAGATGAGGCTTCTCATAGCTTTCTCACAAGGTAGCTGTTCTCACAGAACAGTCACACAGCTGTGCTGCACCAAAGCAGACCCTGAACACCAACAGCTCAACCCCTGGCTGCAGTGAAGAGACTGCAGGTTAGCATGACAGGATGAGAGGCTTATGGGCTGGTCAGTGCAGTTAGAGCCTGCTGGTACACTCAAGGCCCTGACAGCAGCTCCCTTCACACAACAGCTTGGTCCCTGAGAAGTCAGAGCATTTGTGTTTTGTCAAGGGTGAGCTACAGAGTATCTGTGAGGCTCCTCAACGCTCAGCACAGTAACACAGATCAGTGTAATCACAAAGCCAAGTCATCTCCAGAGCTTTCTCCCCTCTGAAAGGCAAAGCTTCTCTGGAATCTGAGATGGACATAGAGTATGCACTGTCCACCCTCTGTCCTCAGGATGGTGTCCACTATGGTTGCTTCAATACCTTTCCAGTTGAGATCAGATATTAAGGTAGGTTTTCTGTCTGTCTGTTTCAGATGTCCTTGACACAGCAAGCAGCAATGACATAGCGGCAGTGCAGAAGGCAAAAACTCTGTACAGATCCTGTATAAATGAAAGTAAGTGTCTCTTGGCTGGGTTACAGATAGCAGACATAAACCTCACCCAAAGAATCCCACCTTCACAGGCAGCTGCACCTAAAGCCTGCACATCACTGTTCAGAATTCCTTCTGAAAACTCAAATGCTTCTGTTCTACAGTCACATCAGAATGTCAGCAGTAAAATGAGTGCTGCAGCTCCTGTTTTACTAGCTCAGGTATTTTAGGTGGGATTACATTACTCTTCAGTCACCAGTTTGCTGCTGATACTCAAATCCTCTCAGTTAAATGTGAGCTAACTTCTGGTACAGAAATTATCAGGGATGAGGTGAAAAACAGCTGCCAGAGCAGGCTGCTAGAAGGGGAGGGAGAGACTTAATTTGGAATTTGGGACTGAGGAGCAGCAAAGCAGCAGTACACCCTAAATCTTGTGTTTTTATAGTTTCTATAATGCTATTAATACTTCTGAAAATCATTATTTCAAGCTACCTGCAGAGTGAAAATGCAATAGGTCTTTGTGTCACAGTCACCAGGATTTGTACATGAGGTTTGCAGTCACAGCTGAAGTGTTTTGCAAGTGAAATGGTAAAGCACAGTCATAGACCAGAGTGTGTTCCTGTTGTGGTGATGGGGAAAACACATTTCTCAGCTTCATTCTTCTAAGCTCATTACAGTAGTGTGATGGTTTGGGAGTTACCTGCCCCCCCCCCCACTCTATGAAAATCACCCAGAGTAGACCCAGCCAGCTGGAAGTTAAGAAATGAAGCTCTATTTACAGCTTAGCACAATATACAAGCAAATCTATACACAATAGACATGAATAGTTACAGAGATATACAAGTTAAAGGTAATACAGAAACACAATCCCCCTCCCAGAAATCAGAGTCCCCAGGAGGGACTCCCAACCACCCTTCCACCTTCTTCCCACCCCTCTATCTTACCCCAGGGTCTGCCTTATGTGCAAGGTGAGTGTGGAGGATTGGCAAGGGGGGTTAGAAGCAGAGTGGTTAGTTGGGTTACACAGCAGAGAGAAGAAAAAACACCAGCTCCCAGAGAGAGAGACTATCTCTACCTTATCTATATTTGTGTCCTTGTTCTTATACATCTCAGCAAGCCTATGAGTGAAGCAGACATCACCTTTGTTTTCACATCCTATAATCAAATTTTTTTATTAAAATATTCCAATTAGCCTCAAACCAGCACAAGTATTGTAAGGTTGGTGTGGTTTAAAATGTCCTGGTAACTCCTTTGATTCTTTCCCAAAGCTACCATTGACAGCAGAGGTGGACAGCCTTTAATCAGCTTATTGCCAAATGTGTCTGACTGGCCTGTAGCAACAACTAACTGGAATGCTTCCTATGGTAAGACAATCTGCATTTACTCACAGCAGCACCTCTAAGTGATTGCCATTGCATAGCAAAGGCAAGAGACTGAGGCTACCTTCCATCTGCCTAGGTACTGCTTGGACAGCTGAGACAGCCATTGCACAGCTGAACTCCAGATATGGAAAAAAGGTCCTCATTAATTTTTTTGTTGGCACAGATGACAAAAACTCCTCAGCACACATCATTCATGTAAGTCTCTCTGGGTGGCTTTGCCTCATTGATTATGGAAGTGCAGCAAAATAACTGCAAGCACAGGCATAAATGTTAACTGGAAGGGACACCACTGATGGGACTTTTAGCAGAGTAAGTTGTAGATGAGTGAGTCTGTGAAGTTTTCCAAGTTGAATTCTCAGAGTGCATTGTCCATTCTCATTAAGCTCTGTGTCTGTGCACTCGGTGAGATGAGAGCAGCAGAGACATTTACAGACACAACTGATGTGTACACTGTGCAGCAGACAGATCTTATGATGCATGGAAGCAATAAGCAAACATGATTTCCTCAGCATGGACTGGAGGCAGAGAGCTCTGTCACTGAAGCTGGGCTAGGGTGCCAATGGCAGAAAGCCCACAAGGGTTGTGTTTTCACAAGGTATCAGATGCCAAACACCGACGGGACCTGCTAGCACAGACCTGAAAGGGGCTGAGGGCATTTGCCTAAGGAGTATGTTGAGAGAGCCTTGCCTGTCTGTGTGAGCTGATCTCTGAAAATGGGCAGGCCAGAGGAAGGCAGCTTCATGTGCAGTCAGTCTTCACCAGGTGCTCCTGAAACCCACCAGTGACAAGAGCAAAGGTCTGATCTTGCTTGTCAGTGGGTAGATTCATTACCACTTGGCACACACCAGTTTCCAGGAGGCAGCAACTGCCTTGCTTGTCTCTGGACTAGTTTGTCTTCCGTACATCCACTTCCCACACTGGTTATAGAATCATAGAATGGTTCAGGTTGGAAGGGACCTCAAAGATCAGCTAGTTCCAACTTCTCACCATAGGCAGGGACACCTCCCACCAGCACAGGTTGCTCATCCAACCTGGCCTTGAACACCTCCCTGGGCAACCTGCGCCACTGTCTCCCCACCCTCACGCCTAAGAATTTCTTTCTAGTGTCCAGTTTAAATCTCCCCTCTGCCAGTTTAAACCCATTCCTCCTCCTCCTGTCATTACAAGACCTTCTCAAGTTATATGTGGTTTCCATTGCTCAGCAACAGAACAAACCAGACTGGAAAGACAGACCCAAAGTGTAGGGAGAGTGAAAAGAATTTAAAGGGGGGAGGAGCAATAGGCTGGATGAGAAACTCCCCTTTGGCCAGAAGTCAATTTGGCAGGAGTGCAGCATCCTAACTGACAAAAGTGCTTTCCCATTTTGTCTTTAATCACTTAATTTTTATTGGCATTCCCAGATTGATCAGCCTGGGCTTGGCCTGCCTTCTCGTGACTACTACGAATGCACTGGCGTCTACAAAGAGGTAAGCTGGAGCTGACCCATCCCTGACTACAGCTGAGGAGCTGCAGCCTCTCTTTTCAAGGCAGACATACCCTTAAGAGTGGGGATGGGCAAAGAGCAAGAATAGTCCTTCCCAGTGGGAAGGGAAATGAAGAGGTACAGAGAAATGAGATCACAGCCAAGCAGAAATAAGTCAGCCAGGAGTGGAAGAGAGCCTAAGAAGTGTCCTAAGACGTCACAGTATTATGCCATAAATGTCAGTGACCTTGTCTGATCTCCCTGGCAGCACTAGGAGCCAAAGAGATTTGTCTAGGCTCCAATTGCCAGCTCTCTCTGCACTGGATGAGAAGGCTGCACATTCCTCTGGCATCACCACACCCCAGACATCCCAACCTGTTTCCCCTCCTGTGCCACTCTCCCTTCTCTTCCATTCCTCTTGTCATCACTGAATGTAGATGTGATGAAAGGTTCCACACAACTGCTGTGTGAATTTGCAGAAGAGGAACAGCTACTTGACATTTCAGGACCTCTTGGAAGGAAGTAATCATAGAACAACTTAGCTCCATTACACAGCTTCTGCTAGGCTTCACAGCTGGATCAAGAGGTACCTCAGAAGTTGCAATAAGATAGAATCTGAGTGCTCACAGATCACCCCTGCTCTGCCACTACAAAAAGGATCCCATTTCTGAGTGGCTGGCAAGTGCTGCAGGGGTCAGTGGAATCCAGCTGGAGTAGTCATGGCACTAACAGGCTTAGAGAGAAAAAAGAGCCATTCAGAACCAAAGACACACATCTGCTTGAAAGAGCTGAACAAACCACAGTCCCCCAAGTCAATATGCAGCAGCTAAGTGTGTGACATCAGCAACTGCCTCAGGTACCTACAATCTTGCTTGGGTTTGAATTAATTTTCAGCTGGTTTTTTTGTATGCATCCTTGTTAACCTGTTAGCACTGATGCTGTGCTAATTTTGGGTATGCTTTAAGTCCTGGAGAGCTGAAGTCCATGTACTCGTTGCAGTCACACAGCTGAAACTGTCACCACAGGAACCCTTAATTAGCCAGGGCTTTTCTGGGTAATTCAAAGCAGAAGCAAGGAGAAAGTGTACAAAGCATTTGGAGTCTGTAGGAATTTTGCTGATGTGCTAACAGCTAATGCTCTGATAGTGATGCCATTGCATTACAGACCCACATGCTAGTAAATACAATCCTTACTGTGTTATCTGTTCAGCTCCATCGTCATCATCATCACATGTGCCATGGCCTCTAGGAGTTGGCTCATGCATCACAATCTGCTCCCTTCCTTGTACTACACTGACTGCAGCACCAAAGGGCCATTCCCCTTCTAATCTCTGACTCACCCAAAGGTATCAAACCACTCTGCACTGCTGGGAAGTAGAGGAGGAAGTATTTTAAACCCTAGAAGGGCAAACCCATGATGTTCTGCCCCATGGCCCTGCTGCTTTCAGTCCCTCTGCTCCAGGAGCAGCCTTCTCTTGGCCCTTTTTCCTGCTGTGTCACTCTACTCTTTGAGCTGCTGCCAGGTAGCAAACAAGGGAACATCTGCACTTCAACCTCTGCCTTTGTCAGGATTTCCCTCACCAAGCTAGAGGTGCAGTTTGTCAAAAGGATATTTTGAAAAGCTTTTTTCCCTGTGAGATCCACAATTCTTCTGGAGTTACTCTGACAGTCAAGTCCCCTCTGAAAAACCTGCCAGCATGCATACAGCCCATCTGAAGTGACCTGAGCTAGTTTTTGCTACTTGACCACACAGTCAGCTGCACTTCAGGCCAAGAATAAAGTCCACTCATCAAAACTTCAATCTCTGTTGACCTGCTGGTTTGGGGTGAAGTCACAGAGTCACAGAATGGTAGTTGGAAGGGCTACCTGGAGATCATCAGGTTCAACCACTCCGCCAAGGCAGGGCCACCCAGAAAGGGACGCACAGGAACACATCCAGGAGGGCTTGGCATCTCTCCAGAGATGGAGACTTCACCACCTCTCCAAGCAGCCTGCTCCAGGGCTCCAGCACCCTTAAATTAAAGAAGCTGCTTCTCACGTTTCGATGGAACTTCTGTGCCCACTGCCCCTTGTCCATACTTGTATAAAATGTTTAAGTTGTGTATCTTCAAGAGGTCTTTACAGGCTTGGTGTGTGCACTTTTATGACTTGTAGCTGTCAGTGCTTTCATGGGCTTTCTCTTGCTCCAAAAATAATCTGTCTGGATTAAGAACCACACTGAGAGGTCAGCCCTTCAAGGTGCAGTGAGCCCCTGTCTCTGGAGTCTGCTGCCAGACCTCTCCCTGAGCTGCTCTGGGTTTCCCAACACCAAAATATTTCACTGTTTTAGCAGGAAATGCTGTTTTACATGAAACACATTTATTATTAAATAATCTAACAGTATTTATCTTTTTGTTGCACTTAAGCAGCATACTGAGAACAGCATTTCTGTTGCTAGAAAAATGAGAGTAGCTTAAAAAGGAACTAAAATAATAATGTTGGTGAGACACTGGAACAGGTTGTCCAAGGAAGGTCATGGATGGCCCCTCCCTGAAGGTGTTCAAGGCCAGCTTGGATGAGGCCTTGAGCAACCTGGGCTAGTGGAATGTATCCCTGCCTGTACCAAGGGGCTTGGAACTAAATGGGGCTTGGAACTAAATGATCTTTCTGGCCCCTTCCAACCCAAACCATTCTATTAATCCATAAATAAAAATAAAATCAGTCTATAAATAAAAATAAAAATAAAATCAATCTATAAAATAAAAATAAAATCAATCTATACATTAAAAATAAAATCCATCTATAAAAATTAAAATCAGTCTATAAATTAAAATAAAAAATAAAATCCCTCTATAAAATAAAAATTAAATCAGTCTATAAATTAGAATAAAAATAAAATTCCTCCATAAAATAAAAATCAAATCAGTCTATAATTTAGAATAAAAATAAAATCCATCTATAAAATAAAAATCAAATCAGTCTATAAATTAGAATAAAAATAAAATCTATCAATAAAATAAAAATAAAATCAGTCTATAAATGAGAATAAAAATAAAATCTCTCTATAAAATAAAAATAAAAGTCTATAAATTAGAATAAAAATAAAATCAATCTATAAAATAAAAATCAAATCAATCTATAAATTAGAATATAATAAAATCCCTCTATAAAATAAAAAATCAGTCTATAAATTAAAATAAAAATAAAATCAGTCTATAAATTAAAAGTAAAACCTATCTACAAAATAAAATGAGATGTGTAGATACTTGCAGTGTGACTTTCAAGAGAATATCCTTCCATCCTCCATCCTTCCCCTTGAGGAATTCTTTTATGTGCAATGTAATAAAGACATTTTTTGTCTATAGGATATCCTGATATGCTAATTTAGAGGCAGCACCACGACTCCTGAGTGTTCCAAGAAGCAGTGGAGGAGTCTCAGTGCTTCTGGGAATGATTTTCCCACAATGCTAATTCAACACAGCCCATCGGCATTGCTCTGGGTTTTATGTTTCTGGGAACACTGCTCTCTGGAAGGGATATTTTTGGAAGTTGTAATTAAAGTGAGCTAGAAAAAAAAAATGAAGCCAACACAGGGGTGATGGCTTAAATGTGGGACATACAAATGTCTCATTTGAACTAATGAAAACACGGGGGCAGTAGTTGAGACTGTTTAGCTTTGAACAGCACAATAAATTATCCAGCAATTTTCCATGAGGGAACTCTCAAAGTTAATTTCTGTTTGTGATCTAAGGGTATTGCAGAAATGAACTGTGTAAGAACAAAGGGATGAAGAACTGCAGCTCATAAAGGTGGAACAGAGTCTTAGACTACTCAAAGTATGCTCAAGTTGGGAGAGTTTGGTCTGTGACATGTTTGTATTTGTCCCTGCAGGCCTGTTCTGCCTATGTGGATTTCATGATCTCTGTAGCTAAGCTGATCCTACAAGAAAGAAATATTTCTTTCAACGAGAATGAGGTTTCTGAGGAGATGACGAGAGTTATGGAGCTGGAGAAGGAGATTGCCAATGTAAGAAAAACACTGTTAAAGCATCCTTTAAATAACTGCCTTTCCCCTTAATACCTAAGGAAGCTAACTGTAAACTGAGTTGTTAAGTTACTTGCTAATGTTATTCTGCGGGACCAAAAGCTGACCAAAAATGTATGGGGCCTGGAACACCTAAGAGGAGCACATAATGAGCAGGACATGCCTTATAAGGAGAGAGAGAAAATATTTGAGTTAGCTCTCTTCCAAAGAGCACAAACTTTCATCCTAAGCTGCTCACAGAAGCCCTTCAAGAGAAGAAAGGGAGCGAGACAGACAAACCTGGTTTCTGTTTAGTCTCTTCCAGAAAGGGAGTTTGGGGAGATGCTTCCTGCCCTTTCTGTCCCCTTTCCCCGTGGGCTGTTTGCTTATCAGAGCAGCAGATTGCCAGCCCTTGGCCTGTCCCGCCACACAAAGTAGTGTTTGTCCTGCCCAAGCTGCTCCACAATGCTGATTGTTTCCAGGGCATTTTCAATCAAACACTGTTCCCCACCACAGTGTGCCCTGGAGAAGGCGCTGGGATCTGAACTTGCATGGAGAAAAACAAATGGAAAAGCAAACCTTCACGGGCAAAAATAGTTGGGCTCGATGATCTTAAAGGTCTTTTCCAGCCTTAATGATACTATGGAAAACATGCCTGATGATTATTAAACATCTCAGAGGGACCTGAAGCTGAGGATGATTGTAAACCAAGCTAAATACAAATGATCCAGCTTCAGCTGTCTTTCAAACTACGCTGATAGTGAGGGTCTGATTTTGGCAGAGGAAGACCTTTCCTCCCTCACTTTTATAAAGCAAAACTATCTGATTTTAATTCTTCTTCGCCTTCTCCTGTGAAACACACCTCTGGCTTAGATCAAAGAAGGAAACTTGTTACAAGAAAAGGACTTAATTGAAGAAAGATTTGAAGGAGAGTACAAAAGGAAGCCCCAACTGAAATGTCTGTAGAGCAGTTGCTCCTATTGAGCTCCTATTGCTGATAGAGCTCCTATTGCTGCTAGAGCTGCTATTGCTCCTGGAGCTGCTAGAGCTCCTATTGCTGCTACAGCTGCTACTGCTCCTAGAGCTCCTATTGCTGCTAGAGCTGCTATTGCTGCTAAAGCTGCTAGAGTTGCTATTGCTACTACAGCAGCTAGAGCTCCTATTGCTGCTAGAGCTGCTGGTAGGGGGCAAACTGTTGCCTCCACGCTTAACTTCTTTGGTCAAGCTCAGCACCAGCCTGAATGTTACTGGAAGAGAGCTGGCATTGTGATCTTGGGAGTTTGTTAAACAGAAAAAGCCACAGAATGCACAATAGGTTAGGAAAGAGGTAGGAGAAGAAGGACAGAGATCAGACCAGGCTTGGTGTGACTGGGTTGGCAGAGCAGTTTAAACAGGCTCACTGCTGTGCTCAATCCTGAGCCAGTCAAGTAAGAGCGCTTCAGGCAGCAGGGATGCAGCTTCCCCTATGGGAATTACCCTCACAAGATCACTCTTTTCCCATAATCATTTTTCTACCTGAATTTTCTTCCTCTACCATCAAAAAGTGGAAGTGAGGGCTGAGTGAATGGCAAGGGAAGCCAGTGCTGACACTGTCACAAAGTACTTCTGCACCAGAACAAAGGTATGAAAGAGGATTCAGGAATGCACTTCAGAAGCCTGCAGAAGCAGCCTAGCAAGGGACACACTCATGTTTGAGGAAACAAAAGGATATCCAAGAGGGCCTTCAGAGACCATGGGAATAGTTACCACTAGGTGCTGGATTTGCCTTCTCTCAGTCTACATTGTCCAGACCTTAACTGCAGAGACCTCCCTGCTAACATTTGCTGTCTGGAGACTCCAGTGATTAACTGGCCTCATAAAGCACCACCACAAACACAGGTCTCTGGCAGTCAGGCAGCTTTATTGTCTGCAATAAATGGGCCTAATACAGGCATACCATTAAGGTGTTAATGTATGCACAGTTCTAACACACTCTTGCAGAACCTCCTTGCCCAGACTAATGTGAGTTGTGAGTTATGGCTCCATTTCTGCTCTGGAAAGAACAGATCAGACAGCACTCACATCCTGAGCAGAAAGCTCAGCTCTGTTCCTGCCACAGCATTCTGGTTGCCCTATACTCCATAAATCCATGTCCTTTGTTAGACTGGGTGTTAGGAAGAAATTCTTTACAGCCAGGGTGGGGAGACACTGGAACAGGTTGCCCAGGGAGGTTGTGGTTGCTCCCTCCCTGGAGGTGTTCAAGGGCAGGTTGGATGAAGCCTTGAGCAACCTGGGCTAGGTGAAGGTGTCCCTGCCCATGTCAGGGAAGTTCAACTTGATGAACTTTAAGGTCCCTTCCAACCCAAACCATGCTATGAATAATCTATGATTCCCTTCTCCCAAGATTTTGCACCCTCCATCATCCCATGGGTGCCATGGGATACTCTCGTGCTGGATGTGTCTGTTGGTACCAGGTTCTGCTCAGTGCTTTGAGTGGTGTGGGTCTGTGTTCCTGCACAGTCTCAGCTGCTCCTGCTCTAGCACAAACCCAAAAAGCAAAGCTGCAGTTTGCTGCCAGAAATGTAGCTGATTTAAGCTGGCATTGATAAGCTTTTTATCCAGAAAGCACTGTCCATATTCCCATGTAAGCTACTTTGCACTTAATCCAAAGTTATCTTTTAAGCCAGAAATACTCATTTTCTTACTTTTTACTTCCACTTACTGAAATTGCTGTGAATTGCCTCAATAGACTTAGTGATTTTCTCCTTGTTAACTTGGATAGGCAACAACCAGGTCTGAAGACAGAAACGATCCACTTCTGATGTACAATAAAATGACCTTGGCACAACTCCAGAACAACTTCTCCTTGGAAATCAATCAAAAGGTGAGTGATTAATAATCTGATATTTTAACCTACAGTTTGTGAGTGACTAAGGTCAAACAATGAAGCCTGACAGCTATTTCTTTTAAACACATTACTCCTTGAGTTGGGCCACATTTGGAATTGAGCAGAATATGTGACCTAAACATCTGCTGACTTTAAACTGTGTGTAAAAGAGTCAGCTTCTGTACCTAGATTCTCCTCACTTGAAGGCAGATCTTACCCTCTGCCTCAATATAGAGAGATGGAAAAGGACAAATGAAAAAACCAATCCCAGGAGTTTGACTTACCCTCATGGACTGTGTACAGTTCTGGAGCCTCCAACACAAGAATCATAGAATCATAGAATCATAGAATGGTAAGGTTGGAAGGAGACCTCAAGGATCATCTCATTCCAACCCCCTGCCATAGGCAGGGACACCTCCCACTAGCACAGGTTACTCAAGGCCTCGTCCAACCTGGCCTTGAACACCTCCAAGGAGGGAGCAGCCACAACCTCCCTGGGCAACCTGTGCCAGTGCCTCACCACCCTCACTGGAAAGAACTTCCTCCTAACATCCAGTCTAAATCTTCCCTCTGCCAGTTTAAACCCATTGCCCCTTGTCCTGTCATTGCAAGACCTTGTCAATAGTCCCTCCCCAGCCTTCCTGTAGGCCCCCTTCAGATACTGGAAGGCTACTATAAGGTCTCCT
>WBNM01010655.1:5846-35240 GCA_013399055.1 Ramphastos sulfuratus | reverse complement strand
CTTCCAACCTAAACCATTCTGTGATTCAATTCTCTATTTTCTCCAATTCAATCTTCTTTTCCCACACAGACCACCAATTACTCTGTAGTGGGTTTTTTGTTTAGAGAGCCAACAGAATGAAGCTCTCAAATGATTTGGAGAGACAACAGAATTATATTTGGAAAGAGAGATACAGAAAAGAAATTAGAAAGCAGATACAAAATCCATCGTGAACCCCCTGAATTTTCCTCCAACCCAAACCTAAATCTATAATCCTTTGGCTGTCTGAGGTAGATTTCTACCTCAGACATAAAGAAACTCAGAACAGAGAAACTTAGAAGTGGAAGCTCTGAGTGGAGAGGTGAACATTCTAGGGGCAGGCCATATAATGGCAACAATGGGTAAGTTAGTATCATTTCACTGAAGCATCAAGAGCTTTATGTCTTGAAGCACAGCTTGTACCTTCTCCTCCCTGCTTCTGCTGTGCCTGCTGCTATCTTCCCCTGCTGCTGTTTTGGCTGCTGCTGCTTTTGCTGCTTCGCTGCCACTTGACCCCTTCCCCATCTTCCTTAAGGTTATTACATTCCTGTAGTAGTTTATTCTCCTTATACTGTTAAATTTAGTTTAAACTTATTCTGTTGTGGGTTTAAAGAGCTGACAAAATGAAGGTCTCCAGTGAACTGGAGACCAACAGAATTATATTTGGAGAGAGAGTTATGGACAGAATTTACAAGGCAGATACAAAATCCATAGCGAACTCCCTTGAATTTTCCCTCCAACCCAAAACTAAATCCCCAGTTCATTTGAGAGCTTCATTCTGTCAGCTTTTAAATCCAGGACAAATCCCAAGTGCTCCAATCCTCCCTGCCCAACACCTCTGTCATCCATAGGCCTAAACACAAGCCTCTGGCAGCCCCAAAACCTTATGTGTTTGTCCTGATAAAAGCAACTCCCAGCTGACACAGGGCTGGAGGGGGAGGAAAGGAGAGGGAGCTGGCCTCCCCCTGAGTTGATAAAGACATAGCACAATTATGGGATTGAATAACAATTTTCTAGTCCCTAGAGAGTTTTTAACCCTACAGTTCCAAACCTGGGACACCATTCTGTAACTCAATGATTCGGGATGGCAAATCCTGCAAAATCTGCAGTGCATAACCCTTGCTGCAAGTCAGAGTGCAGATAAAGTCCCTTCCTATCTAATTACCACAGCATCTCCAGAGGAATTCAGAAGCAATCAGGCAGAGGGGTGCACATTCAGAACAAGAAGTCCTCTTTTTCCTACATTCCCTCACTAAGAAGGGCTCCCAAAGCATGCAGAAAGAAGCCCAGAAGTCATGCCTATGGATCGGGGAATCTCTCCCCATTCCTCCCCCTGTAGCTCCCCCAGGATGTGTCAGCTCTGTCTTTCTTTCTGGGCCCTCAATTCAAGAGAGATGTTGAGGTGCTGGAAGGTGTCCAGAGAAGGGCACCAAGGCTGGTGGGGGGCCTGGAGCACAGCCCTGTGAGGAGAGGCTGAGGGAGCTGGGGGTGTGCAGCCTGCAGAAGAGGAGGCTCAGGGCAGACCTCATTGCTCTCTGCAGCTACCTGAAGGGAGGTTGTAGCCAGGTGGGGTTGGGCTCTGCTACCAGGCACCCAGGGACAGAATGAGAGGACACAGTCTCAAGCTGTGCCAGGGAAGGTCTAGGCTGGATGTTAGGAGGAAGTTCTTGTCAGAGAGAGTGATTGGCATTGGAATGGGCTGCCCAGGGAGGTGGTGGAGTGCCCATGCCTGGAGGTGTTCAAGACAAGCCTGGCTGGGGCACTTAGTGCCATGGTCTGGTTGATTGGGTAGGGCTGGGTACTAGGTTGGGCTGAGTGAGCTTGGAGCTCTCTTCCAACATGCTTGGTTCTATGATTCTGTGATTCTTCTGACCCTGAGCCAGGTGCCATTTGCACACTATAACCTTCAACTCCTGGAGCCACAAAGTCCAGCTAGAGCCCAGCCAGAGCTGATAAGACATGGGAGTGCCTGCTCAGTGGCATCATGTCCTACATAGACATGGATGTGTTTATCATCAGTGACTCCTCCTTCAGTACCTGGCACAACAGGCAAGCAGTTAACTGAGGTGTCACATGGAGAGCACAGTGGCCTGGCTGTCAGGAGGGCATCACTGACTCTTTGGAGGCCACTCAGGTACTATCAAAACCTGCCCCAAATTCCTGCCACAGCTTGACAAGTGCTGCTGTTGTCAGTGACTTCAGATTCTTCAAATTCAAAGTACAGGAGGTTCACTCCTGCCCACCTTAATTTGTTTGATAATTTACCTTCTCCCACAGGGCTCAACTGAACATCATCACAGTCCCAGTGTCAGAAACTAACTTCTCTTGTCACAGAATGGTATTGCCCTGCTTATTTTTAGTTCCTGGGGAGTGCTGCAGATCAGTAACAATCATCTGCTCTAAATTTATCCCCAAATGCTCAAAAGACACTTGATGGGAGTTGGTAGCATTGTTGTAGCTGTCTAAGGATAGAACAGCAATTATTCCTAAGATTAGCTTGATGTTGGCTGCTTCTCTTTCAAACTTGAAGTGATTCTGCTCCTGAAAGCTTATCTGCTTCCCTCAGCTCCATGAGTTTGTCTGATGAAAGACATTAGCTCTTCTAATAAAACTTCCTCTCAAAAGATAGAGGCTGGGGAAAATGCTTCTGAAAGCAAGAGGCACAACAACAAGGTTTAAAGTTCTATCAAAAAACCAGACAGATGATCTGCTTTTCATAAATGAGACACCTCCCTGGTCATTACTGAGATGGTACCTGGGGTAACAGCACTCAACAGCTCTAGAATTCTGGGGTGCATCAAGGAAAGTGTGGCCAGCAGGTCTAGTGAGCTTCTTTTCCCCCTCTGCTCTGCCCTGGTGAGACCACACCTGGTCCAGTTTTGGGCTCCCTAGTTCAAAAGAGACAAGGACTTGCTGGAGAGAGTCCAGTGGAAGCTGTGAGGATGACAAAGGGACTGGAACACTTCTATAAAGAAAGACTGGGAGCCCTGGGGCTGTTTAATCTGGAGAAGGCTGAGAGGGGATCCTGTCAGTGTCTATAAATGTCTGAGGGGTGAGTGTCAAAATGAAGGTGCCAGGCTCTGGTTGGTGGTGCCCAGTGACAGGACAAGGAACAATGAGTACGAACTGGAACCCAGGAGGTGTTGCCTCAAAACGAGGGGAAACTTCTTTATGGTGAGGGTGCTGGAGCCCTGCAGCAGGCTGCACAGAGAGGTTGTGAAGTCTCCTTCACTGGAGACTTTCAAGACCCATCTGGATGCCTTCCTGCGTGACCTGCCCTGGGTGATCCTGCTTTGGCAGGGAGCTTGGACTCAGCGATCTCTGAGGTTACTTCCAACCCCTACCATTTCTATGATTCTGTGAATTTTGATAATTTTCAGTTTCTGCTTGGAATCATTTTCTCAGTCCAAGTTTGGCCCACAGAAGTCACAGATGAAGAAGCCTTGGACCACCAGGGAGAATGTGGAGCCACATATATAGACATATGTGAAGTGGCTGTCACTTAACTGCAGAATTGAATGGGGGCACTATGCAACACTCTGCAAGTGACTGTGCCCACAGGTCATCTTCTCTTAGCAAGCCAGAAAATTACTCTGCTCTCCAGCCAGTCCTGCTGAGGCAAACAACACTGCCAACCAAAGATCACCATAGGGAAATTACTTATTTATCAGCAAAAGAGTTTCCAGCTGAGAGTGTCCAGGCACTGCAGTGATGCAGATGGACCCCACAGAATGAAAACTTCACTGAAGCTTTGCATAGGTTGTGTGAGCCTCTCACAATGGTGAATGCAGCAAAAAGAAAGTGTGGGGTTAGGGCCAGAGCAGCAGAAAACAAACAACCACCCCAGCCTTTGTCAGACTTCTCAGGCTGCCCTGCTGTCAAATCTTTTCTTCCCTAGTACCAGAGGACAATTCATTATAGAGAGTGGATTTAGAGTGTCTGTTTCAAAGCCTTTTGAAAGAAATCCTTTTATGGACTTCAGTGTACTTCAGAACTAAGTCCTTGCCACATGCTTCAGAATGGATGGCTAAGTATACCCTGAACCCTGCAGCCCCCCTGGGCATTGGGCTGCTAGTCAGGTCTTGGCCAAATACAGCAAAAAAGCAGCTGAAAATTTTACTTGAAATACCATTGCTGCACTCCCAGGCTAAAAGGAAGGGACCATAACCTCTTCAGTTGTGGTAGTCTGAAATCAAAACAAAATCTCATCCCTTTCTGCTAAATGCTGCCCTATTTTAATGGGATTTTAGAGACAGAGGAGATAACTGAGCTCCAGCGACAAGGAGTGCAGCTCTCAGGAAAACTAAAGGGCAGAGCATTTGTGTCACACAAACATATTTCAGCTGGAAAACCTATCTGAGGGTTCTTTCTTTATGATTTAACCATACAACAACACATCTTGATTCTGCAGGTATTCAACTGGTCAAAATTCATAAATGACATCATGTCCACGGTGCAGATCAACGTGGAGAACACCGAAGACGTCATCGTTTATGATCCAGAATACCTCATCAAGCTGAAGCCCATTCTTAACAAATACAGCCCCAGGTAGGGGACATTGCCATTGCCATTTGTCACTTGCATTTGTATTGTGCAGAAGGACCTGGCAGTGCTGCTGGACAGCAGGTTCTCCATGGGACAGCAACGTGCCCCTGTGCCAAGAAGGCCAATGGGATCCTAGGGTGCATTAAGTGTGTCCAGCAGATCGAGGGAGGTTCTCCTCCCCCTCTACACTGCCCTGGTGAGGCCTCACTTGGAATATTGCATCCAGTTCTGGGCTCCCCCCAGTTCAAGAAGGACAGGGGTCTGCTTGAGAGAGTCCAGCAGAGGGCTGCAAGGATGCTGAAGGAACCGCCTATGGCAGGGGGTTGGAACTAGATGATCCTTGAGGTCCCTTCCAACCTTATCATTCTATGATACTATGACTGGAGCACTGCCTAAGGAGGAAAGGCTGAGAGCCCTGGGGCTGTTTAGTCTGGAGAGGAGAAGACTGAGAGGGGATCTGATCAATGTCTATCAGTATCTGAGGCCTGGGGATCAGGAAGGAAGGGACTGGGACAGCCTCTGCTCACTTGTGCCCTGGGATATGACAAGGGGCAATGGAAGGAGACTACAGCACAGGAAGTTCCACCTAAACATGAGGAAGAACTTCTCTACTGTAAGAGTCCCAGAACACTGGAACAGGCTCCCCAGAGAGGTTGTGAAGTCTCCTTCTTCAGAGACTTTCAAGCCCTGTCTGGACACGTTCCTGTGTGACCTGCACTAGATCAAATGGTCCTGCTCTGGCAGGGAGGTTGGACCTAGAGATTTTCAGAGGTCCCTTCCAACCCCTAACATCCTGTGATTTCCAATACACTTCAGAAGCCTAAAGGCATGACCAGATTCTTCTTGTTGTTGTGTTAAACAGGGACCTTCAAAACTACATGGTCTGGCGATTCATCATGGATCTGGTCAACAGCCTGAGCCGCAGCTACAAGGACACGAGGAACGCTTTTCGGAAGGTGCAGCAGTTCACCTCTCTTGAAGCTGTAAAGATCACTTCTGTGAACCACAAAAGATCATTTTTTTCCCATGTCCTTGTAGTATGGAACAATGTGATGTGGCTTGAATTTTGCACACAAAAGCTGGATGCGTTTGCTGAAGCTTCTGCTGGAGTGTTCCCATCATTTCTGCGCTGCATTGTTTGATGGCTGGAGTGGATTTGAAAAGCTCTGCTCTGGTGCTTGGTCTCCCTGCTTTTCTGAATCTGAATCAGTCCCTGTTTTGATAACAGCATAGTCCCTTATTTGCAAGTGGTCACTCAACTGATCTGACTGAACTGTGACATTCAAACTGAAGCAGGGGAGATTTAGGTTGGACATCAGGATGAAGTTCTGCACAAATAAGGTAGTGAAATACTGGAGCAGGTTGCCCACTGATGAGGGTGGAGGCCCCATCCCTGGAGATATACAAAGTCATACTTGATGGGGCCCTGAGCAACCTGATCTAGTTGGAGGTGTCCCTGCTCACTGCAGGGGGTTGGAGAAGACAACTTTGGAGGGTCTCTTCCAACTCTACACACTCTGTGATTCTATGACTTGGTACAAATTGCTGAGCACCCAAAGCAAAGCATTCACAGTCACAAATTCTGGGCCCAATCTTGGTTTTCGGGCACTTGATCCTGCAGACACTTAAGGAAATGCAGAGAGATTTCACAGACAGGCTGGAGATGAAAGTTCTTTGTATTGCCACAGTAGAATTTCCCACTTTGCAAGCTAGCTCAGCTCCACTGAAGAAGGTTAAAGCCACTTGGTGACACCTGTCAGTGACAAAAGAAATCCTTCTAACACACACATGCAGCTTTCTAAGGAGATTAATTTGCTGCATAATCACAGTGGCCCTGTCAGAGCTGGAACTGAAAGACAGATCCCTGGAACAGTGAGAGCCTTGTGTCAGGATGTTCCTTGAGCCTCTCCTGCTCTTAGCTTTTGGAGTGCTTTTCTTCTCTCTACCTTTCATCTTTATAAGGATAAAGGATCTTGCTAATGATTCCCATCTTTCCTCAGCCTGTGACATGTCCTCATTGCAGGGCCTTCCTAACTGCCACAACCACAAATGCGAATTACATAAAATCATAGAATCAATCAGGGCTGGAAGGGATCACAAGGAGCATCCAGTTCCAACCCCCCGCTATGGGCAGGGACACCTCACCCTAGATCAGCCTGGCCACAGCCTCATCCAGCCTGGCCTTAAACGCTTAAAGGGATGAGGCTTCCACCACATCCCTGGGCAACCCATTCCAGGCTCTCACCACCTTCATGCTCAACAACTTCTTCCCAATCTTCAGTTTGAATCTCCCCATTTGTAGCCTTGTTCCATTCCCCCAGTCCTATCACTATCTTGCATCCATGTCTTTAAGGTGGATTAGGGTCCTGTGAGACACACATCTGCCAGTCAGCCACCATTCCTATAGAATCACAGAATTGTTTCAGTTGGAAAAGACCTCTAAGATCATTGAGTCCAACCTTCAACCTAACCCCATCATGGCCAATCAAGCCACGTTCCCAAGTGCCATGGCCACAGGTTTCTTGAACACCCCCAGGGATGGTGACTCCACCACCTCCCTGGGCAGCCTGTGCCAATCCCAGACCCCTCTTGCAGCAAAGAATTTCTTCCTAATCTCCACCCTAATCCTCCCCTGGCACAACTTCCTCTCATTCTATTTCCTGGTAGTAGGCAGGCCTTCTGCAGGCCCAGCTGTCACTCTCACCTCATGGTTGTGTTTCACAGGCACTCTATGGCACGACATCAGAAACCGCTGTCTGGCGGCGCTGTGCCAACTACGTCAACGGCAACATGGAGAACGCGGTGGGACGGCTCTATGTGGAGGAGGCCTTTGCTGGAGACAGCAAACACATGGTAAGGCCTTCAGCAGTCTCAGCCTTGTGCCCTCTAGCCATCACTTCATGGTCACAGTTCTCACCTGGAGAGCCGATCTTGAGTCCTGTGTGCAGTTCTGGAGCCCCCAGCACAAGTAGGACATGGAACTGTTGGAGCGGGTCCAGAGGAGGCCACGAAGATGCTCAGAGGGCTGCAGCAGCTCTGCTGTGAGGACAGGCTGAGAGAGTTGGGGCTCTGCAGCCTGGAGAAGAGAAGGCTTCCAGGAAACCTTGGAGTGGTCTTCCAGGATCTGAAGGGGGCCTACAGGAAGGCTGGGGAGGGACTATTGACAAAGTCTTGCAATGACAGGAGGAGGAGGAACGGGTTTGAACTGGCAGAGGGGAGACTGAAACTGGATGTCAGGAGGAAGTTCTTTCCAGTGAGGGTGGTGAGGCACTGTCCCTGTGGGTGTTCAAGGCCAGGTTGGAGAAGGCCTTGAGTGACCTGTACTAGTGGGAGGTGTCCCTGCCTGTGGCAGGGGGTTGGAACTAGATGATCCTTGAGGTCCCTTCCAACCTTACCATTCTATGATTCTATGATTAACTTTCTGCTGGTTTCTCCAAGGTTGAGGAAATGATTGCAGACATCCGAGATGTCTTCATCAAAACCTTGGATGAACTCACCTGGATGGATGCAGAAACTAAAAAGAAAGCTGAACAAAAAGTAAGTGAAATCTGAAATATGGTGAGATCTATAAAGCCTTAAGTTGAAATGGTCTATAAAAGTCACCATTGCAGCTATTTTTCCAAAGATGAACCAATTCTTGGTCGAAGAAACTGAGTGAGGTTTGGGTGTAAAAACCTTTGTTTGGGACTTCCAATTGTCAAAATTTGGAAACATTTCAATATCCTCTTGCACTGCAGTACAGATGCAGGAGGAGCTAGTTAAGATATATGGATCCAGACCTCAAGTGAGTTAAAGTGTTCACATTTCTGGAAATTTCTATGTGTGTTTTCCTGTAATGTACTGAAGTAAAAATAGTTTTTTTAAAGCCAGTTATTAATTTAATTTCCATTTTAGATACTGTAAAATCTGTCAAACACTTCAGGACTTCTGCTTCTACTGTTAGTTTACAGCAGCCTTTCAGCTCCAACTACAGTGCAGGGTGCACTTTACTTGCAAAGGAAGGAAAAGAAGAGAGTTTCTAGAATTTTCCATGGATATAATTAACCATCAGAGCTTTGCAGTGCTCCCAATCAATAAAAAATGTAAACAAACCCCACAGATAATTAACATCCTGAGGGCTCTGCAGTCACTTCCACATTGCATTTATTAGCTAATGATGATTGATGTCTAAATCTGGCTGCATTTGCTATGGATGTCAACTGCTGTTGTCCCCAGGCCATGGCAATTAGAGAGAGGATTGGTTACCCAGATGAGATTGTGACTGATGACGACAAGCTGAACACTGAGTACCAGGAGGTAAGTGTCCCTGGCAGGCAGGGTGCTTAGGGAAGGGTCACATCCACTCCAGTACGGTATCTGATGGGATTTCAAGGGCATGTATCAGTTCTAGAGGAATTCCACTAGGATAAAATGTGTAAAAGCAGGGAGCAACCCTGATGTGAGGACAGGCTTAGGGACCTGGGGGTGTTCATCCTGGAGAAGATCCAGGGGGACATTAGAGCTGCCTTCCAATAGCTGAAGGCTGCAGAGGGACTTTTCATAAGGGTGTCTAGCAACAGGACAAGGGGGAATGGTTTGAAGCTGAGGGAGAGCAGGGTTAGACTGGAGCTGAGGAAGAAGTTCTTCAGTACAAGGATGGTGAGACTCTGGAACAGGCTGCCTAGAGAGGCTGTGAATGCCTCCTGCCTGGGGGTGTTCAAGGCCAGGCTGGATGAGACCTTTAGCAGCTGAGTGTAGCTGAGAGGTATCCCTGCCCATGGCAAGGAGGTTGGAGAATATGAGCTCCGAGTCTCTTCCAACCTGAGCCATTCTAGGATTATGTGATAAAATGCAGAGCCAAGGGTGCTGAGCCCTGTAGCTACAGGTTTCGAGCTGGCAACTCCCCAGAAGTTAGGGTCAAACCCAACAAATGCTGAATGCCACTCAAAAGATGCATATAAAAAGGCACTAAAGATCTCTGGACTGAATTATACAGCCACTAACATATATCCATCAGCATCAGCAACCCTCTGACATAGCACAGCACTGCAAATCAAGTTCTAGTTGTGGACCAGTCCTAAAAATGCATTGCTTAGTTCATGCTTTAGAGTAGATCCTCCAGATCCATCTGTCTTTAGCTGCAAACCAGGAACACCACCACTAACTACTTTCCCCTCTTCCTTTTTAGTTGAACTACAAAGAAGAAGAGTATTTTGAAAACATCATTCAAAATTTGGTATTTACCCAGAAGAAAAGGTTGAAAAAGCTGAGAGAAAAGGTGGACAAAGAGGAGTAAGTGTCTAAAAATATTGTGCTTGGTCTTTCATCCAGTTTCCACAGGAGGAGGTACTTGGAGGGCCATCAGTGATGATTTAGTGACCTTCCTTCTGCACTTTGCCCTCCATGAAGAGGGCAGCTCAGAGGCCATTGCTCATTTCTCAAAGGCTGAACCTACACTAGCAAGTAGAACAAAGAAACTGGGAGATGGTGTAGAAGGTTAAGCACTCTGGAGTAGATCAAGCCTGGTCCTTGAGCTCCCAGTGTGGTTTAAGTGGACTTCTGGAGAGCAGCTTTGTATTTAAGTTCATTTGAAAGATGCCATTAAGAACTGAGAATCTGACTTTTATTTTTCTGTTATTATTAGGTGGATAAGTGGAGCTGCTGTGGTCAATGCTTTTTATTCAGCAAGTAGAAATCAGATAGGTAAGGTTTACCAACTTCTTAACTGGATACAAGTGTCATGGCCAAATTGTTTTTATATCTCTATGTCTGTGTGTGAAAAGTGAAACAATCTTCAACATTCTGGAGGCTGCAGAAGGGCCTCAGTGCAGCAAAATCAGAGGCATCAGTCACAGTGGTTGCATCTCTTTGGGGTTTGAGTTGCTTTTGTGCAGAACACTACAAAACAAACACACAGGATGAGAAGAGGAGTAGTGTGGAGTGGCTACAGGTTTAATGAGCAAGGGAAAAAAATAAAGAAAATTAAAAAGTCCACCAAATTTAAGGGGTGAGCAGGGAGCAGAGGACCACTTTTACCTGAAGGAAACACTGGCTAAAAAAAGTCAGTTTCCTGCCATAGACCACTTGTGGCTTCCATTCCTTACAGCCCATTCACAAACCCCAGCTGCTTCTGATTTTCTGTGTCCTCATTTCCAGCACTTCCACACACACAGCTGTAAGAGCCAAAGCTCAGAAGAGAGATTCCAGCAACCAGCTTCACATAAGCTGTGCTTAGCAAACTTGTCCCATGCTGCACAGGGCCAGCAACTCATGGACTCACTGCTTCTGCAGCATATGGGTATGGTTCCAGAGCTGCTTCAAGTCCCAAGCAGACACAAATCCTACATGGCTGTGACCCCTTCTCTAGCTTAAAAAAAGTGTAAGTGGAACACAGAATCACAGAATGGTAAGGGTTGGAAAGGACCTCAGGAGATCACTGAGCCCAACCCCCCCTGCTAAAGCATTTGGGGCTCAGTGAAACCAGCATTGCCTTAATGGCAAAGTTTGCTCAGAAAGCATCTCACTAACTCTGCTCTACAGCACTTCAAGACCTAGTTATGAACCACAGCACACCACGGCTCCAGACCAGTGGGACTTTAAGTAATCCCACTTCAATGGCAACTCTTAACTGGGCACTACCTTAAATACAAAATCCTGCCATGCATTCTTTTACATGTGGCTTAAGGAAAGAGGAAAAGTTTAAGTGCTTTTGGGGCATCCTCAGCTGTGGCTCTTATGATGTAAGGTCTGCCAGATGACTGCAAGTTTACTGTCTGATCTCACTTTGTTCTGCTGCTGTTGGAAAATGGAAATGGCAACCTGGTAGCTTAAACCAAGGGAAAAACTAAACTGAAAAAGAGAAAAGCTCACTACAATCAAATAATTTTCATAGTGCTTTGGATCACCCAAGCCTGGATTCTGCCAGTGCAGGTTTAAAGGAATAGCATCAGCTTGACACTGGAAGAAATCAAACTAAGAAACCAAACTTCAGCCTGGAGATGAGAAGGCTTCCAGGAGACCTTATAATAGCCTTCCAGTATCTGAAGGGGGCCTACAGGAAGGCTGGGGAGGGGCTATTTATAAGGTCTTGCAATGACAGGACAAGGGGCAATGGGTTTAAACTGGCAGGGGGGAGATTTAGACTGGATGTTGGGAGGAAGTTCTTTGCAGTGAGGGTGGTGAGACACTGGCACAGGTTGCCCAGGGAGGTTGTGGCTGCTCCCTCCCTGGAGGGGTTCAAGGCCAGGTTAGATGAGGCCTTGAGTGACCTGTACTAGAGGGAGGTGTCCCTGCCTATGGCAGGGGGTTGGAACTAGGTGATCTTTGAGGTCCCTCCCAACCTTACCATTCTATGATTCTATGATTCTAAGCCAAGCATTCCAAAAGGATCCTTCCTTTTTCATTCTTTCTGTCCCCACTGAAGTAAATACAAGTCCTGCAGTCCAAGATGTTCAGATCTTACTGCAAATGTGACCCTGATTTCTGCTACCAGTAACCTTTGTCTTTGCATTAGTTTGCACCTTCTGAACTTCTGCTCGGTGTGCAGTGGCACTGCAGCACTGCCAGCCTCAACACTGTGTAAGCAAGGACTGAGGAGAAGGCTCCTTGTATTGGTGCAGTGAGGCACAAGACAAGGAGTTAAATCTACTAGAAATGGTGCTGATTGCAAAGGAATTCAGCAGCTGCACGACTCACCTAGTTTTGAGTTTCATGCCCTAGTCAAAACTTGGGTGGTATTTGCCAGGGTTGAAGCTAACCCAACCTGTTCTGGCTGTGCAGTGGGTTCCAGAGGGAAAAGATGAAATCAGCATCAGGAAATCCAAGATGGACTTTTACAGAGACTTCACTGACCAGCACTGCTTGGTTAAGGGTGGCAAGGCAGTGCAGCCAGTGGGGCAGGTGGTAAAGCCAAGGAGAGTTTAGCTCATTACACTTGGCACAAAAATCTGCTCAGGCAGCTTGGTTTAGAGCAGCTTTGCTCAGTGAGCTGTGGAAAAGGAATCATGATTTGGAAGACTGAAGCTGGTGACTGGCAGTTAATGTGAGCCATAAATTCTTACCTCATCCTTCAGCTATGGCATGCCACAGGATAATTAAAGCAGCCTGATCTTTAGAGTGATGTCTGAGTTCACTCAGGGGGTTGCTTTTTTAAATAAAACCCTGCAAAGAGGAGATCTGTGCATGGTGAGTAGGAAATTTAGAGCTCTGTCTTTACAAGATGGCCTGATCTTCACTGTTGCATCAATGAAGCAAGGAACAAGACAGAAAGGAAGCCACTCAACCTCAGAAAAAGAGCTGAGCTGCCTCTGGTAAGGTCCAGCATTCCCTAGAGCTCCTGTGACCCAGGCAGCAGTTTGTACAACACAGCAGAAGTGGGGGGGGTTGCAATCTGGTTATTAAGAATGTTTCAAATTTTCCTCTTCTGGAAAGAAACTGCTAGAAATTGAGTGGATTTATGCTGAAAGGCAACCAGCAAGGCTCCATTTTCTTCTGTTGTGTGAAAACTGCCATCCAGTTCCTCTTTTCTGTCCAAGTTCTGTAGTTAGATCTCATTCAGAGTGAGAATTAACACTTGATATTGCTGCAGCAGGCTGGAGTAGAGGGAAAAGCTACCAGGAGGGAGAAAGGGTAATTATCTGACAAAATATTTTGTAACTCTTCATTGACAAAAAGATGCAAATTTGGAAGTGATTTCTTTTTCACTGATTTCTGAGAGAAAAAGAAGCACCCAGTGGGTAAAAGGAACCAGTTTGCTCCAGTTCTTTGGCCTATTTTTATTGATCTTGGTGGGGATGTTCAGTGGAAGAATAAATTCTCTCTGAGACTGATTTGTGGTGGGGACAATGATCCAACAACTTATTTTCCTAGGGGAACAACCTCCACTTTTCATGGTGTTGTGAGGTTTGCTTGATAACAATGCAGCCAAGTGCTGCACATTGAAAACTAAACTGCTTTTTTTTTACTAATTAAAACTAAAGTAAAATAGAAAGAATGACAAAGTAAAACCTGATTATGACTTTGGGAGTGTCGAGAGGAGGGAAGTGCTGCTGTTGTCTGTCCCTGCTGTCCTTGGGGCTGTTCAGTCTGGAGAGGAGAAGGCTCCCAGGTGACCTTATTGTGACCTTTCAGTAACTTAAGGGGGCCTACAGGAAAGCTGGGGAGGGACTTTTGAGGCTGTCAGGGAGTGATAGGACTGGGGGGAATGGAACCAAGCTGGAAATGGGTAGATTCAGCCTGGAGGTTAGGAAGAAATTCTTCAGCATGAGGATGATGAGAGCCTGGCAGGGGTTGCCCAGGGAGGGGGTGGAAGCCTCATCCCTGGAGGTGTTTAAGGCCAGGCTGGATGAGGCTGTGGGCAGCCTGATTTAGTGGGGGGGGTCCCTGCCCATGGCAGGGAGGTTGGAAGTGGATGATCCTTGTGGTCCCTTCCAGCCCTGACTGATGCTATGATTCTACAAGCTCATCATGTATCAGCTCACTGCTGCTGCTGAATCTGAGAGCGCAGCGTGGCTCTGGTTGAAGCCCACTGAAAAATGTCTGCTCGTGCTGCAGGATAATGAGGGCAGGGCCCTGATTATGTTGTGGTTTTCTCTGCAGTCTTCCCTGCTGGCATTTTGCAACCTCCTTTCTTCAGTGCATCCCAGCCCAAATCTCTGAACTATGGCGGCATAGGCATGGTCATCGGTCACGAAATCACGCATGGCTTTGACGACAACGGTAAGGCACCAAGCTCCCACTTATGAGCCTTAGAGTGCACAGAATGTTCTAGGTGCTTTAGTGCTTCATCACTCCAGACAGCAGATACAATGAAGTTTCCATATGTAAGACCACATCTGGATTTCTGAGGCTTTACAGTATTATTCCCCAAGATGATCACAGGATGTTAGGGGTTGGAAGAGACCCAAGGAGATCATCCAGTCCAACCCCCCTGCCAGAGCAGGACCAGACAATCTATCTCAGGGCACACAGCAACACATCCAGACAGGCCTTGACAGGCTCCAGAGAAGGAGACTCCACAACCTCTCTGGGCAGCCTGTGCCAGGGCTCTGGGATCTTTACAGTCAAGAAGTTGCCCCTTGTGTTGAGCTGGAACCTCCGGTGCTGCAGCTTCCATCCATTGCTCCTTGTCCTATCCCAGGCAGCAAGTGAGCAGAGCCTGTCCCCCCCCCTCCTGGCCCTCAGCCCTCAGATATTTATAAACATGTATTAGATCCCCTCTCAGTCTTCTCTTCTCCAGACTAAAAAGCCTAAAGCAGAATCCAAGGAATCCCACAGACACTCTTGTTGCTGCGAGGCTGCAGGAACAGCACTGGAGGTTAGCCTGTGGCACATAAGGGCTTTAACAGAGCTGCTTTTCTCAAGGGCTACAGCAAAAACCATCAGAAACACCCACAGCTGTGCCAGAGTGTGCCACTGGACTGGCTGTCTCAAGGGTCTGACTGTCAGCCCTGCTGTCCAGCCACATCAGTCATTTCTACTGACACTATGATCAATCACAGGTCAGATCCATTCCAGGTTTCTCAAGAGAGGCTTTATAAAATGAAAGAGCAAGACAGGAAAAACTATACAATAAGTAAGCATCATCTGTCTGACCACCTCACTACAGTGATGATTTTTTTTCCTGCATGACTGTCTATTACCCTCTCTACTGATCAAAGCCCTCTTCTCTACACAGAATTCTGTTAATGTCACTCTGCTCTGGTGAGACCTTGCCAGGAGTACTGTGTCCACATATGGGGCCCCAAACACAAGAGGGACATGGACCTGCTGCAGCAGGTCCAGAGGAGGCCACAAGGATGATCAGAGGGCTGGAGAACCTCTGCTATGGAGACACGCTGAGAGAGTTGGGACTGTTCAGCCTGGAGAAGGCTCTGGGGAGACCTTAGAGCAGCATTTCGATATCAGAAGGTGACCCATAGGAAGGCTGGGGAGGGACTGTTCAGAAGGGCCTATGGGGATAGGTTGAGGGGTAGTGATTTGAAACTGGAGCAGGGCAGAGTTAGGTTGGACATCAGGAGGAAGTCCATCCCTGGAGCCATTCAACATCAGACCCAATGTGTCCCTGGGCAGCCTGGAGGTGCCCCTGCTGCCTGCAGCAAGGTTGGACAAGATGCCCTTGGAGGGTCCCTTCCAAGCTGACGCAATCTGTGAATTATTGCAGGTAGAAATTTCAATGAGAATGGAGACCTTGTAGATTGGTGGACTGAGGAATCTGCACGGAATTTTAAGGAGCTCTCCCAGTGTATGGTGTACCAGTATGGAAACTTCACCTGGGACCTAGCAGGTGGACAGCACGTACGTCACAGTTCTTTGTAACCATCAATGCTGATTTTAATGAGCAAGCACAAACTCTTCTGTTTTTAAACCTGCAAACCCTCACTCGTGATGGTTCTAAGCATTGCAGCTTTGAGTTTCATGGCCCAGTACCACAGGCTCAAGGTTGAAACTGTAATGGTATTAAAATGACAGATTCTCCATCAGCAGGCTTCATCATCTTGAGTGGTACTGCCCTGACTCAGGAAGGTGCCAAGTAGGCATCTTCTATGTGTCTTGCTACCTAACATGCAGGGAAAGACTTGCCAGCAGGTTTGCTGCTGATAATTTCAGCTATTGGGAGTCTGATTTGTTTTGTAGGCTCAAAGTGGGACTGGTTCTGCCCAATCCCTCTAACTGGGACTGCAGTAAGAAGGTGAGAGTTAAAGACATGAAGAAAATAGGAAGTTTGACTAAGCAATGGCTAAGCATCAGAAAATCTCGGCAGAAGAGCTGTGAAAGCCTAGAAAGCTGTCTGTAAGGGAAGGAAGAGGATGAGGGAGCACAACAGCATCCACAGGGATTTTGAGACAAGGATCTTGAATCTTCTGCTAAAAGTTCACATTTGAAGGGCATGCTTGCCTTTGAACAGTGAAAAGCGCCCAGAGTTTGCCATCACAGGGTCTGGATCAGCTCTGCTTTCCAGAAAACTCTACTTTTCCTTTCTATTTTACAGCTGAGTGGCATCAACACCCTAGGAGAAAACATTGCTGATAACGGGGGTGTGCGACAAGCGTATAAGGTAAGAGGGATCCACTTTTCTGCTTTAGCTGAAACCATCCCAGATTAACAATTAATTCCAGAGCCTTTGAGGAAGCAGCATTATTTTTGGGTTAGGGACAGGGTCATACCTACTGCCCCATCAAGGCATGGTTTAAAAGTACTGCCCAGCTGTTGCACTCCTTTCATCCTATGAATTATTCCCTGGTACATATTATCTGCTCTCCTTTTCGACTGACTTAATTTCTTTTTTTTTTCCCCCATTTTTTCCTATTGTGCATTTGTAGAATGAGAACATTTAATGAATCACACTTGGACCATCACCTCGAACTGAAGTGGTGATGCTGAGCAGCTGTCTGCCTCTGCCTTCACCTTTTTTCTGCCAGGGTGGAGGGACAGAGGGATTTTACCTATAAACAGTCTGTGTCTTTATGGAACACTATTTAGTCCTCAAAAACCTCTTCCAAGTAGCAGCTTGTGCTTGGGTCCCCTGTGCAGGTATCCAAAGACGTGACATCTCGGTGCCTTGCACTAAGCCCTCCATGGCAGCTTGTTTCTTTTTTGCCTTTCCTCTTTTTCTCTTCACTTAACTCCTTCAACTTGCCAACTTGGAGACTGAAAGCAGAAGCAGCAGAGACCTTCTTTTCCTCAGTGCAGGCTGGGAGGTGAGAAGCAAATTAGCTTCTCCATGAACTTGTCTATCAGGCTTATTACTTGCAAGCCTGATAGACACAGGCTTCAGTAACACACTCCTCCCTCTCCTTCCCTGAACAGACTGTTCTGCAGCAGAACACTCAACACCTGACACCTGGGAGTGTTTTCATCCCTCAGCAAAAGGCCTGCCAGGACACATGGGCCAACTCGCATTTCTCAGAGCTACCGTCACAGCTTCTGCAAAAAAGCCATCAGCAGTACTTGCCTCACCAGAAAGACACAAACACAATTATTACTGAGAGTTCAAAGAAGGACTTGGAAACTTAGAAGGCACCAGTGTGGCCTATTAGATGAGTCCAGTCCTCAACTACTGGAACATTTGTGAATTTAAAAAAGCCCCAGTAGAAGGCCACAAAAGGGAATGCTCTGTCTGAAAGGAATGGGAGTAGCCAGGGAAAAATCAGGTCAGAATTATCATCAGGAAAAGGATTAGATATTTACAGTCATGGCATCATATGGGTAGTAAAAAAAGGTCCAAAAGGAAGCTTGAGAGGTCACCTAGTCCACTCCCTGCCTCTTAGCAGGTAGAGCCAACCACGTGTGTACCAGGCATCCTGTAAGAGGAGTCCCAGTGCCTGCTGCCATCAGGTCTTTGCTTTCAGCAGTGGGAGCAGAGAGCAAGCTGCTCCCTTCTCCCCTGCCGCCTTTCACGTGTCTGAAGGCTGTTACGTACTTGAAGGCCCAGACTTCTCTTCTTTAGACTAAACAAACCCAATTCTTTCAATCTTTCCTCATAGGTCATGTTTGCTAGACCTCTGCTCATTGCTGCTTTCTTCTGGACTCTATCCAGTTGGTCCACATCTTTCTTGACGTGCAGTGCCCAAAGCTGGGACAGAGCACTCCAGCTGAGACCTGGCCAGTGCCAAGTGGAGCAGAAGGCATGCTTGACGTGCCTTGTATCAGACACTCCTGCTTGCACAGCCCAGGAGGACACCCATGGTTTCTGGGGTGCTGTGCCACTGCTGGCTCTCGTTCACCCACTGAGGCCTTGCAGCCGCTTCGGTGGAGCTGTAACCGCAGGTTCCTCGACTTGCGCTCATGCAGCAGTCAGACTCCAGTCAGAACATCTCCCCCTGTTTGCCAGCATTCCTCCATCAGCAGTGACATGCTGACACCACAGTGTCTGACACACAGTCTTCAGAAGAGACAGGAAAGCAGCTGTTCTTACTGTGGAAAGGTTTTAAGGCACTTTCTAATTTGCCTTTAAAAAGCATGATGGAAACCCCCACTTTTCATCATGCCACCTCAGGCAGCTGAGGAAATGGATGCCTGCTCCCTGCAGAAACAGTCCTCTGCCTGCAGAATTGGATGCTGAAACTCTGCACTGTAGCCAGGGAAAGCCCAGCTTAACCCTAAGTGTGGTATTTTAAAGTTCAACCTAAATGTTGACAAAAGCAACTCCAAAACACCTTAACATGCTAAAGATCAGAGAGAAGCAGCAGCTGGAACCAGGACAGCAGAGATGTGTGTTCTGGAGGACCAGAGAGGAGAGTGACTTTCTGCCCCATATCCCTCAAGTCTAGTGAGAAAGGGAAGGGGAAGATGAAAAGATGAACCAAGGGTGGAGGAGTGAATCCTCAGGTCACACCCTCATTGACTTGGAGCTCCTTTGTGCCTCCCCTAGCACAGGCTGACTGGGTTGCCCAGCCCAGTCACTCAGCCAGGGATTCATGCCCAGGGAATCTCCAGATTAGGTGAGACACCTCAGGAATGCCTGCTTTGGGAATGTGCTTTAGCAAGCAGCATGCTGTGATCCACAGGGACCTTTACTGTGCAAGGTAGAGCCTTGACTTCCTTGTGCTCTGATAAATTGCCTCCTTTAAGCCTGTTTCTCCTGCTGTTTATCCCAATATAACTCAGGCAGCTTCACCAAACCTGATGTACACCAGTTCTGGAAGGTCAGGTAGTGAGGAAACTCTTGATCCAGTCAGGCCACCTGTATCAGAGTCCTGAGAACTGTCCCTGTGAGGTGGCCAAGGTATCCCATGATGAATTATGGCAGAGAATCCATGGTGTTCCTCCTCATTTCATTCTGAATGTCTGGGCTGGAGTTTTCATAGAATTATGGAGTCATAAAATCAACCAGGTTGGAAGAGACCCCCAAGCTCACCCAGCCCAACCTAGCACTCAGCCCTAGCCATCAACTAAACCATGGCACTAAGTGCCCCATCCAGGCTTGGCTTGAACACCTCCAGGGATGGGCACTCCACCACCTCCCTGGGCAGCCCATTCCAATGCCAATCACTCTCTCTGGCAAGAACTTCCTCCTAACATCCAGCCTAGACCTCCCCTGGCACAACTTGAGACTGTGTCCCCTTGTTCTGTTGCTGGTTGCCTGGGAGAAGAGCCCAGCCCCACCTGGCTACAACCTCCTTTCCTCAGCAATGAGATCACCCCTGAGATTGCATGATGCTGGAAGCAGCCCTCAAAGGTCATCTTGTCCAACCTCCCTGCAGTGAGCAGCAATACCTCTAACTAGATCAGGCCACATCCAGTCTGATCTTGAATGTCTCCAGAGACAAGGCCTCAATTGCATCGCTGGGCAGCCTGTTCCAGTGCCTCCCCACCCTCACTGTGCAGAACATCCTCCTGATGCCCAACCTGCTCCAGTTTCAAACCACTGTCCCTCATCCTGTCACTACAAACCCCTGGAAACAGCCCCTCTGCAGCCTTCCCCTAGGGCCCTTCAGATACTGAAATGCAGTTACAGTATGCAAACTGTAACATCTCCACTCAATTCATTCTACAGGCCTATGAAAACTTTGTGAACAAACATGGAAAAGAAAAACTTCTTCCTGGCCTCGAGATGAACCAGAAGCAGCTGTTTTTCCTGAATTTTGCACAGGTATTTTATGCACCTTGACTGAAGGCTTTGGAAGTCACTCAAAGGTCAAGTTTGAAGGGCAGTCAGAGTGTCACACTTGGACTGAGCACTGGTAGCACTGCTAAGCTGAGCAGAGTGCTGAGAGTAGTCTTGGTAGATAAATATGACCTTGCCTAAATGAGTTCAAGCACCAGAAGGTCTTACAGTTTCCTGTGCCCAATTGCCTTTGTCTGGGGACAACAATCCACTTTTTTTTTTTTTTAAACAAAATAAATCATTTTGTTTCTCTCTAGGTTCTAACTGATTGTGGCAGCATTCAGTATTTCACAGTGCAGTGTCAGCAGGCCTCTTCTTGGGCAGCCTTAGATCATAGAATCAGTCACAGAATCAGTCAGGGTTGGAAGGGACCACAAGGATCACCCAGTTCCAACCCCCCTGCCATGCCCAGGGACACCTCACACTAGATCAGGCTGCCCACAGCCTCATCCAGCCTGGCCTTAACACCTCCAGGGATGAGGCTTCCACCACCTCCCTGGGCAATCCACACCAGGCTCTCACCACCCTCATGCTGAGTAACTTCTTCCTAACCTCCAGGCTGACTCTCCCCATTTCCAGCTTGGTTCCATTCCCCCCAGTCCTATCACTCCCTGACAGCCTAAAAAGTCCCTCCCCAGCTTTCTTGTAGCCCCCTTAAGTTACTGCAAGGCCACACTAAGGTCACCTGGGAGCCTTCTCCTCTCCAGACTGAACAGCCCCAACCCCCTCAGTCTCTCCTCATGGGAGAGGTGCTCCAGCCCTTACAGATGCTTTTCTTTGTGCAGGTGTGGTGTGGGACATACAGACCAGAGTATGCTGTGAACTCCATCAAAACCGACGTGCACAGCCCAGGCAAATTCAGGTCAGTGCCTGCACAACCTTCAGTGCAGCTCCTGAGAGCAGCTGGAGGGTTCAGGGGACTCAGAGGGCTGGGTTGTGCTTGCAGGGTGGATTTGCACACAGTGCACTGCAGCTGGTAAGGAGAGAGAAGGAAGCTGTCCCTTGACCTCCCAGACCTAGCCTGGCTCTGTGTTGACAGAACAGCCCTTCCCAGGAAGCTCCACAGGCAGAGCAGGGCTGTGGGGTCTGTTCTGCCCCTTGAGATGATACAACTCAGCTGAGAAGCTATGAACTGTCAGCACAGGCCACAACCATCACCACCTGGCTAGTACCAACGTGCAGGATGGTTACAGCAGGCCCAGTAACTGTCTGGGTTCTAGTGCTCTAGTGAAGTCCTTTGGCTCCCACAATAGCTCCTGATAGGGTTTCTCATAGAATCATAGAATGGTAAGGTTGGAAGGGACCTCAGGGATCATCCAGTTCCAAGCCCCTGCCACAGGCAGGGACACCTTCCACTAGTACAGGTCACTCAAGGCCTCCTCCAACCTGGCCTTGAACACCTCCAGGGAGGGAGCAGCCACAACCTCCCTGGGCAACCTGTGCCAGTGTCTCACCACCCTCACTGCAAAGAACTTCCTCCTAACATCCAGTCTAAATCTCCCCTCTGCCAGTTTTAACCCATTGCCCCTTGTCCTGTCGTTACAAGACCTTGTCAATAGTCCCTCCCCAGCCTTCCTGTAGGCCCCCTTCAGATCCTGGAAGGCTACTATAAGGTCTCCTGGAAGCCTTCTCTTCTTCAGGCAGAAAAGCCTCAACTCTTGTAGCCTGTCCTTATAGGAGAGCTGCTCCAGCCCTCTGATCATAAGAACCAAAGGCTGGGGATGGCCTTTGGTTCTCCACTGAAGTCACAGGTAAAATCTCCAGTTGATGTAAGAATTTCACAGTATCACAGTATCAGCAAGGTTGGAAGAGACCTCAAAGATCATCAAGTCCAACCCATTACCACAGATGGTAATGGTACACATTATCACTCTCCAACCACGGAGAAGAATTCATCTTCTGGTAGTTACTTCTGAGCAGTAATACTGACATGAGGAAGAAATGGCCTCCTGTCAACAGCTTTGCTGTCATTAGGATGAGGAAGGCCTTTGCCACCTAGAGTGAAAGATGTGTTCCAGCAGTGTGGGCTGGCACATCCTGGCTGTTACATGGACAGCATTTCTCCTAGTTACACAAGGTCACCACTTGTTCTCTCTTGGAAGGGAGAAGGCCTGCCCCTCAGCCTGTCACAAAGCTCTGTGCTGTGGTGCAACAGAAAACTGGGATTTCCTGCCCTGCAAGAGGTGGGCTGGAGAGGGTGGCTGTTCTGGGTGCAAGTCTTTGGGCCAGGTTAGAATCTTTTCCTTCCTACTGAAGTCAGAGCAACCTTTTTGTCAGTGGTGTAACGATGGTTTTGCTCCAGTAGATGGTTTGCTCAGATGCCATGGGATCAGGTAGTGCTCACAGAATGGTAAGAGCTGTAGGGGACCTCTGAACATCATTAAGTCCAATCCCCTGCCAGAGCAGGATCACCTAAAGCAGGTCATACAGGAAAATGTCCAGGTGGGCCTTGAAAGTCTCCATAGACAGACTCCACCACCTCTCTGGCAGCCTGTTCCAGTGCTCTGCCACTCTTGAAGTACAGAATTTCCTTCTCAGGTTTAGATGGAACTTCCTACATTCAAGTTCATGCCCATTGCCTCTTACCCTGTAGTGATGCAGACATCACCACATCCCTGCTAGCTCTAAAGGCTCTGGCACCTCCAAGATTCATGTATCCAAGAGCTGATTTCTTTCCTCACACAATACAGCATTTTGATTCTTGCAGCAGCTTTTCAGCAGAGAGTCTTTTTGTTTGTCCCATACCCTCAAGTGTTTAGTGAAAGCAGTGCCTGCTCCTTCAGCTTGACTGGCATTTCACCGTGGGTGGTTCCTGCTCTAGCTGCAGATCTCTCCCAGGCACTGTGCATGCACCAGGTCCTGTGAGCAGCTGTATTTGGTCACAGTGCTGAGGAGGCTCTGCAGAGGNTCCTGATCCCGGCCAGGATGCCATTGGCTCTCCTGCCCACCTGGGCACACTGCTGGCTCTTTTTCAGCTACTCTTTACCAGCATCCCCAGGTCCCTTTCTGCCTGGCTGCTCTGCTCCTCTTTGCATATCTAATTGGTGTGAATCACAGCCCTCTAAAGTTCACTGCTTCAGCAACTCTGTCTACTTGTATTTGTGCATATCTTGGCTATATTACATCATGTATTGTGCTGGGTTTACATCAGCCTGAAAGGCTGTGAACTTTATGTGGACTCACACAAGTGTTAATGACAAACTCTGCTAGTATTTTTAGATGGGAACTAAATTTCAGGCTGAGGTCCCTGTAAGAGCTGTGAAACAGAAAGCATTGCAGTACTGCAGAGGTACCCACATCACCACTGCCTGCTGACATGCCACTGAAGTGGCATAGTGACTCTCGAGGGGTCTTTTTGTTACTATTTGTTTTTGTAAGAACAGGCTGTAACTCCTTACAGGTAGGAGAGGCAGCTCTTCAGAAAAATTGCTAATTGCATGGTGCAGCTTAGTTTAATAGCTCTTAGTCCTGGGCAATTAGAATCTGTTGTCCAAGAAGTTGAGAGGGAGTTGCTTTAGGTGAGGTAGCCAAAGGCAGGTGGAACAGAATCTGTATCTGAGGCTTAGCATGCAAACTGGAACTATAGCAAATGCAGCAACAGCTACAGGTCAAGCAAACCCCTCTAGCTCTGGGGACATTAGTCAGTGAAGCAGCATTCTTACCCCACTGCTGCTTTATGTTTGTTGGTAACAAATAAAACTGTTATTAAGACTTTTATTACACCCAAAATACCTTTTACTCTGTATCTGGCAAAATCTCATTGCAGTAATTCTAGACTGTAAGGGCAACGAAGTGCTGCTGGATCATTCTGTGATCCTCTCTTGGTGCTATCTCCTGAGAACACTCAGCCTGGCTTTTGATCTCCAGCAGCCATTCAGCAGAGGTCAGCTGCTGAACTTCAACTCAGAGAGGCCCCCAGTTGGGAGGGATTGCAGATAGGGGCTACTCAAGCTCCAAAGAGGGGCTGCAAAGGGGACTACTACAAGGAGAAAACAGAGATGAAATGGAAGAGGAGTCAAAGCACAGAAACATGGCTGGCTGTTTCCAACAGTGTTTTGAGGTGACACAAAAAAAGAAGTTGCAAGATGTAGGCTCTGTGTTTGTTTTAAGCAAAGGCAAGTGTCAATGACAAGATGCTGTTGGTTTGTTTTAAAGGGTCATAGGATCACTGCAGAACTCTCCAGAGTTTTCTGAAGCCTTCTCGTGCACCGAGGCGAACTACATGGATCCTGCTAAGAAGTGCCGAGTTTGGTGATGAACTGTGAGCCTCCAGCAGCTTTCCAGGAAAAGAGAACTTTGGAACTACATTTGAGCAGAAGAGGAGGGAAGAAAAGCAAGGGGAATGTGCCAAAGCAGTCAGTGTAACTCTCAATAAACAAGAAAACCCAACACAAACCAGACGTCAAACCATCGAGCAGGGACTAACACCGCTGCAGCGAGGAGCTGCTGTAGCTGATTAGCTGCTTCCCCTGCCCCTCAGCCCTGCAGAACCCAAATCACTTGATGGTGTATAGCAACACTGCACTTGTAGTTAATCCTCTTCCCCAGCAGCCAGTGGAACTTGGGTTTATTTTACTCCCTCTGGTCAGCAAATGCTCCTTGCTGATCGGGCAGAGGAAGGGAACGGTAACTAACACCCAGTCATAGCCCCAGCGTCAGACTTTGTACCCTCTGCTGTTATGATCAATCTGTCCTACCAAATGTTTTCATTTTTTACTTGAAGCCCTTTCCACAAGAGGAGTCCAAAGACCTGCTGTATACTTCAGTAACTTCTCACTAACATTCTGGCCTGCATCATCTGGAGCCACTAATCCCAACAGATTATTTACAGCTTTCTGGCCAGATTCGAACCTTAGGTAATTTATTCATCTGGAACATGTAATCTGCCAGGTGGTGATCAAAGAGCCTGTCATGGTTTTCTAAGGTTTTTCTTTCCTTGCTTTCTCTAAAGTTGGTCTTTTTTACAGTTTCTAGTAATGTATAAATCATAGTTTTTATATTTAAATCTGAGCTACACTTTTGACTTGAAGCATTGTAATGTATTTTATCAGTGGCTGCACAGATCGGAGTCAAGCACGATGTGGGCAATAACACAAAGCCTGCAAACTGAGCTCTCCCAGCAGGACACCAAGGTGTAGGTTCCAGGAATGGCTTTGGCTGTGGTTAGGGTCTAACCCTGCAGGGAATTTGAACATGTTTTGCTTGATGCCAGTAAAGCTGCACAGCTGATGGTGAGAACCAGGAGGAGCTTTAAGTGAGAAGGTAAAAGGCTTTAAATCTGCAGTGACAGATATTAAACATCCTCCTGCAGATTGCAAAGGAATTTAACTGCTTTGTGTATCAAAGCAAACAGATTTCCAAACCAAGTACCAGATACCTCAGATGACTGCTGCAATAGGTCTGTTTAAGCACCTATGTCCTTTCTGCTTCCTGAGTTTGTCATCTGATAAAAAGCATTTTGATAATAAACTGAACTGATGAGCCAAAGGCAGTGTTGTGTGCTTTGCAGGAAAGGCTGAAGTACAAAGGACTTCTCTCTGCAGACACATCTCTCATCCTGAGCACCACACCTCACCCTGGGGAACACTGCCACAAGGGGAGTTCCAACCACCTTGCTCTGAAAGCAGATGGCAACAGCTTCTGTGCCACCTAAGGAAATCACACCACAGCTGCCTGCAGAAAACAGCCTCTTTCAGGGCATTTCATGCAACGGTTTGGACTGGAAGGAACCTTCCAAGGTCATCCAGTCCAAACCCCTGCAGTCAGCAGGGACATCTGCAACTTGAGCAGGTTGCTCAGAGCCCTGTCCAAATTGACCTTGATTGTTTCCAGGGATGAGACATCTCCCACATCTCTCTGGGCAACTCAGGTCAGTGTTTCACCATTCTCAGTGTAAAAAAATTATTTCTGCTCTCTAGTCTGAATCTCCTCTCTTTTAGTTTAAAACCATCACCCCTCGTCCTGTTCCAATGGACCCTGCTAGAAAGTCTGTCCCCATCTTTCCACAAGCCCCCTTTAAGCACTGAATGGCCACCAGGTCTCCTTGGAATTCTCTCCAGGCCAAACAAGCTTGGCCTAACAGCAGAGGGCTTCCAGCCCTGCCACCATTGCTTTGGCCTCCTCTGGCCCTGCTCTAACAGGTCCCTGTCTGTGCTGTGCTGAGCACTCCAGAGCTGGCCCCAGCTTAGTTTTCTCCAGCAGTCACTCAGCACATCAGCCAAGCACAGGACAGAGCACAGAATGGAGAACTCGAATGTAAAATGCAGCCCTCGGCCACTAGCAGTTATGATTTCCTCACTCATGCAAGAGTGGAATTCAGCTCTTCCCAGAAGGAAGCTAGCCCTAACCATTCAGGTGTGAGATACCTGACATCAAACAAGCAGTGACACAGGAGTCCTTTAAGCCAGCTTGCAGGCTAATTATTGCCTGCCAGGAGTTTCCTTCTCAGGGTGTTAATGTAGGGGAAGTATCTACAGAGGTGCCACGGAAAGCAGTTACCAAAAGCCTCAAAACTAACAAGTGTGTGAAGATGTCACTCAGGACACCACTCAGATTTCACTGCTTCTTCACCTTTAAACACTCTGAGATCTCACAGCAGGAGTTCAAGGTGTGTGGCCCTGGTTTGTAATGTTCTAAACCAGGCAGAGTCAAGCAACAAAGCAGAGCAGAAAGCCATCAGCATTACCTGCATGGAAGGGAAGGACGCTCCACATCCAGCCTGTTAATGCCTGCCGAGGACTGCAACTGATCTTGATTTGTGAGCTACCTGCTCCTTGCCAGGTTCCTCTAAATCCCTTACCCTTGAAAGTTTTATTCTTGGGGTTTGTTTTCCAGCTGCTGAAGCCACCTTCACCTGTATTGTCTCCCAGAAATCAACTCCTTGCAAGCAGCCACAGTGACATAATTCATCTGCCACATTCTCCCTCTTTGCCTACCCATTTCAGCTCCAAGTTCTCCCTTCACCAATTTCTCCTTTACACAAAAAAAGAGTATTAAGGTCCCTTTGCCCCACAAGCCTGGTCAGGCTGCTGCTGTCAAATCCTGCCCCTCTACGAGTCCTAAAGCGCTGGAGAGAGCAGCAAACAGGAAAGGAGAAGTTGGAGCAGGCTTGCTTTCTGGTGGCACACCTCACATGCTTTCATTCGGGCTGAAATGCCAGCAGACCACATCCTGAGCTAGTTCACAGGTGAAGTGAGGACATGTGCTGGCTGCCATGCCCCCGTTACAGTTCTCACAGGGATGCAGCGTCCTGGTGCTAGTCCTTGACCTTGAAAATCATCCTCCTCTCCTGCGAAGTTCAGATGAAAGCAAGAAGATAAGCAGAGCATGGGACAAGAAGTTTAATTAATCTAAGGAAATTAGAGGAAATTAATCTAAGGCTTAGACTGGCATGGAATGGAGATCAACTTTTGTCCTGGAACTGAAATTCATTTTTTTGCCCAGCTGCAGCCTTCCCAGCACACCAAACACCATCACCTCTGGTAAGGGTTTCCCACATCTAGAAGAGGAACATCTGCACTGCCTTCCAACTCTGCACAGCCTCTACAGGTACCATCCAAAGGCTGTCAGTCATACATTTGAGACAAAAATAATTCCTCCTGCTGATGTTACACATCCTTCCCAATCCCAGCTGCTGCTTCAGACTCATCTCCTGGTGACAACAGCACCATTCAGCACATTCCCCAGTGCCCCTGCAGGCCAGCACGTAGCAATCAGACATTACACTAATGACAGTGAGCAACAAACCAGTGTGGAACAACAGCCACACATTTGTGGGGGCCAAGCAGACCTTCTCACTGTTCTAAGGCTTCCTTCCTCCTGTGGGGATTTTATTGGTGAAGTTCAACAATGACCTGAGAAGATAGACATACTTCCACTTGATTGCTCCCAAACACCCTGTCTTCCATTCCAGGTCTTGCATCTCAACCATGATACACCAGCAGAATACTAAGCAACAACAAGCAGGCTTTTGTTCTCCTCACCACAGCAGCAGACGTGCAACACAGCATCCCCTAAGTCATGTATGAGCACAGCTACACATACTCATGCTGCAGGAGGCACAGTCAAAGATGCAAGTGTGGAAGGCTTGGGGCAGTATGGCTGGAAAGCTGCCTGGCAGAAAGGGATCTGGGGGTTGTAACAGACAGGCAGCTGAATATGAGCCAGCAGTGTGCCCAGGCAGCCAAGCAGGCCAATGGCATCCTGGCTTGGATTAAAACTGCTGTGGGTAGCAGGAGCAGGGAGGTGATTGTTCCCTTGGACTTGGCTTTGGTGAGGTCACACCTCAAGTGTTGTGTTCAGTTTGGGGCACTGCAATACAGGAGAGATGTGCAGGTGCTGAAGCAGGTCCAGAGGAAGGCAAGGAAGCTGGGGAAGGGCCTGGAGAATAAATCTTATGAGAAGCAACTGAAGGAGCTGGGGATGGTTAGTCTGAGGAAGAAGAGGCTGAGGGGAGACCTCACTGCTCTCTACAATCACCTGAATTGTGGAGAGGCTGCTGCTGGGCTCTGCACAAAGGTAACTGGAGACAGAACAAGGAGGAATGGCCTCAGGCTGAGGCTGGGGAGGTTTAGATTGGACATTAGGAAGTTGTTTTTCACAGAGGGAGTGGTCAGGGACTGGAATGAGCTGCCCAGGGAGGTGGTGGAGTCCCCCACCCTGGGTGTGTTTAAGGGTGGTTTGGATGTGGTGCTTGGGGATATGGTTTAAGGTGAATATTGTAGAGTAGGGTTCTAGGTTGGGCTTGGTGATCCTGAGGGAGTTTGCCAACCTGGGTGTGTCTGTGAGTCTGTGTGCACACAGAAAATTGTGTGGTGCTGTTTCTGATGGACCTTTGAAGCCAGAATTCAACCCAGCACTGACCCAGGTGCTGGGAGAGATCTTCCTCAAGTACAGGTCACCTTTTGGTAGTGCATCAACTAGGGGGTTGTCAGTTACAGGCTTCATACAGAACTGTGTCAGACTGACAGCTTGATTTAGTATTTTATGAGAAGTTAATGGAGGAGCAGAACTCAGTTGTCCTGCTGGTGATGAGACCTCTTATACCAGGCTGGACTTGCTTCTTGCTCACATGAGGCACATGCTTGCAGCCCAGCTATGAGGTGATGAAGTGAGGCTAAGTCATGAATCACCATGATGAGACATGGTAACCTAAGCAAAACGGATGGCAGAAAGAGTAACTCACAGCTGCTGTGAAGGAGCTTGTTCCATGAGGCAGCTGGCAGTGACTCCCAGCCCACCCACCC
>WBNM01010653.1:5432-38481 GCA_013399055.1 Ramphastos sulfuratus | reverse complement strand
GGTTGGTTTTTTTTTTCTTTTCTGCCTTCCCTCCCACTCCTCCTTTTTTTTCTTTCTTTTTTTTTTTTTTTTCATTCTTTTATGCCAGGTAGAAGCCAGGCATTAAACACTAAGGATTTGATTGTGACTTTTATTAAGGTGGAAATGTTAATGTACAATTCTGACCCCTAGAATCAAGTTATTTGTATCAGAGGATTTTTTTAGTTAGTTTCTATCCGTTTTTTCTCTTCTTTTTTTTTTTTTCTTCCTTCCTCTCTGTGTCTCTCTTTTAGCACAGATATAATAGGCCAGGTTCACCTCAGCTTTTTCATCCATTGATGTGCCAGCGACTTTGACCACAAACACCTTTGGCTCTTAAGTGTTTTTCTTGATGGCGAGGTGAATGGTGTAGGTATTTAGTGGTAGTACTTCCAAAACAAGCACAGTTAGAGTTCTTTGTGAAAGAAAAGAAAAAGAAAAAAAAAAAAAAAAAAAGATAGTTTATATCCTACTAAGATTTCCTACATTTCAGGAACTAAAAATGTTCCCTTTTGCTAATCACAGACCAGAAATAGTCACAGAGTGGTTTTGGTTGGAAGGGAACTTTAAAGATCGTCTCATCCAAACCCCCTACAGTGAGCAAGGACAGCTTCAACTAGATCAGGTTGTTCAAAGCAACCACAGCTTTCGCAGCCTGTCCTTACAGCAGAGAAGTTTCACCCTCCAATCATCTTTGTGGTCTCCTCTGGACACATTCTGCAGGTCCATGTACCTCCTGTGCTGGAGACTCTCATGTGGAGATCCATGGATGGAGCAGCTCTTGTTACCAGGGTGCTAGAGTGGATCCAAGATAGATATGGCCCAATTTAATTTACAACAGTCATAATTTTTTTTTTTCACCAGTTCCTTCCAAAACTTGTCCTTGCGCTTTAGGACCGGTATACCCTTGCCTTGCTAACCCACTGGAAAGAAACTACAAAGCAGGTAGGATCAGACCCGGAAGCTTCACTAGGATAATGAGCATGAATCCCAGGCAAAGACCTGCCCATGGAAGAAAATCAGAATAGTATATGAAGTGTGGGCACTTCTTATAACTGTAGCATCTCTGCCTGGTCACTGGAAGGCATCGCATGACCTTTTTCTGTCCATCTTATCCCAGCTTATGCTGGGGCCATGTCAGCCAAAGTCTGCTCCCTCTTGCAGCAGTTCCTGAGCCATTTTCTGCAGCATGATTTCCTCTGAGTTGTGCTGAATCCTTTGTCTTGCTAGCCTTGATTCAGGCTAGGCTGAGGAGTTGTTCTCATCTCTACTACCAGTTGCTGTGATTCCTTCCAAACTTTTCCTGTTCCCTTCTTTATCTTGAAGATTAAATAGATGTCAGTGTTAATCTGTCACCATCATCTGAGTATGCTGGTACAAGAGGAAGAGAGAGGTCTTGCCCTCCATAAATGAATGCTAATTACTCCTATAGGGATACTGCCCAAGGAAGAGCTTGTAATACTATGCACAGGGCATAATTTTCTTAACATATTTTAAATTTTTAATTTAAACTTTATTGAAACTTCTTTACATCCTTTGAAGAGGATATAGTCAGGGTAAAATTTGATAGGAGCCTGTCTGAGAATGGGGTAGAAATGAGATAGGAGTTGAGAGGACAAGTTAATCAACAGTATTATGGAGTTGCTGCTTCCTCATTTTTTTCAGGTGGAGGTGGGCTAGCATCAAATGGAATGTTTTTTGGATTTGAATACTTCCATCTGAACCTGCCCTTAATGTTCTTGTTCTGGATAGCTCTCTACTTGGCATTTCCTGACAGTTTTCTGCTATGGACTCTGACCCTCTGCGCTGCATAATAACTGAGGCCTTTGCATAGTCTGCTGTTAACTAGGACACTTGTCTCTCTTACTAATATGAAAAACCTATACATTTTGCTACTGCCTCTGAATATCCTCTCTAATGCCATCATGACCTCTCTGATTAATTTCCAGAATGCAGCTTTGCCAGGTAGACCTCAGTAACCTTCTAGCTGACCTCCCTAACCTCCTGTTCCTCACAGGGTTCCCGCTATTAAAAGCTGAATGATCTAGTCAGACCTATCACCTTCAAACAGATTTACAGGGTCATATGATCTTGGTACACAACATGGAATCCTTTCTCCAATAATATCACTTGCACAAAACCTTCATTTCTTGGCTTCAACTCTTTTTTAGATGCTGCTTTTCCTTCCTTTGCTTGAATTCTTCAATACAGAAAAATGCTATTGTGTCTGTGTGGTTACAGTGTGAGTCATCTGGGATAAGGGAAGAGTGTCCTAAACTATGTGGTGGTCAGTTTAGGAACTGGTAGTCTGCATCAAATTCTTTGCTTTGGGTAAATTTCCACTGTGACTCTAGTCAAGAAATTTAGTGGTTGCTTAATGAAAGAAGATCCATAAGGCTCTGTGCAGCCAGCTTGTACATATGTGGAGAAGGCACTCGAAAACCTAAATACATCTTTAGCTTTACAGAAGGATGTATATGTATGGGCTTCCCAAGAAAACTTGAAATCCCAAAGGAGCCAGTTGTACCCTTTGTGAGGTTTTTACTGCCACTTAGTCACTAGAAAAATGCAAAGTCCCTTGATGAATTTTGCTTTTGTTTTTCTTGATTACCTTGTTTTGCCTGGCTTGTACATCAACATTAACAGCAGTGCCCTGCTTCACTGAGACACAGCAAGGGTAAATGTGTGAGGTCTGGGAAAGGGGAGGGAAGTGCTCCACAAAGGAGTACTACAGAGATTCCCTATCTCTGCACAGGTAGATATAGGGGTTGGGTTTGTTTGTTGTTGTTGTGGGGAGGCTCTTCTTGTTTGTGTTTTCATCTGAGGGCTCTTTTCATACTGCCTCCTTGACAGGAGCTTCAGCAGGTGGAAGAAATCTCAGCCCTGGGCAAAATCGCTTATTTTCTTTTCTCAGTTGGTTCTGCTGATCCTGAAGGAAAGTCTTTGTGAACAAACAGCAGGAATAGATGCAGTTTGTGTCAGTGCCCAGTTNGAAGGAGCATTCAGTTTGATTTGTTGTTGTCTACTCAAAATGCCTTGGCCATTGACTTGTTTTTAAGACAGTGTGAGAGAAGTGAGGATAACAATGCAGTTGGTATGTCAAGGAGGTGTGTCTGGGAGAAGCATTTAAGACAATTGTGATCAAATATTCATCAACCCTTTCTCCCTCTATCCCAATACAGTTTCTTTCTCGCTTCTCTCAGCTGGAAAAGACTACAGAGTGAAAGAGGGAGCAGTACTTAAATGCTTATTTATGTTGTCATTTCTAGGCATTTTATCAGGTCTCTAATGAAATAGATTTTCTCTCAAGAGGTGCATATTTTCTGAGCCAGAGGGGGAGAGCACTACAGATTGCTGAAAAGTCTGCCCACATTCAATACATTTGTTGCATTATTAATGATGATAAAAGCAAGAGGTTATAAACATTTTCTTTTCTAAATACTAATTGCAGCTGACCTTAGCTTTAAAAAAAAACAAGCACAAACAAATGGGAGAGCATGGAGGAGGGGAAGGTGAAGTGCAAACAAACCCAATGAGCCCAAAATATAACTGTCAGGGTAGAACTCCTTTCTTGACAATCCTCATGCTTCCACATATATCATTTCTAAGAGCACTGCCAGAGCCAAACCATTTGGGACTAGAATTATAGCAGAGATTAGCAGGATTCTGTTCCAAGAATATCTTTATGGTGATCACTTGTCACTTGTCATTACAAATAAATCCTATTGGTCCTCTTCCCTCAGTCTCATCCTTGGCTTACTTACACTTGAGAAATCATTCTTCTTTCCTCTTTTCCAGCAAGAGAAATTCAGGTTGCTTCTTTAAATAGCTGTTGGCTTATCCTAACTCAACACAGCCCTGGTGGGTAGGGAGTAAGGAGATAGTTACAGAAATTTTTCAGTCATGTCTTTTGTGCTTGGGTTTTTTATTTATTTATTTTCATCCAGCCACTGGTAAAGTGTTTTCATTGGTGCTGTCAGAACATTTAACATTTTAGTGGTATCACATGGGACAGCAACATGTAGACAAAGGTTCAAGCAGGATACTTTATATGCCCTTGCATCAAAGATGATGGAGATGGGTTTTTTTTTGCCATAACCACCCAGAGCATTCCACCAAGCTGAGATTCCTCTATGTGGTGTTCATGTACATTAGCAAGAGGTCATTGGAGTGAAACAGCAGACAACAAGAGCATGAAGAAATAAAACAGGTTATTCATACTCATGCATCAGTTCAGTGGATATCTTGTAGGACTTGGGCATCCCAAGTCCTACAGTGTTGTTCCATCTAGTGAACCACATTCCTTCTCTCAATACTAATACAGGCCAGGCTCTGGGCAAGGCAGTTAATAACTAGACCATCTGCTTCACACATGCTGGTGGTGTCTTTGTTTAGAGCAGCATGAGGCAAGTTCTGCTGGTTGAATTCACTACAGCTGTAATGAAACCCACTGTGTTTTTATGGATGATGCTGAGAACAGGCTGAGACAACCTGGGTCTACACAGCAGAAATGGAATTTGAAGCAATTAAGGATAATATTGTACCGTTACATGAACAATTTAAGCTGCTTACCAACATGAACCCTTTGAAGGGTTCAGAGTTGAAAAGAGTTGTCCATGGGCTGCTCCTGCTTTCTTTGGATCTTTAAAAGAAGCACTGTGAGTTAGTGTTGAATCTTAGGCTGGTGTTTGGATGTGCTTTAAAAACCAGAACACGTTCACTAATATGTTGGCTTTGTTTGCAACAGAATGCCTTATTTCTATTTATTATTTCACTCATTCATTATTTATATGACAGTAACAGCTAGAGGCTTCTTTCTGCTAGGTGTTATACAGATTCTTTGTAGGAGGAAAGTTTGTCTCCTAATACTCTGCCTGAAAGGTGGAATTGTGTTAAAAGGAACTAGCAAATCAGTTGCAGAACTTAGAAAAGGACCCAGCTTTCTCAAGTCTGGGCATCTAGACTTAACCAGTGCCCCTCACAAGCAGCAATTTGGGAAAAAAAAATAAAATCTATTTCTCTCATTTTGCATGAAGTCTTTAATTTAAACTGGTGATGAATGGGAGCCTTTAAATGTGTCAAACAACTTTGGGTGGAAGAGAGGTTCTTCCTGTAATCTATTGCACATCCAAAGAGGACTGCACTGCCTGCAGCCAGTGGCCTCTGATTTTTTCTGGAGCCTCAGCTGTCATTTTGCATGCTTTCAACATGTCAGAAAATTGGAATCTTGCTTAGCTTCTCTTCTTGCTACAACATATTGTCCACCTTGCATGAGGTACCAGGGGAATCTTTCCCAGATGTGCAAGTCGAAAATTAAGGGTGTTGATAGCTGCTTATCTCCCTTGTCTCTGAGTTTAAAAGTATTCAGTCAGAAAGGGACCAAACCTTTGGGGATTCATATTTGCTTTCATTAGGATAATTAAAGAACAGAATAAACAGAACAGACAGACTTGCCCCTTTTAAGATGCAAATGAGGGATTCTGAGAATGGTGTTTTGGAGTCAATTTCCCTTCATACTTATGCAAAGAAATAAAATACCAGTTTGAAACACAATGGGATAGCCTGAGAGTCCTGATTTAATGAGTTTTCCTTCCAGTGCTAGAACACAAGTGATTTCCCCTGATCTTGCATACTTACTCCACAGGGCCCTTTTTGTTGATTATGTCCTCTTAGACAGGAGGTTTAAATTTCCATGTAGGCTTTTGGTATGGGTTGTGATGGAAAGTTACTCCTTTGAGTTCTGGGCTCTCCTCTAGAAGCCAGCAGTGATCTAGGCGGCCCCTTTGAGACATGATTTCTCCCTAGTCTAAGCTAATGGCTGCTGGCCACTTGCTACATGACTTTATATTTTTTTGATATGAGCAGAGAGTTGGCATTGACTCATGAGGACAACTGCTGTCAGTGAGAGCACACAACAATTGTCTCGACATGATGTGGTTTTCTCACAGGCAATGTATTGGAATACAATGACTGCAGTCATATAGGAAATGTTCCCTAGCACAGATTTCTGTGAAGGAATCAAGCCCCTTCCCATGTTCTAATAATACACAGAAGTCAATGGACCTATGTGTACCTTGACATAGAAATGTTGCCTGCTTCTCCATCTGTATCCCAGCCAAGATCAGGAGAGTTTGTTGATGTCCTCACCTACAGGGAAAAGACATCCACCGATATGCTAAGACAGGACTGTGCTGGAAAAAGTAGTAATGGCTACAGTGGATCATAAAAGCATGAGACCTAATCATGAGCCTTTGAAACAACTGTTACTTTTGCCTGAAGCAGATATGATAATGAGGAGAGTTATGCTTGTGTTTTTCAAAGAAGTGTTCCTGACATCTCCTTTTCTAATCTAGATAGTATTCCTGTCCTTCACCAGACAAAACAGCAGTTTCTTACCTTTGCTAATGTTCCAGCATGTCTACATGCTTATTTGTGCCATTATTTCTGGCATCAGCACTATTTTTTTTCCCTTCATGATACAGTTAGGCCAAATAATCATCAAACAGATGCCTTTTCCTCAGGGATGTCACTGAACTCATTCCTGTCAGATAGGGCTATTTTCTTATTATTTATTTATTCATTTTCTCTGAGGAGATTGGAGCCTTTCAAAACCATTGCCTGGTTATCTTGCAGTACAATGAAGCTGCATGTACACACCAGCGCTATTCCACACACATATGTGGTGTCTTTGTGTCTCAGTCAGTTCTTGTTCAAGCGGTGGACTTGCTCTTCTCAGCTTGTTGTGGTGTCATTACATCTGTTTCTGCTTGTGGGACAGGTGCCAGAGGGCATGTGTCTAGACTGCATGAAGCATAACACTAAGACCTGGGGGTTAGTCTAGAAAAGAGAAGACTGAGAGGGGATCTTAGCAATCCACATAAATATCTAAAGTGTGGAGGCTACCATGGTGGGGCTGAGCTCTTCTCAGTGCTGGCAGGACAAGGGGTAGTGAGTGCAAAGTACAGGAGGTTTCACTTGAGCTTGAGGAGAAACCTACTGTGAGAGTGACAAAGCACTGGAATTGGCTGTTCTAAGAGGTTGTAAAGTGTCCTGCTCTGGAGACTTTCAAAACCTTCCTGGGTGTGTTCCTCTGCAACCTGCTCTAGGTGATCCTGCTTTAGCAGGTGTTTGGACTAGATGATCTCTGGAAATCCCTTCCAATCCCTAATATTCTATATTATATACACCGCAGCTGTCCTCTTCATATAAGAGCTTTGCCTGGTGAAAAGGAGGCTCAGGGGAGACCTTATTGCTGTCTACAACTACCTGAAGGGTGGTTGTGGCCAGGAGGAGGTTGTTTTCTTCTCTCAGGCAACCAGCACCAGAACAAGAGGACACAGTCTCAAGCTGTGCCAGGGGAAGTTTAGGCTCGAGGTGAGGAGAAAGTTCTTCACTGAGAGAGTCATTCCCCACTGGAATGGGCTGCCCAGGGAGGTGGTGGAGTCACCATCCCTGCAGGTGTTCAAGGTGGGTTTGGACGTGGCACTTTGTGCCATGGTCTAGTCTCGAGGTCTATGGTAAAGGGTTGGACTTGATCTTTGAGGTCTCTTCCAACCTTGCTTATACTGTGATACTGTGACAGTGTTTCTTTAACCTGTGTCATTCACCTGGGGTAGGTACTTAGCTCCTAGCACTTGCTGACAGCCTGTTTAACAGAGGACAAAGGCTGAACTCAGAGCTTACAGGCTATTGTCCATCTTCTGACACGATTCTGTATCAACCTGGGTGTGTGCTTTCACTAGCTTCACTTAGTTGCTTCAGATTAAAACTTTGCTCTACTGTTACCTCAGATCAGTGGTACAAGTTAATTAATGTAGCTGGAGACATCACCTTCCTGTTGGCTGTTTTATTTTCTTAGGGTAAGTTCCCTTGAAGTAGGAGAAAGCCACCAGTGGCTGAACTGCAAGTGCAGGTTTATTGCTGAATACATTAATTGCATCACACGGGTGTCATGTACACTGCAAAGTACCGGTGAGATAATCCTAAACCATACCAGCTGTCAGCAAGAGGAAAAGAGGTAGGTTAGGGATGTACTTAATTTTTATACACTTAGTTCTTTAGCATAAACAAGCCATTGCATCAGTACTGGTTTGAAATGCATGCAGATTAATTATTGTGCACTTCCTGGCAAAACTTTATTTAACAACAAGAAAACAAAACAAAGAAACTAAAACCCACAAACAACAACAACAACAACAACAAACCAGTCTGTTGTGGCATCCAGGATGTAACATGGCACTTATTTTTTTTTCAGTGGAGAGTTCACAGGTACTCCACTCATAGCCTCTTGCAGCAGAGAGCAGGCAACCCCAGCAGCTGCAGGACGCTCTGTCCCAGATGGATGAAGCACTTACACCACAGTATGAAAGCTGTGTCACTACAGAAGTGATCAAAGCGCTGCTATTTATAACTATTACATTCAGAGTCTCCTTCTGCCTTAGCTCCAGGAGCACAGCTCTTCACTTTCCCAGCTGCTTCCAGGAGAAGGTGCTATCAGGAACTGAAGAAAATCAGTGGCACCCACAGCCAGTTCTTTCAGTCTCCTTCCAGCATCTTCCAGTTTTCAGCATGTGCAGTGTCAGCAAACTCACAGCATCTCTTCTTGCAAACAGGATTTGGCAAAATAAATGAGCTTAAGCTCTGTAAGGGGATTATTCATCATAGCAGAAGCTTGAGCTGCTGTAGTGTTTGTCATCTGGAGTGCCTTTGTTATCAGTTCCATCACCAAAGCCAATGCACCTTGTCATGTGGTAAAGGTGAAACCACTGCCCAGGAGCCTTTCCCTTATGTTTTTGCAGCTAAGAGGAAAGATAGAGACAAGTGAAAACAGTTCACACTTGCACATCACATTCAGGACAGAGATGCTGCTGCTTGTGAGAGTATTGCCCAGGGAGGTTGTGGCTGCTCCCTCCCTGGAGATGTTCAAGGCCAGGTTGGACAAGGCCTTGAGTGACCTGTGCTAGTGGGAGGTGTCCCTGCCTATGGCAGGGGGGTGGAACTAGATGATCTTTGAGGTCCCTTCCAACCTTACCATCCTATGATTCTATCATTTGTTTCTGTAGCATTTGTTTTAGTTCAAAGGGGTGAGCCTTTTCCCCTCACTTCTTTGCTCCAGTGGATAAATGAGAGTTTGGGGATTCTACACACACAAAACCCCAAATCCTTTCTTCGTTCACCCATTCTACTACAAAGACAGTACTGTTGCATCAATCTTTTTAGGAAGGGGAAAAAAGAGAAATGTTTAGTGAAAAAGAGGAGGGAAGGATGAGCAAGCTAGAAATCAATGGAGGACAGGGTGAATGACAGGTAACCTGTCTGCCTTTCTTACATATTTCCTCTGCACCTCTTTCCAGTCATGCTTGCTCACTCGCTCACATGAAAACACACACAAACTATCATCTAAAAGATTTGATTTTTTTCCCCAAACCCTACTCTGTTCTCTGCTTTCTTCTCCTTTTCCTCATACTCATTAATTTCCCTATTACATGTATTCAAGAGGAGACATAAAGTACTCGAAGTTTAGTATAGCTTGAGAAGGTAGAAGCCCACAGTAATATGGAAGAGTTGTTGTGGAGGAGGAGAGGAAATTCAAACAACATGGCAGACCTTGAAAACACCATTTCTTCTGAACCCTACTTGCAAGTAAGTGTATGTCCTTGTATGAGGAGGAACAGCCCTGCCTATACTTCCTCTTCCCCTGAGCAGCTTTCAGGGGAAGCTGCTCTGTAGCTCTATGTAATTCCTATGGGTTCAGTATTCTGGACACTGTCTTGCACCAAGAAAAAGCCTTAAGGGTGGTCACAGAATCACAGAACGTCAGGGTCTGGAAGGGACCTAGAAAGATCATCTTATCCAACCCCTTACCAGAGCAGGATCACCTATCCCTGCTTTAAGAGGTCACCATAGCCATGAAAGAAACTGATTTTAACAGCAATGCAGAAGATGGAGCATTCAAAGTGGCCTATAATTTTGTATGCCTTGCTGCCTGCTCAGTGTCTGAGACTGGAAGGACTTGGACTTTCAGAACTCACTGTTCAGGATGCCTCAGCTTGGACTCCCAAAGTTGACTTCATCTCCCATAACTTTCCTTCTTTCCCAGCTTGTTTGGAGAGTAAGGTCCGTAGAGAGAGAATTTCCAGGGGCTTTGTGGCTTTTGTAACCACATCTTGTCTGCCTCTAGCTCTTTCCCCGTTTCAGGTTGCTATTTTGAAGGCTCAGGTTAAACAGAAGTGCAAAAGGTATGTGCACACGGGTATTTTTATCTTCACTTACAAGGAGGGGGGAAGGGGCTGTCCTTTTTCCTCTTTTCCCCAAAGAGCCAAAATTCATCAGATAACTTCTTAAGACCAAGCCTATGGCAAAGTCAGTCTCCAAGGAAAGCCACAATTTCTGTTGCTCAGATAGCAAGTGGAATGTGAAATTCCTATCAGCTTACTGAAAGCAGAGGTTTTGCCTTGCTCATGTTTAACGATGACAAGTAGCAATGAATTTTTTTACCTGCACACATGGACACAGTTAGGTAAAATGCAGACTGTTTCAAAGCCAGGGGCATCCTTGGGGCTGCTTGTAGTGATTTTCATCACTTCCATTTTGGAGGGCAGGGGAACCCTCGTTTTTGAGAGATGTCCTGTCTCAGCCTTTAAACCAAGTGCTCTGATTTATCTGTCTCCCTCTCGATTTTATTATCTATTATGTTTCCTTGCAAAGGCTGAATTTGGAGGGTAAATGTATGGAGGTAGGCCAAGAAAGTACTGTGGACTGACCAGCTGGGGCTCTAATGTACAGTCAACAGGTTTTTTATGAATCAGTGAGATAATTGCATCCAACTGGTACCTAAAAAGAAGGATGCTGCAAACAGAGGTTTTCTTCTGGATGGGCTAGAAGGCTCTTAATTACTAGAAATCAAGTGAAGAGTCAGTCAGGCATGAGATAGAAACCTCACCGTGGGGAGACAGCTCAGCAGGAAATGTCTGGTGAGCAGACAAAGTTTTTCAGCTCTTCATAAGTGCAGAAAATTATTATTGTCACTTTTTCCTTTTCTCTGTCTCTCTTGTTTCCCTGTGGATGGGAAAAAAATACCCCATGCCTAGCCTCCCACCTTCCATCACCCTGGGGTCCCTGCAGTTATGCAGGGCACCCTCCCTCTGCTTCTACTGCAGCACTTCATGCTAACACTCAGCAAATCCCCTCATATTAGCCTCCAACAGGGCTAATGAGCTGGTGAAGCTGCTCAGTATCAGTCTGCATCCCTAAGTTACACTTCTCACTTTAAGTGTACCACTTGTCTGCCCCACACACATCCAGGCTCAACCCAGCTGCATGAGTTGATTATGTAGTGACCTGCTTTGGGCTGTTGCATAACCAGAGGAGTTTAGTTAACTAGCAGAATCCAGTGCCAGGTGAAAGCAGGACATTTTGTGCTCATCCTGTAATAGCTAATTCCTTGAGAACACAAATTGATGGGGAGGATGAAGCAAATTAACTCCACGATAGGACTGAGGACCAGTCGGCTACTGTCTTGACAAAGCTTCCATGTCTTTAGGTTTTCCTGTCCCCTTTTGTCACTGTGAAGATTTCTTCCATTTTGTAGTTTCTCCACTGTAGTTCAAGTGCCAGCTTGGGAACCTGAAACGTTCTGTTTTTTTTCTAGGTCACCCAGAATGTCACAGAGTCACTGATTTATTCAGGCCAAACCAGACTTGTGTGATCATTTTATGTGACTCTCACAGGAGCTGTTTTGTTTCTTTCATTGTGCCTGACTTGAAGACTTGTGTTTCTGCCTATGGTGTTGACTCAAAATGTGATGCTGCGATGCTTCGTTCCTTTTCTCATTCTGCAGTACTGTTGTATACCTTGTAAGACCAGTGCCTCATGGAAGTGGAGAGGGGCAGGTAAGGAAAGCAGGAAGGCAAACACATTGTGTTTTGGTTTCCAGGAACTCTGATCATATTTTTTCATGACTGCAGTGTCACTTCAGACCTTCTTTCCTCTCATCTTCCTGTAGCTCTGTCACTGTGTTTTTGCTGGTCAACTAACACTTGGCAATTGTGACTATAGCTACCACTATTTTCCTATCGTGCCTGTAGATCTATAGAGCAAGGTGGACCTGACATTTTTAGCCTGCAGTAGCGCTGAGTACAGCCCTGTCTTGCTGAGTTACTCTGGGGCTTGATTTTTGGCTTGCACTCTCCTTGTCTGCTACCTTGGTATTGGCAGCATCTCACTTCATGAGGAGGGACAGGCAGTTCAGGCTAGTGAAAGAAAAACTGAAATATACCCCTTTTTTTCTTCAAAAGCTGTGAGAAAAGATGGAAAGAGACAGACATAAAAAGCCTATCTTGTCCTCACCTAATCTTCCTATGAACATTTCCAGAACAGACATGGAAAGCAGTGCTGAGGCAGGAATGTGCAGATGTGGGGGGCCCAGAATTAATAAGATACAGTGGAAGTCCTCGTGGCTGAAGCTCAAATTATACCTCTACAGTATGGATAGCTTTATCACTAGCACGTTTGTAGGCTGTTGAGGATTTTTTTTGTGGCTGGTTTGGTTTGGGAATGTTTTTGGGTTTTTTTGGGTTTTTTTTGGTTGGTTGGTTGGTTAGTTTGCATTGGTTTGGGTTTTGGTTTGGTTTTGGTTGTTTTTTTTTGGGGGGGGGGGGGGGGAGGTGTGGCTTTTGTTGGGTTTTTTTTCAACTCTTCTGTTCCAGAAAAAATGGAATTTCCCTGATCCGGGTTTTATAGAGGAGCAGATGAATCACAGTCAGCAACTTAGCCAGGAATACAGCAGTTACCCTACAATCTACAAAACATTTTTTACAGTGCCTGAGGACTTAATCTTAATATTCTACATGATAAGGTTGTCTTTTACTGTTAAGATGGTGGCTGTGTGATAGGATTTTTCCTGTGGAAACAAATGTGCCCGATCCTTTCCCATAAATCCTTGCCACACACTATTACTGTCATGACTGACTGTCCACCAAGTTGGGCACAGTTACCTTGTGCACAGGTGATCAGGGCTTGTTTGGGATTCTTCCAGCCTTGGATGTTACTCCAAAGACAATACCCTCATAATAGTCTTTTTGTATGTAAGATATTATAAGACACAGGTATGTTAATGTAGAATAAGCTTATTCTTCACTGCAACACAGCCTTCATTGCCCCAGGAGGTCATCAACTCAATTATTCTAAAAGGATTTCAAAAAGGGCCTGGATAATTTTATGACCATTTGTAATTATGTGTTAAGATAGGGGTAATCAAATCTTATGCTTTGTGGCAAATCATAACCACAGGGACCATGAAATGGCTCATTTTCTTTCTCATGCACCAGCTGACCATTAGGGTGGAGTTTTCACCTTCCTTTGGACCACTTTAATTGCTGCTGAGCACAGAAGACTGGAGGCCCTTATCCTTCTGCCCCCCAGCACAGGAAGGACATGGAAGTGTTGGAGCGGGTCCAGAGGAGGGCCACGAAGGTGATCAGAGGGCTGGAGCAGCTCTCCTATGAGGACAGACTGAGAGAGTCGGGGCTCTGCAGCCTGCAGAAGAGAAGGCTTTGAGGAGACCTTATAGTAGCCTTCCAGTATCTGAAGGGGGCCTACAGAAAGGCTGGGGAGGGACTATTTACAAGGTCTTGCAACGACAGGACGAGGAGCAATGGGTTTAAACTGGCAGAGGGGAGATTTAGACTGGATGTCAGGAGGAAGTTCTTTCCAGTGAGGATGGTGAGGCACTGGAACAGGTTGCCCAGGGAGGTTGTGGCTGCTCCCTCCCTGGAGGTGTTCAAGGCCAGGTTGGACGAGACCTTGAGTAACCTGTGCTAGTGGGAGGTGTCCCTGTCTATGGCAGGGGTTGGAACTGAATGATCCTTGAGGTCTCTTCCAACCTTACCATTCTATGATTCTATGATTCTGATCTAGTCTGGCAGGTTGAAAGCTGCTAGATTCTTGGTCTGATTATTTGGGCTTTGTTTCCAGGGAAATGTTAGGGAAGGTGAGTCCAGCAGAAACCAGAAGTTGCTTTTGGGTAGTGGGAGCAGCACCAGATGCTCTATGCTTTCTGTGACAGATAAAGCTCACAGATTAATTCCTGGACACAGTGGCTAAAGAATGCATATAGTAGAAAAACATCACAGACATGTGACCTGTGTTTTCTGGCCACAAAGGCATGACCAGGGCAACTGCCACATTACCTGGCCCCTAGGCAACGTTTCGATAAGTGGTGTCTCTTGGCAAGTTATCACAGTGGATTTTGTTTGAGAGAAGTCTTCTTGTTTGTTCCGGGCTTCACCTATAGCACCAGTGTTGGCTCATCTCTAAGATGTGCAAGACAAGCCAAGGGAGGTTGAGAGAGGGAGGAACTTTTCATTCTGTGATTCTGCTGTGCTGGCACTGTTGTGATCCATGCCTCTCTGCTCCATTCATTTCATAGTGTGGCAAAAAAGGATGGAACATTTCACTAAATAATGAATTGTGGCCTTGGAGGCAGCAGTTCACATAGATCCTTTGAACCATTCATGCCTGTGAAGAAAGTGATGTTCTTGCCAGCAGCTACTCTGGCTTATACAGTTCCTTGTGCAGTTTCCTCATCAGCTTTCTGCATGAAAGTGTAAATTCAACTGTGTCCAGTTTCAGTCACCGTCAGACAGACTGTTTTCCTTCCTCGATCTTTTTAACCTCTTTGTTTGCAGGTAGACAGAGACCAAATTGCAAGATGTCTCAGATACAGCATGGATTAACAAAACAAAGCCAATCCAAGGTTTTTATCTAAACACTATTTTTAGTCCTCTGCAGCTGGAAGATACTGTGTGCATGCTGCCACTTCTGGGGATGGGCGTGGTGGTGTCTTGGACACAGTCATGCTAACCAATATTCTGAGGCAACAAATAAATAAATAAATAAACCTAACTATTGAGTCAAGGAAGTTGGAAATGGTGTTCTTCTATCTTATCCAAGCTACAAGACTGCAAACATCTGTGCAACTGTATGCAAGTGTCTCTTCAGTCTGCCTCTTGCTTCAGTCAGCAATGCTCTGAACTGGTAAATCCAATGCTGTAAGATGCTGTTTTGTAGTGTTAACACTCTCCATCTCTTACCAGTGGGAATCCTAAATACCTGGTGGAGAAAAATGAGATCGAAAAGGAGAAAAACTGCAGGATGGTTGGCAAAGGAGAATAAGAGATGCTGTCAGGAGAGGAACTGAACTGAGAAGGAGAGTAAATGAGGCAGATAGATGCAAGAAGACTGTTCAAAAGGCAGGACACACAGAGGAGAGGCTTTCAGAGCAACAGCAATGAAAGGGCTACCATGTGAGACGGCGCACAGTGAGGAAGCAGTGGCTAAATAATGTAAGAGCTCTGTCTGTTTAGGTTTATGTCTTGACATCCGTCAGATCCCTCTGTTCACAACTGATGTTCCCATCTTGCTGCCCACCCCGTGCCCCCTCCTCCCCCTTTACCTTTCTTTGTATCATATTGCTTCCTTCCAACTCCTCAGTCTTCAGGGCTTGGAAGAGAAGATATTGATAATTTTCTCCAGCTGTTACAGAGTAGTCCAGTTGAGGATTAGGTAGTCCTGTGATGCTTCCAGATGGGGTTTTCTGCACCTCATCTTGAATTGCAGTTTATTTTCCTAAGAAGGGTTGCTTCCTCTCTTTGCCTCGGCTCAGTCAGCTTGGTGTGTCTGTACCTCTTCCATCAACGCACATATTGTGATGTTCGATGTACTCCCACAAATTCAGCGTAGGAGTCCTAGGGTCACAGGGCTGTATATTTTAGTGAGCTTGGTCTTCTCATTATCTGCTGTAATTGGGGAAAATTCTAACTTCATGGGACAGAAACTGTCAAAACTGGTTCTCTAATGTGCCCATAACTGCAAGAATTTGTAAAAAGAGAGCCAGGGCAGTGAGGCACTGATTGGAGCTCACAGCAGAGTTTACCAACAACCACTAATTGCGAGCTCTGTTTTGGGTGAATGCAAAGATAATGCAAATTAGGAAGACACTCTCTTGGCAGAATTTTAGCAGCTTCTGGGAGCTGGGGAAGTCATGCATCTCCCTCTGTTACTGGGAGCAGAGCCCAATTTGTTGTGGCTTTTGCAATGCTTCCTTAGGCTAGGAGTAAGTCAGTGGAGCTCAACTGGATCACATGCTGCTCTCCAGGGACTTACTGGTAGTTAAAGTCATGCAGCATTGGGGCATGATTTTTTTTTTTTTTTAATTGTCTACCTATTTGTGCATTTTAAAAAATGAAAAATAAAAAACAACATGAAACTCCAAACAAAACTGATAGCAAAAAACACCCAAAAGAAAACAAGCAAAACAAAATTAAAAAAAAAATAAGCTTGTGATAAATGTCAGATCTGACAATGTTAAGGTTTGAAAGTACTTTGTTAAAAGCTAGAATTTTTTTACTTTTGTGTATTTTTTTTTTCTTTAACTATATTTATTATTTACTTATTATACTCCGCCCCAGTGAAGTTGCATCTGTAACACTTTGTCTAGTTCTGGGCTCCTCAGTTCAAGAAGGACATAGAACTGCTTGAGAGAGTCCCATGCAGAGCCACAAAGATGATTAAGGGAATGGAACATCTCTCTTATGAGGAGTGACTGAGGAAGTTGAGGCTCTTTAGCTTGGAGAAGAGGAGACTGAGTGATGACCTCATCAATGTTTATAAATATGTAAAGGGTGAGTGCCAAGAGGATGAAGCCAGGCTCTGCTTGGTGATGCCCATGACAGGACAAGGGGCAATGGGTGGAAGCTGAGGCATAGGAAGTTCCATGAAAGCATGAGGAAAACTTTTTCACTGTGAGAGTGACAGAATACTGGAACAGGCTGCCTAGGAGGGTTGTGGAGTCTCCCTCTCTGGAGATATTCAAGACTCTCCTGGATGCATTCCTATGTGATCTGCTATAGGCGATCCTGCTGTGGCAAGGGGTTTGGACTAGATGATCTTTCAAGATCTCTTCCAGCCCCTAACCTTCTGTGATTCTGTGATTTATTCTGTATTGGAAAACTCTCTGCCTAAGGGAATAGAGGTAGGGATATAGAATCAGCTGAGGAAGAGATTACAGAGCTACCTTAGCTATCTTTCTTCACTCATCCTGCAGTTTTTTGAGCACCCTGATGAATATATGGGTGCAAATAGAGTGGTGAGTATTCCTTGGTGGAGGAAGGAGAAACCCATCTCCCTCTGTCTGGTCCCTTCCAAGTTTGCTAAGCTTGCCTTCATGAAAAGAAACACAGCCTCATGTTTACACGCTTAGGGCAGTGGGGGAACTGTAGGCTTGAACAGGCTGTGGTGTTAGCAGTCTGTTTTGGCAGGCTGTGCTTGAGGTAATGGTAGGTGCAGATCCTTCAGCTTTTGCAAAATAAGTTCTCTTACCTTCTTTTTTCTATGTCTATGTACTTGTCGGGGAGGTAGAGTGGCCTGCACTGGATGAGGAGTGTGCAGAAGTCCAAGTTAGGGGCTGACAGGTGGCCACTGAGGGAGAATGAGGTTTGATGTCCTGTGTACAACACAGCAGCCTCAGCAGGAAAACACATAGAGCAACATGGAGCAAGCTCTGGATCTCCAATTTAGGGGAGGAGATCCAAGTCCTTGAGACAGCTCTGGCACTTCCAAAGAGTGGTGGTTGTCAGGTGCTTATGGGGGGAGTGGATATCAGCAAACTCGACAAATAACCAGTTGGAAACAGTCATGAAGAGACTGAAGTCTGCCTGGATGATTCTCTTGATTTGAAACTCGCTGGGCTATGTCTGCATAACCCTTGGTCCAGTAACAAACAATTTGTTACAAAGACACAAAAGCAGCTTGATGCCTCAGGGTGCCTTTTTTGCCTTTCCATTTGGGGAATAAAATCAGAGGAGCAAAGTGCCAGAGATGCTACCTGTGGGCTCTGGAATTAGCTTTCTGTTGCATGTCCTGTGGTAATTGATGTTTCCAGAAAGGAACTTGCTCACCAGAATATTCATGGAAAGTAGACACAGCAGGGGCACAGCCAAAGCACAGCTGGCTTTAAAACATAAAAAAAAAAATTCTATGGAAAGTATGTGAGTTTTATATTTTCTGTTCAGCTTTTGGTAGAAAGACTGGATGGGAGCACGTGTGTTTGTGCCTGGTGTCACTGTGTTCACAGTGGCTCGTGTGAACAGGCTTCTATACCTGCAGGGAGTAAGAATCTCAAGTCTGGTGGTGTGATGATTGAACAAGATAAATGGGAAGAGGTAAGATTTGAAAGAAAAAAATGAGGGAAGCCTGGCTCTGTAATGGTAGAAGAGGTGCAGAGGAAAGGCTTTAGGAGTAAAGGAGAGAGGGTGCCTATAGTGAAAGAATCCAGAGCCTCAAATGCTCTGTGTCTGCTTCCCCTCACTCTCTAAGTGCTGCACTTAGGTGAAGCAATCCTCATTCACAATGAAATCCAGAGTGCTTTATTTAATAACTGTGTCACGGGGCTCCTCCGGGAGCTGGAGTGCCAGAATTGGTTGGCTTTTTAATGGAGCCTGTCAAGGGAATTGGCTACAGATGGGAAATGAGACATGTTCACTCATCTCTGGTTTTAATGTCCCAACGCTGGAGTTGAAGGTGGGTTTTGTTAAGTGTGCTCTGTGGCTCTTTCTCCTCTGTAACAGTCAACTGCTTAATGCAAAATGCTGCTTCTTAGCTTTAACTCAGCAAGGTAAAGTGCAGTGTTACAAAAGCACTGTGGGAGGGGAGGGAATGGGGAGGAAAGCATGCGTGTTTATTTGCTTCCATTATGCCACTGCTGCTGTGAACACAGATCGAAACTTCCCTTCCAAAAGGCCCCTTGGCACGGGTTATTTGCACATAAATGGCCGCAGGTGATTTATTTATTCAGCACAGCTGGGTTCTGCGAAAGAAACGGTGAGCTCTACCTGCCAATACGCTAATACTCCCCCCCGCCCCCGCCGCGCTTGGAGGGCGTGTGGAATTTGCTCTGCTGCAGGAAGCCAGAGACTCAAAAGACCACAGCTGAAATTTTCAAGGCTCTGGGATAATTTTATAAATGTCTCCTGCTTTTTGCTTGCTTGTTTGTTTTTGCTCTCTAAGTGTGGCATAAATTAGCACATAGGAACTCGTGCGCAGTGTTGCGAGGCAAAGGATGATTATTAGGGAAGGAGTTGGGAAAGACAGTATCACATAATCAGGTTAGTGTCATGTGCTCCTATAGTATTATGGAATTGTTTCAGCTGGAAAAAAACTCGTAAGATCACAGAGCCCAACCTTTGACCTAAGGCCACCATGCCCATTAAGCCATGTCCCAAAGTGCTGTCGCTACACATTTCTTGAGCAGCTCCAGGGACAGTGATTCCACCACCTCCCTGGGGAACCTATTCCAATGCCTGAGCACTTTTTCCATAAAGATTTTTCCTAATATCCAATCTAAACCTTCCATGGCAGAATTTCAGGCCATTCTGTCACCTGGTACTGGGGAGAAGAGACCAACCCTCACCTCACTACAACCTCTTATGGGGAAAGAAGACCCTGCTGTGGGATTGTACGCTGGATAGAACAGGCAATTCAGTAACTCACTGTGCTGAGTGTCATCTGGCCACAGAAAAGTTATTCCTTATTAGGAGTTGTTTTAAACACATATCAAAGTTATCTACATATGTGGCCAAGCCTAGATCTTAATGACTGAGTTTTGTTCCTTAAACACCACTCAAGCTGATTTTGTGTGATTTAGGGTTCTCAGTGTCCACCATTCTGTAGCTAGACATCGTGGTTCATGTATTTTGATACTTCACTAGAGAGAAAAGTTTATTGCAAAGACCAAATTCAAAACCTTTTAAGTGAAGGGCAATCCATATTTACCTCTGCTGACTTCTAGGGTGAAAAGCACTTTCTGCACGGATTCTGGAAGTTGGACACTCAAGTGTTGTCAGGAGAGGAGCACGGTGGGAGGCATTGTATGAATCAAGTGGTTGCATACTTCGGTGAGGTGAACCGAGAATGGTGTGGAGAAGAATTTGTTTTTAGAAACCACCTTGTAAAAATTGGGGTCCTCAGAGCCATCAGTAGAGAAAGCTGTCTGGAAATCTCTCACATCTAACTTCAAAGATGCCCAAAGACTTTCAAGTGCAAATGCTTAGAAGCTTAAGCATCAGCTGAGAGCAGAGGATGGCTTGTTTTCCCTTTCCCCACTCTTTCTATTTTATTTTATTTTATTTTTTCCCTAAGGGGAATTATCCACTCTGATAGTTCCATACAGGTTTTCCACAAGGGAAACCTGACTCCATTGGACAGTATACTTGCGTGAAAGGACAAAAAGCCCAAACCCTACAGCACTGGAACACCAAATCACTTCTGTCTTTAGATATCTTTCTTCAATGAAAACCTTATTTGTTCCTCCCTGACCTGATCCACTGCCTTTGGGCTGTAACTCTTGTCCTATAAAATCCTTACACAAGGAGATTCTCCCTCCCTCTTACTCCTTCACCTCCCTCTCTTGTTTTGGATTAAAATTTGATATTCACTCACAGAACAAGAAAAGAGCTNCTCCCCGCCCCTCCTCCCGCCACCAATGCCAGTAGAGGAAATAGGACAATTTCCCAAGCACTTTCTCTGCCTCCCCCCCATCTTTTTATGGCAAAACCTTGTCTACTTAAGGTCAGCTCTATTATAAAATTTTGCTTTTAACAAATCCAGTGCTCCTATTACTGAATAATAAATCTAAATGTGGAAACTGGAGTTCTCAGTGGAAAAAGGTCCATTTTTCTTTTTTCATTTTCTTTTGTTTTATCCCTGTTTCTACCCTTGGAAACAGATATGTCTGCTCGTAAAGTAAAGCAACTTCAACTTTGTTGAGATGATGAAGCAACTTTCACTTATACCAATTTAAAAGTATTGGATGCTGGATGAAAATGTGAATACACATAATATTCCTGTATCAGGAATAGCATGGCCAGCCATAGGGAAACCGTTGTGCCCCTGTATTTGGCACTGGTAAGGACACACCTTGAACACTGCTTTCAGTGTAGGCCCCTGCAAGAAAGACATTGAGGTACTAGAGTGTGTTGAGAGAAGGCCAATGAAGCTAGTGAAAGGTCTAGAGAACAGGTCTTTTGAGGAGCAGCTGAGATTGTTTAGGCTGGAGTTGAGGAGGCTGAGGGGAGATCTCATTGCTCTCTGTAACTACCTGAAAGGAGGCTGAGCATTGGTCTCTTCTCCCTAGTATCAAGTGATAGAATGAGAGGAAATGACTTGAAATTGTGCCAAGGGAGGCTTATGTTGAATATTAGGGGGGAANGCAGAGGATGGCTTGTTTTCCCTTTCCCCACTCTTTCTATTTTATTTTATTTTATTTTTTCCCTAAGGGGAATTATCCACTCTGATAGTTCCATACAGGTTTTCCACAAGGGAAACCTGACTCCATTGGACAGTATACTTGCGTGAAAGGACAAAAAGCCCAAACCCTACAGCACTGGAACACCAAATCACTTCTGTCTTTAGATATCTTTCTTCAATGAAAACCTTATTTGTTCCTCCCTGACCTGATCCACTGCCTTTGGGCTGTAACTCTTGTCCTATAAAATCCTTACACAAGGAGATTCTCCCTCCCTCTTACTCCTTCACCTCCCTCTCTTGTTTTGGATTAAAATTTGATATTCACTCACAGAACAAGAAAAGAGCTGATGAGATGATGTCCTAAATGTTGAGGCATCTGGTGTCACTGTTTATCTGGTGTAAGGGGTGTACATATACAAGACTTTCTGTAGTGGGGTGGGAGAATATGGTGGTTAGAAAGTGAACTGAGATTTGCAAGACCTGGGTTCATATGTTCTCAAGTAGTTCTTGGGCAAGTCCTTTACTTTTTTTGGTCCTTTATCTTGCTGTTTGCAAAATGGAGTTGGTAACATTCTCTTAAATAAGAAGACATGTTGCAGACATGCACGTGATACTGATGCACAAGTTTCAACCATGAAAATGAACCACTGGGGCTGTGGCTGGAGAGTGTGGAAGGTAATTGGGGATTACATTCCATTCTGGATTCACACTACTCCAAACCTTGGATGTAAGAAGTTGAAATGAGTCTGTTGGAACTCAGCATCCAATTCCTTCCCATTTCTGGAGAAGTGAAATATATAATTTAGAATGTACACTCAGGAAGTCAGCATATGTCCATTTCTAACAGGGTAAGGTTATTTCCTCTTTGTCTGCAACTTCCAAAAGAGTCAAGGTTTTNTAAAATTTTGCTTTTAACAAATCCAGTGCTCCTATTACTGAATAATAAATCTAAATGTGGAAACTGGAGTTCTCAGTGGAAAAAGGTCCATTTTTCTTTTTTCATTTTCTTTTGTTTTATCCCTGTTTCTACCCTTGGAAACAGATATGTCTGCTCGTAAAGTAAAGCAACTTCAACTTTGTTGAGATGATGAAGCAACTTTCACTTATACCAATTTAAAAGTATTGGATGCTGGATGAAAATGTGAATACACATAATATTCCTGTATCAGGAATAGCATGGCCAGCCATAGGGAAACCGTTGTGCCCCTGTATTTGGCACTGGTAAGGACACACCTTGAACACTGCTTTCAGTTTAGGCCCCTGCAAGAAAGACATTGAGGTACTAGAGTGTGTTGAGAGAAGGCCAATGAAGCTAGTGAAAGGTCTAGAGAACAGGTCTTTTGAGGAGCAGCTGAGATTGTTTAGGCTGGAGTTGAGGAGGCTGAGGGGAGATCTCATTGCTCTCTGTAACTACCTGAAAGGAGGCTGAGCATTGGTCTCTTCTCCCTAGTATCAAGTGATAGAATGAGAGGAAATGACTTGAAATTGTGCCAAGGGAGGCTTATGTTGAATATTAGGGGGGAAAAAAATACTGAAAAACATTGGAACAAGTTGCCCAGGGAGGTGGCAAAGTCACCAACCCTACATGTGTTCAAGACACAGCAATTTGAGGATATGGGTTAATGGCCATGGTAATGTTCAACTGACAACTGGACTTGATGATCTTAGAGGTCTTTTCCAATTGAAACAGTTCTATGATTCTCTACCATTCAGATATTTGTCAAGTGACCATACTTTTAAATACTCAAATGATCTGATCGAGAGAGGGTACAAGTGATGGACCCATGTAAAAGATATGGAAAGGCTTAGAGCAGAGATGGGGAATGGGGATCTTACAGTGCTAGATAACTCACCAAAATAGGATAATACTGACCAAGAAAGCTGGAGGCAAGCCTGCTGTGGAGGGTGGGAAAAGAACCAAATATATCCTGTTTCTGTGCATGGAATGACAGCTTATTAATGTTCTTAACTATATATCTGTCAAACATTCTCTGGAACCATCCTCTTATTCCCACTATTAGAATGCCATCTTTGTGTGAGTACATCAGGCTAGTTTAGCACTCAAGAGTAGCATTTAGCTCCAAATTTTACTGGAGGCACTCTAGGTATCCTTGGGTAATCCACTAAGGGGTTCATGGCTGTTGTAAAATCCCTTTAAAGGTTGTATGACATCCTCACAGTACTTGGTTGCTTCTTAGATCGCTTAGATGTTTAAGCAAGATCTGCTCTTTTCAGTTTTGGTTTGGTTGTCTGGATTTGTTTGGTTGTTGGTGGGGTTTTTTTGGTTGTTGGTGGTTTGGTTTTTTGGGGAGGATGTTGTTGTTGGTTTTGTTTGTTATTTATTTGTTTGGTTTTCTTTGGTTTGGTTGGCTGGGTGGTTTGGTTTTGTTTTTTTGCTTGGTTGGTTGGGTTGAGTTTGGGGGGTTTTTTTGTTTGTTTTTTAGGTGGGTATTTTAGGGTTTATTTGGGGGTTTGTTTAGGGGCAGGGGGACTGTAGGGTGGAATGGAGAACAACAGGAACACTCTCTTTAGTTTGACTTTTACTTCTTCCTCATACTGAATAGCTAGGACACTGCTTATTCCTTATTGCTGATTTAGCAAAGGAGGGATTTGAAGCTGGGTTCATTCCCTACATTAAGGCTTCAAGAATCCTGCTTTGTTGGAAATGATGTTCTTCTTACTACCTTTAAGGAAGAGAGGAGGAGGAACAAAGAAGAAATGTGTTAAGATACTAGAAAAACACTCTGTAAGACCCAGAGGGTGAGGCAGAGAGACTATCTGGCATACAAATTCAGCCAGAGTATGGCTGTGAAGGAAGTTCTGAGTATCTGCCAGATGTAAGCTGTTATACATGTGCTTAGTTGTAGAAATATAGGTGTCTCAGTACTGTATGAGCATAAAAGTATACTGACGGAATTGCCTTAGGTGCTGACTGGTTCTGGAGCAGAAGCTAGGTGAGATTTTATGAGCACAAGTAACACCTGCATGTTCAAGGTCTGTTTAGGGAACTAGCAATTAGTTCTCTAGGAGCAATCTCTTAGTTCTGCCAGAGATGCCATGAGGATCAGTATGCAATTGATAGGACACAAGAGCTTGTGAGCACCTACAAAAATGAGACCAAATTGACTTCTAAGGTGTGCCTGCAAAGATGAGACTGGAACTTCAGTTTGTTGAATGAAAATAGAGCAGAAATCCTGCTCTATTGGTTGTTTGCAGTAGGCTTTTGCTGACCTGAATGGTGCGTTTGAGTTCATGAGATGAAGGAAAAATTTTTTATTATGTGGCTGGAGGTAACAAAGTGGGATTTTGACCCAGAAGCATGTTCTGCAGTCCCAGATGAAGGATTAGGATGCTTCTCTTAGGACACATGTGAGGCATGAAATCAGAAACACCACTGGGAGAAGCTGTAATCTGGCAGCAGTGAAACTTTGCAAGATTCTCTTAGCCTTTGCATTTCATTCGAGCCTGAAAACCTGTAAAGATCGAGGCAAATTCTATCCTTCCCCAGAATTGTGGTGAAGGCTGTGTTCCTGGCAATTTGGCATCTTTACACTATTTTGTTTGCTTCTCTTCCTCTCTTTGTTTTTGCCTTTTTTTTTTTTTTCCCAGATTATTTGGAATCCAGGGGAAAAAAAGTACTTTTAGGAAAGAAAAACAATGCCCCTCACACATGCACACCTCATACTCATACTTGGAATCATAGAATCATAGAATGGTAAGGTTGAAAGGAGACCTCAAGGATCATCTAGTTCCAGCCCCCTGCCATAGGCAGGGACACCTCCCACTAGTACAGGTCACTCAAGGCCTCGTCCAACCTGGTGCTGAACACCTCCAGAGAGGGAGCATCCACAACTTCCCTGGGCAACCTGTTCCNCCTGCCCTCTAGCAAGTTGACTGTGCCACACAGCTTGGTGTCATCTGCAAACTTGCTGAGGGTGCACTGATTCCTCTGTCCATGTCACTGACAAAGATGTTAAACAGCACTGGTGCCAGCACTGACTCCTGAGGGACGCCACTTGTCACTGGTCTCCAGGTGGACATTGTGCCCTTGATCACCACTCTCTGTGTGCAGCCATCCAGCCAATTCCTTATCCAGCGAGTGGTCCACCCATCAAGTCCATGCTTTTCCAGCTTGGTGACCAGGATGTCATGTGGGACAGAGTCAAATGCCTTACTCAGGTCCAGGTAGATGACATCAGTTGCCCTTCCCTTGTCCACTCTCGCTGTGAGTTCATCATAAAAAGCCAGTAAATTAGTCAGGCAATATCTGCCCTTGGTGAAGCCATGCTGGTTACCACCAATCACCTCTGCTTTGTTTTTTTACTTCTTGCCTTTGACAGCAAAATCTGTTTATCATTATGAATCTCTTCCTGGTATCAGCACTGAAAGCTTTCTGCTCTGCAGAAGGCAAAGAGCGTACAGAATAAGGCAAAAAGCAAAAACATTTTCCCTTTATTTTTTCTCCCCTCTCCTGTTTCCCTTTCCTTTCACATACCCACATGTTCACACCTGCAGATGTTGACACAGCAGTCTAGCTAGCCAGAGCTGCCAGTCAGTGCAAACATTGTGAGAAGGCAGTAAATATCACTCTGAGGAATAAATGCCCCCTCATCGATCTCTCTTTGGAGGAATGTATTTTGTAGGTCTCTTTTCTCTGACCCTTGCTTTTTGTTCTCTGCTGAGAGTGACTGTGTCCATGGGGCCCCCTTACATTTCCTAAGAGATACAAGTGCCCCTCCCTGCTCCCTTCTCCCTGCAAAGAAGACCCTGCCGAAAGTGCCCTCTGAAAATCTGACCAAGGTGTTTTCTCCACTGATGGAGAGTGTTCCTTCCTTTGTCTTTTGGGATACTTCTCCCCTGTGCCTGCATTTGCTTCTGATTTAATGCAATGGTGAGAATGTGCTGGATTCCCAGGCTGCTGCAGGGAAATAAGGGCAAATATGTTATGTCTGTTAGCTGAAATCTTCAAGGTGAGAAGAGGGATCAAGCCTAAAGCAGAAGGCACTCCACATGATGGTGACCTGATGGTCATGGGATTTTCTTTTGTTTACAGAGAAACTGTGTAGGTATGCGTGGATACTGCTGGACAGAGGACAATCCACTGAAGAACAAAAACTGACATTCATGGTACTTTGATCTTACACATCACTAATACAGCTCCAGCACAGGTTGATCTTAGTCAAACATGATTACCCATGCCAGGTCACCCAGCATTTCCTGCTGGAAACGTGCATGGCTTGTCACTACTTCCTGCTGCAGCAAGGGCCCATTTTGTGCAGCCTCCCTTCTTATAAGGAGCACTGGCAAATGGATGCCTCCCTGACAGTCCTCAGCAGACACTAAGCAAACTGATTCCAGGTTCTCGTCACTTCTTAGAGGGATGCAAAATCATGTGGAGGGACAATGTTCAGATGAGAGAAGCTGACATCACAAACGTGATTTGAGATTTTTGCATATACACAGAGAGACCTCTCTTTGCTCTATAGGCAAAATTAAAATTCACACTGGTTCCAAAACAGTTCTTCCACTTAATCCATAAACCTAACACTGCCATCACTGACTCTTTGGCCTGAGTAGTAGGGGAACGGGACCTGTTTGTCCAGACAGTTATGCGCATTCATCTCTGCATCCTGCCCCAGGAGACAACATTGTCTGTTGAGAGAAAAGGTAAAAGAGAACACAACTCATCTCCCTTTTATTATTCCTATACCTCAACTCTCTCTGTCCTGTGTGCTATATCAGCCATTAGTTCACTAAAATGTCTAAATAAAACTTTCATTTAACTCCCATCTTTGGAAGATGTTTTCAGTTCAAGACCCCAGTTTAAAATAAATAAATAAAAATTAAAGAGACGTGCTGATATGAACATTAAAATTCTGTGGCAATAACTGCAGCATGTTTGAATTGGAAATTATTTGCTTTCTCTAATCCTCAAAATAAGCCAAATAAACCCAAACTGCCTCGCTGCAAAGGTGACTCTCACTTTTCCGTCTCTTTGCACTTGGCTGTAATGATTCTGAATATTTTTTCCATGACTGAAAGGAAGTAAAATCCATCCTTCTGTGACCACGGCTCTGAAAGGGTTTGGTTTGTTCCATCAGGTGCAGTGGCTTTAGTTGCTATCTAAGAAAGAGATTCTGTGGCTGAAAATGCAACAGGGAATTAAGAAAGGTGAGGCAGAAGTCTGCTTCTGACTTGGCGAAGTCATGAAAACTTGGATTTTTGTTGCCTCTGTTCAGGCCTGACTGCTAGGCAGGCTGCACAAATATGCTCATTCCTGTAGGTCTTCTACTCTGGACAGAGCCTGCAGCTGAGGGTGATGTTAACACAGAAGGCAGTGCTTGGACTCTTTAGGAGTCAGTTGAATGCTAACCTCCATGTACAATTTAAAAGCAGTTTGAGGGAATATTCGCCCATGAATTCCTTTAAATTCTACTATCTGCCCAGGACCAAATGGCTTCTGGTGACAAACAAGATGAACCAAAGAGCTGTACTGTTCTAGCTGCGCCCAGGTGCACCCCCCACACTCCCCTTACCCTGCAGACAGAACCCACTGACATCAGTTTCAGCTCTACCCCAGCTGAAAGCATCCTTACAACGAGGGTCTCCTCCAGCTGAGGACATTTGGCAACTGTCAGCTTGGCTGGCTTGATTCTCTTTGAGAAGAGCTGTAGATAGAGAGATGAGTGTGGTTGTTATTATTTCAGATTAATTTTGCAAGTCAATGCCACAATGAAAATACTAGAGTTTGTTTTAAATTATCATCAAATCATAGATTTGGTTTTATTGTAAAATACTTTTTTTTTTTTTTAATAATATTATTATCTTCTGAGATACCATCTCCATTTGAATTTCATGGGAAGATTATTTTTATTTTCTATCTTTATTTTCTGGAGGTCCAAAATGTACATTTTTATAAATCAGTAAAGAAAGTGCTCGATCTTTGTTCTGCTTAGTCCCCTGTAAAACTGTGTGCTCTGATTTAATACAAGAGTTGTCTGTCACTGACAATGGATGACTCTACCTAACAGAACTGTTGACGCACAGAAGTTATTTCCATAGCATCTACAAGCTTAAAGAATGTGTTTTGCAGTTGCAATTAATTTGAAACAAACCCTGTGTATCCTGTAGAAAAATTAGGACACAGCAAATCCAGATGAAAAAGAATGGCAGCTAAGCCTCTTCCCCTGTCAGAACTGCATACAGAGCAGAGTGGTTCAGAGGCAGACACTGGGATTGCTCCACCCCCAGGACTGCAAAGCTGGTTAGAAAACGCAGAGGTGCACCCTTTGGTGGATTACATTGGCTCGGATGGGTCATTGCACCTCAAATCCCCCATCTAGTGAGTAGCTACTGTAAGTGATATCACTGGAGCTTTTGGCTGTAGTATCCTCTTGGAAGACACCTAAGTATTGGAAGAGAGTAGCCTAATGCCAGCCACCCTGTTAATCATCTGGACTAGTGCTGGGAGATGGAAAGAGAGGAATTGAGCTCTTCTGCTTCAGAGCCGAGTAGGCAGCATTACCTGCACTGCAGTTTTGGCTTCTCTGACGTGCATCACTTGACACCTGAACCTTGGTGCGGAACAGAAATATGTCTGATACGCTTTCTGTAGTCTGTGTCCTGCAGGGGAGCACAGCTGATGTGATGGTCTTGCTTTTAGTAGCATCACTTATTAGTATGTTTGTGTTCCCTCTCACAAGGAGGGCAGGCAAATCCCAGGACCTGTTTGTGCTAAGCAGCTGCAGGCACAGCACAAGGAAGCTGGCCCACTGCCTGGCAGAACTTCAGAGATGTTCCTCTGTCTATTGCACTGATTTTAAGTAGTTTTTCATTGTGGAGTTTTGTGTCTGATTGTTTGTGTTTGGGGTTTTATTTTCCCTGTCTGGAAAGGAGACAAAGGCCTGATCTGAGCCATGACTAGATCTTTGTAAAGGTCAGCAAGTCTTCAGGCCTGGCCAGTTCACATGATGGAAACAATGCCTCACCGTCTTCATTACTTGTGCCTTGCATCACTGGGAGGTTGGAAATAGGAGATTGTTGGGGCTTAATGGTGATGGTTGGACTGGATCTCAGAGGTCTTTTCCAACCAAAATGATTCTGTAGATTCTGTCTCACATACCTCTTGGCAGCAGGTTCAGATAGCGGCAAGGCAAATAATAGGATTTACTAAATACCTGCTTGCAGTCTAATCAGCAAACTTGCCAAGCAGCATGCAGCATGCAGCTTCCACATAGATGCACAGGATCTTTGGACCACCAAAACAGACCACCAGCACTTGGACAAGCAGGAAAACTGTTAGTAAAAACAGACACCAAATTCTCTCTTAAGAGCCAGCCATCAGCACTCAGCACATGCACAATGGCAGAACAATCGCACGATGTCTGTAATGCCTCCTGACAATCCCGTACCAAAGGTTTCCATACCAATGTGTTTACCATTAGGTTTCATTATTCATGGTACCACCTACCTTGGCTTCTCCCCAGAGCTGGAGTGGGAGGACACTGTCAATTATTCTGTTTGCGCTCTGTCCCCTGTCTGAAACTCTGCCCATTATTCTAGGGCAGACAGCTGTTTTTGTTGCAATGAATGGCTGAAAACAAGTTAACAATACCGACACTTAAATTGACATAATTGGGCTTCAGAGTCAATACCCACAGAGACCTGTGAGAGGAGCTGGTATTTATCATAGCTATTGTTTCAGTTCTTTTGCAAAGGGATAAGGCAGAGCTAGGCTGGGGGCGTAAGGAGAAAAGGTTAAAAACAAACAAACAAATAAAAAAACCCAACAGCAATAAATCAAAATTGTTTTTTAACCATCATTTATTGAAATAGAGTGCTGAAGAGTCCTGTAGTCTCTGCTGGGTGCTGCCAAATGTGCTCCAGTGCACTGTTACCTGCTTATGCTGTCTGATCCTTCTGCCACTTTCTGAAATACTTTCCACATAACCTCAAGATGTAGGCATTGTGAGGTTTGACACAGAGTCCGTGTGGCTTTGCTTTACGTCTTCTCTTTCTCAAATCCCATTGCAACCTTTTGCCTTTTATTACTTATCTTAGCATGTTGTGATGCAAAATAAACAAACCGAGCATGCATCTCTCTACCTTCTTGTGTGAGATCTGTGAGGGTGTGCATTTGTGCCTTCTGCTCTTGTGCTGTGCAGGTGTATCACTGTGTTATGCCCCGCACATGTGGTGTTATTGAGTGGTAACTTCGTTTACAATACACTAGCTAGAACAATAAGAAGAGTTATCACAGAGGCAAAAGGAGGGTGGAGGGAGGGGATGGAGAAAAAATCTTTTTAATAAACTCCTGGGCTGGTTTACTTGGAAACAGCTCTGAGCAGTCTGATACTAGCAGAGGTGCTTGTGGGTTTTGGTTTCTGTGCAGTAGTTGTAGAACAATGCAGAAGCCCAAGCTTTCCACCTCTATTTGTGTAATGAGAACACTGGAGGTAGAAGTTGAGACACTGACCAAGTTGTACATGGAAGATGCCAAAGACCTAAATAATTAAAGTACTTCACATATTCTAGGAACACTGCCTTTATAATATTAGTTGCCTGACAAAGGAGTCTGTTTAATGTGTATGATTTAGTTTGTTTTACTTCTTAGCACTGCTGGAGCCAAGGTGGTGTATATCCAGAAGCGATAGAGCTTTTAGAGGAGTTTGTGTCTTTCGGGCTGGCATTTGCCCTTTTGTGAGCAAAAAAAGAAGTGCTGAACTCTTTACAATGTCTAGTGATTCCCCTAAGTCAACCACAGAAGTCCAAAGTTCAGGGCAGGCCATAGATTCAGACTCTCCTCCAGGACCATTGTCTGAAAACAGTGATGAGGGCTTGAGCTGAAGAAGTCAGAGAAAAAATCAGTGCTGTCCAAAGACAAAAGATACCAAAGGATACTTAGCTGGGAGCTGCCCTGAAGTGAAAAACCAGGGAATAAGGTTTGGCTTTGCATCTCCCTATAGTTCCACCTTGCTTGGATCCAAGCCCTTGTGATTTGCTTAGGTTCTTTAAAAAAAAAAAAAAATCAAATTATTTTCTCCTTTCCCTCAAAAAAGAAAAAGATAGAATAAAAAGTTAGTGAGTGAGGAGAAGAAACACAGCAAGGGAATGATAAAAATTGTGGTATTCAGTTTTCCTAAGGCAGTTCTGGACTGCAGTGTTCCCCATTGCCTCAGGCAACCTGCCCAGAACCAAGGGAAGCTTGAAACTTCCCTTACAGTTACAGAAATGTACTTTACAATGCTGCCATCTCAGAGCCTCCATGCCCAATACCTGTGGGCCAGCCTCCACTTCCAACCTATTTGTCACTTGTCTGACTAGCAAGTGTGGACTCTGAAAGTCCACTTCTTCACTCTGCCTTCTAATGTCTCCATGCTCCAAACAAGAACTTCCAGTCCAAAGTGGTATTTATTGTAGATTAAAGGAATCAGCAAGAAAGAGAAAAAGGGAAAGAGAGCACAGCATGTTTATCTTGAGTTTCTTAAAGTGAGAGTTATTCCAACCTCTTGCAAATTAGCAAACCCAATTCACAGACTAAAGGGCCTGGCTGTCTTTCAAAGAAAATAGCAGAGAAGGAGCCTAGCAAAGAGAAAATATTCATTACTGCATGCTCATAAAGACAAAGAGCATTTTAAGCCTCTGTCCTGTCAGTTCTTCTGTGTGAGTAGATCTGTTTTGCTGGTCCAAAATTAAAAAAAAAAAAAAAAAAAACAAAGTTTGGAAAAGTGAAGGCTTGCTGCGGCTAGGCAGAGAGGAGCTGGCTCAAATTTAATTCAGACCAAATAGTGAGCAAAGCTCTGAGAGCAAACATGGATTTCTTCCCACCATGCTCTATATATAAGCCTCAGAGACTTATCTGAAGCTAATTTTATATATTGTATAAGCTACCTTATACAAACTTCAGGCATAAAGTTTAAGTATCCAATTTAGGAGAATGGCCTTTGGAAGCTCTTTAATGGTAACAGTGACAGATTCATCCTTCAGTTAGTCTGTCTGTCTCCCTCTTCATTCCTGAATCAGCTAAGGTGCTGGAGCTGGTTCGGAGGAGGGCAAAAAAGCTGGGGAAGGGCCTAGAGAGTAAATCTTACGAGGAGCGACTGAGGAAGCTGGGGATGGTTAGCTTGAAAAAGAGGCTGAGGGGAGACCTTATTGCTGTCTACAGCTACCTGAAAGGACATTGTGGAGAGACTGGTCTCTTCTCACAGGTAATTGGACACAGAACAAGGGCAATGGCCTCAAGCTGAGTCTGGGTAGGTTTAGATTGGACGTTAGGAGAAAGTTCTTCACAGAGAGAGCAGTCAGGGACTGGAATGAGCTGCCCAGGGAGGTGGTGGAGTCACCCACCCTGGATGTATTTAAGGGTCGTTTGGATGTGGTGCTTGGGGATATGATTTAAGGTGAATCTTGTGGAGTAGTTTTATAGGTTGGACTTGGTGATCCTGAGGGACTTTTCCAACCTGGGTGTTTCTGTGATTCTGTGATTCTGTGACTCTTATCTTATACCTCTCAGATGAGGTAAGCCTAGTTGTAAATGATAGACATTTCCCACAGTGTTCTCTTGTAGGGAAAGAGTGTGCTCTCAAATTAGCATAAAATGGATACATGGAATCATAGAATGTTTTGGCTTAGAAGGGAACTTGAAATGTCATCTTGTCTAATCGTTCTGCCCTAAGTAGGGACATCTTCAACTAGTTCAGGTTGCTCAGAGTCCCATCCAACCTGACCT
>WBNM01010652.1:12378-122920 GCA_013399055.1 Ramphastos sulfuratus | reverse complement strand
GAATGGCCTCAAGCCGTGACTGGCCAGGTTTAGGATAGATATTAGGAAAATTTTTTTTCCCAGCAAGAGTGGTCATTCCCCACTGGAATGGGCTGCCCAGGGAGGTGGTGGAGTCACCAACCCTGGATGTGTTTGGATGTAGTGCTGGGGGGTATGGTTTAGGGTGCACCTTGCAGAGTAGGGTTACCAGTTTCACTTGGTGATCCTGAGGGTCTTTTTCAACCTGAATGTTTCCGTGATACTGTGAAATTAGCCAGAGGTATTGATTTGTCCACAGAGCATGTCCTCTCCCAGTATACTGCAGCTTATCCTCAATGAGGAGGATGCTGGAAGAGCACAGCCCAGAGTGACATGATTTTGCTTCCTGTTCTTACAGCAGTGGCCCCTGTACAGAACTGTAGCAGATGGCCCTGGCTGCTCACATACAACCTGGTCTCCTGCATCTCCCCCCTCCTTTTCTTCTTTAGGACGCTCCTGTAACACGAGTCAGAAACCCTGAGCTCCAGGCCTGCTGTAAACTGACAGATGGAAGAAAGCAGGCAAAGAGGCAGGGACCGCAGAGAGGAAGCTAGGGAGAAACGCAGTTAGGTCTGCTTGTTTGTGCTGGCTGCCAGGTGTGCATCATGGCCTGGGGGTTGGCATGGCTGCCCCATCTGCAAGGAGAGACCACGGTGTGGTGCAGAGCTAGCCAAGCTTTCCGTCTGCTGCTGCACAGCTCAGATATGCTGAGGGAGGAGCATGCCCACAAATAAACAAGTCTGGGGCCAAAATACCTTTTAATGTATTGTGCCAGGTCCTCAGCTGGAATAAAGTTCTGGGGTCCTGCTTATGCCAGAGGCTAGACTTGCAAGGCATGGCACTGGGATGTGGCAGAGAAGATGCATTTGTCTGCCAGTCCTGTTCCCGCTGGTGGGCAATGCTCGCTCTGTTTGGAAGTCACCTTGAAAGGAAGCTTTCACTGCTAACTCTGCTAGGCAAGCAGGAGCACCTTGCTTAAAAATGATTATTCTTAATACTGCTCGGATGAAGAACTTGTGTTTCTCTGCATCAAGCCATGTGAGCTGAGAGCCTGTGGTTGGAGAGCGGTGCTGATAAATGGTGTGCTTGCTTTGTGGGTATGTGAGGTGTAATTCCCTTCTTGTTCAGTCATCACTGGTGCCATTGTAATAAAAGTCCTGTCTGAGACTGCCTCCTTAATTGGTTTTACCCTGGTTTTTATTCCCCCTGCTATTGGTTAAGCAGTTTTCAGTGTGAGCGTGTGGGAATTAGCCCTTGCCCTAAGGACCTTGCTGCCCAGCAGGCACCATGATTGCAGGGGCCACATGTGCAGGAGATGAGCCTGGAGATACACAATCATTCTGGCATTTACATAATGCTCCATGCTTGAAGGGACTCTATTCTTTTCCCTAAAGTTAGGGCTAAACTTAGTACAGGGCTTCACACTGCCTTGAGGAAAACAGAGCATGGGAAACGGGAAGACATTAACTGGCTGAGAATAGAGGTCTTTTGGGGGACAGTTACAATGGCACTGGTGTGTCTTCCTGAGCAAGATGAACTATGGGGTTCATCCCTACCACATCCCTTCTGCACCTGACTTTTACCTGGCCTAGCACAGTCCCGTGTGTGGGAGGGAGGTGAAACTCCCTGTTTGGGACAGATTTTTGCCCAGAAGCCATATCTCAACATTCTTCATCTCTTTCCCTTTGCTCTCTGATGTAGCTGAATTTTTAAACAGGTATCTGGGTTGGGGAAGAGTATTTGTTTTGGCTGCACCAAGCAAATTGAGGTCTCAGTTAGTTCCCTAGGTGGGAAGCAGCCAGCAAGCTCCTGGAAACAGCCCTTCACAACCTCTTGAATAGATCACAGAATCACAGAATTGTCAAGGTTGAACAGTTCCAGCCCCCCTGTCATGGGCAGGGACAATTCACACGAGACCAGATGCAGGATAGCATTATGGGAGAGTATGAAGGTCACTGACAACTGGCCAAAAATTCTGAAAAGTAGGATCTGGAAAGTTATTCACCTGTAATGAATATAGAATTGTGCTGAAAAATTGGGTGGGTATCATTTGAGGTGAAGAGGGGCCAAACCCCCACAGATGAATATTAGAAGAATTGGGTGGGTATCATTTGAGCTGAAGAGGGGCCAAACCCCACTGATCCAGATGAATATTAGAGACCTGATGCAAATCATGTTGCTTAGAGACTGTACTGTGGGCAGCTCTAGCAGCAGTGGGTCTAAGCATAGTTATAGTCCATAATTCTCAAACTGTTGTTGAAAACAAGAAAGCCAGAGCATGCTTGGAACTATTTCAGCCTTCGCTTCTTAAATAGAGGATGTGTTATTTCTGCATTAGTGCATAAAGGGTTAGCAACCATCTAAGCCAGGATGGTTAATTTTACTTGTTCTCTTTGTTTATCTGCAACATTGTTGTGTTTCATTATTTTTCCTCATTACTTATATACATCATAAATTGAGGTTTTATTACGCAGGAGGCTTGTAAACAGGCACATTTACATACCACAGAGATGATTATGGAAACACAGCACTTGTATAAAAACCAATCCAATCTGAATGAATTATAGAAAATATTTCTAAACTTCTGGGAGGGAATCATCACCTAGGTAAGCTTAGCAGGAGCTTAGTAACATTTATGTCTGTTACATCTTCTGGGAGAAGTCTAAAAGCTTTGGTCCTAGTGAGCAAAAAGCTGTGCTGATTTATGCCAAATAGGGCCCAGGAGCAGTGTTACAAGTGTCGATTTATTTTTTCAGACTGAACTTGCACATTCTTGCTCTGACATTGAATTCTTTGCTGTAGCTGTTGCTGCGAGAGGGTGGGCTTAGAGATGGGTAACTGCAGTTGGAGGCTTAGAAGCGCAGGCTTCTTTCAAGCTTTTCCCAGTCCCAGTGCTGCTGCATTAAGCAGTTTGTGCTGATCAGTGCTGCAGATTAAAGGCTTCATTAACTCAAGTCTATCACTCAAGTCACACATGTCTGCTGTTCAAAGTGTGCTTTGTACGCTGAGATTATGGGTCAGTCCAGAAGCCTCTGCTTTCACGTAATTCCCCTGCATGGACAGAGAAGCATTTATTTCATCCTCTTGTCAAATATCTATATCCAAAATACACAGCATGACAGAAGAGCCAAAGTTATCTTTCTCTGTGGGTAACTGCGTAATACGAAGGAAATAATAACTCTGATGAAATTAGACTCAGAAAAAGATGGCATCTGGAACTTGTCTTCTGCTGGCATGTGGAAACACTTGAACAGCAAAAAGATTATTAGTTATATAACTCCTTTCCCTCCCAGAGGCCTAAGTGGCTATTATATTAGCGCTTAATTTTCCTGCTGCCTTTCATGTCGCACAATGCCCAATAGATTTGTCGTTACAACACAGAGGTTTTGCTTACTGCAGCATGCCTAAGGTGATAGATGCTTGTAGCCCACTTGTGCCCTTCCTATGTCCATATCTCATACTGCCATAATCTAAAGAGCATTTAAGCTAATGACAGGTTTCTGTATGACAGGTATCTCAATCTAGAGCTTCTCTCCAGGTAATGATGAATGTCAACAAGAATCCAGGTGACATGGAACAGAAAACTGTGTCTAGGAGATGGCATGCCACCAGAGCTCAAAGGCGGTAGATGGGCTGGGCAAGAGCTTTACTGGAAGATTTCAAGCATGCTAGGGTGGGAAGGATTTCAGACACCCACAGAGAGCCCTGGGGCTCACACTGCAGTCTCTGACCCAGAATTTCACAGGCAATTTCTCTCTGGGTAAGCACAACTTACATTCATAGAATGTTTTGGTTTGGATGGACCTTTAAAAGTCATCACTTGCGTCTCGTCTTGTGTTCACTTACTGTTGCAGGCTGACTCTTGGGTTGCAAATCTACCTGTTAATGAGAGTGGTAGTTTTCATTCACCATGCTATGAGCTTATGGAAATGCTTTGTCTCTACCAGCAGCCTGCACTTTACCCCCAAGCCTAATTCATGTAGACTACTGCAAAACATGTACTGTCCAAGACTGAGGGGAGGTGAGATAAGCCATGTTACTGAATTAGCCTTCAGACTTCTGTCAAGTTTGAATGGTGAAGTTTAATTTTTTTTTACCTCTCACCAGACACCAGCTTTGAAAACAGGTAAGAAGCCAGTTGGCATCAGGCACTGGGTTTCCAATTACATATCAAAGAGTGTGTATTTCTGCAAATTGCAGGTAGCCTCTGACTGAATCAGTGTTTGAGATTGAGGGCAAGTTTGATCTTAAACCACTTGGGTTTTGGCATATACTAGACACAACAGACTAGTGATCCTCAGCCTTATGTGAATCTTTTTGTTTCCTATGGCTTCAGCAGAAGTGGGCTTGTGGTGACTGGCCATAACTTGGCTACCCTATCCCTATTTTCTTGTGTCTTCTGGTTTTGTTACAGCACAAATCAGAGCCAGCCAGGGTGCTCAGATAACAGTGCTGCCTTGTGCTCCATTGCAAGAGAACTAAGCAAGCTGCATGGCTTTTCTCTCCACCCCTCCTATTAAAGGAGCCTGATGACAAGTTCATCTCTTAATTGACGTTTGTGAAGTTTCCACTTGGCTAAGGTCCCATGCATCTGTGGACTTGCACCCTCAATATAAAGGGTGTAACACTGGTAAGCAGCTGCAACACTCTTTGGTGAGCATGGTTTGGATTTGTGTGTGCAGCCTGATTACAGCAGGGGTTTTGGAAGTGAAACCCTTGGTATGTTAGTGTGAGTTCTGGGAGCATGTGGGTTAGTGTCTGCACCTCCACGCTCCACATCTGCTGAGACTGCCTGGAGAAGTCCAACTTCTCTTCGTGTGATTCTTTTTGTCTGATACTGCCTTGCCCAGGTCACAAGAGCAGACATTGAAAATAGGATCTGACTCTACTATTGGACTTTGACCTTACATCTTCCTGACTCTTAAATACACTTAGTGGTCCTATGATAACATGCTGCTTTTCTGTAAGGTACCAGAGTAGCACCTGTCTAAATACAAATCTTGGAGTACATTGTTATTTTCCCTTGTAATTTTCTTTAACATTAGTGTTTCACAAGCTTTCAGCTTGCTAGATATGATATACAGGTAGAGAGCTTTTCATTCAGATTTCCACTGGGCACAAGGTAAGCTGAGCTGTCCCTCCTGGGTTCCCCATCTCATCTCTGCATGCTTTTGCTGCTCTTACTGCATATCCTTGTGAGGATTTGTATGGCTAAGTCTCTTGTGTAGAGCTGCAAGTTTTCCTGGCCCCTGGCAGCTGCTTTCCCCTCCTGTCTCAATTCTGCTTTCCTGTTGTTACTGCAAAAACCTCATCTGCCAGGTGTGCACAAATCTGTTGTGTAAGGTAGAAAGGTGAGCCGCAGAACTGCCCTTTGGGTGCTGGAGGCAGTTGCATCCTTGGCATGTCTTTGTGTGCAATGAGGTCTTCTCTGCTGAAGTTGTTTCTGGATGGAAGGGCTTCCCTTCCCTCACAAATACCAATCCCATCTGGGAAAGCAGCACGTGGCAGGGTAGAGCTTTGCCAAGTGCCTGTTCTTCTGTTCATACTCACACCACAACCAAAGGATGGGTAGCTGAAGACCTCCAACAAGTACATAAACATTGTGGGGTGCAAGTAAGGCTGGAGATGGGAGAGTGAAGGCAAAAGGTGGATTTCAGCCCTAAGGACAGTCTGTGTGCAGATATGTCCTTCACTGCTGTTACCCTAGAGACTGAGTCTTTCCTTGGTCCTGACAGGGGAAGAGGTAACAGTTCTTGCTGGAGTGTTTTGTTTTGGGTCTGCACCCATCTCAGACTGGAGAGAGGCCCCAGTCTTGCCAAAAAGCTTGTGGGGCAGGTGTCAGTGTGTTGCCCTTTTCTGCAGCCATGGGCCTTGCAAGAGGGCTCTGTGTTCTGCTGTGGCTGTGTGCCTATAGCCAGCACCTTGGGCTTGTCCAGGCCCTCCAAGGAAATGCGTAGAGTAACATAAAACTTATCAGTTCTGTTTTCTGAGTAACAGAAATCTTGATTCTCTTTCACAGAAGAATGTGATATAAATAATAAGTCTCTTGAGAACATGTGCTTGTAGCCTGGAAACCATTCCCAAGATGAGTTGTGGAGACTTTCCTAAGTAGAATTTTTTTTTAATCTGAATTATAGTGTGACATGCCAAGTTAAGTGCCCCTTTCCATGCTGGGAGCAACTGCCTGGGACAGCCACCGATTGTGCATTTCAGGGTGCTGCTGGCTGGCTCCTGAAGGTTCCTTGTGGCTTCACAAAGTCTTCCTGAGTTCCTGGGCTGCATGAGAGGACACAGTCCCACTGATCTTGCTCTCTGAGGAAAGGTGCCTGCCCTTGCAGTGGTAGCACTGAAGCCCTGGTGAGCAAAATGAAAAGACAGATCCATTGTGGTTGAGGTTTTTAAATGTCTGCAAGGGGTTCTTTTGTGAGTGTTACAGCAAAGGAGATGTTCAGAGAGAGGCTTGCTTTCTGCCACACAAAGGAAGATCTGGAATCCCACAAGGGAAGAGCAATCTCTGCTGACACAAGATGCTGTCAGGCAAATGCTCTTTATTTTTTCTTTCATTTCTGGGAGCCAATGCTCTACCCTGAAAGCATTAGCCTGTGGCAGCTCCTACAGCCCTGCAGACCTTTGAATTCTTGACTGGTTTAATGTTGTTGGTCATTTGCAATGATACATTGCTAAGTGTACTCCGAAGGCAACTGCTGACAGCTATAGGATTGCTACCCGTGTGGAGTCAGTCATTACTGCTGATTACAGATTAAGTAAAGGTTTTTAAAACAGCCCTGCTTGTGGTCCTGTGCTGGTCCAGTAGGCAGGACAGAGGAAGGCTTGGTAACGGAAAAGGGCAAACCCAGCCCAAACAAAACAAGACCTAGAAAAAGCTGAGTCCATTTCAGGGTGAAATGTGTTTGTCTGTAATTTGACTTTTATGAGTTAACATCTGCTGAAGAAAGTCTTCACCATCTTGAAGGTTTCCCTGCAGTCCCAGAAAGCCAAGATCAGATACCCCAGTGACTTTGTGAGCATTGGCTGGTATAGCAGTATCTCACTTTGTCTTGATAGCAGCAAGTCCTGCATATCGAGGAACATCCAGAGACAAATGTCACACAGCTTGCTGACCACATTTATCTAAGCTAATGTGATTTCTTCTTCTATCCAGAACAGGAGATACCTTTATGGATGCTGTGACTTCCTGGAGGGAACATTGTGGTCCCGTGTCTCAGAACAGCTTTGGGCAGTTTGAAAGGCAAGAAGCAGGAGTGGGCTTCTCATGCAAGATGTGGCACAGGCAGTGCCCTGACGTGGTGATTATTTCCTTGGCTCCAGAGCCACCTAACTCTACTGTAGGCTGTTATGGGACTGTTCCCTCACGTTTCTAAAGCCTTCTGCCAGGAGTATTTTGAAGGCAAGGTTCCAGTTTCCTACTTTCCTCTGCTGTTAGACATCCCAGGTGTTTGCAGATAATTTGTTAGCTTTTGAGTATAGCAGCAGAGGGTTGCAATGTCCAAGAGCTCCCAGGTCACGTTGGCTGCTGAGCCAAACTGACCTTGTCAGTGGCCCCATGACTGCTCAGTGTGACTGCTCAGCACCCAGTGCCTTTTAATTGCTTCATTAAGCACCTGAAGAGGAGAGAGGACTGCTGTTGTATGACTGTGTGAGCAGCAGTGGCTCCTCCTGCCTTAACTTGAAAGGGGCTGAAGTGAAGGCTGCCAGGCCCCTTTGCTGTTACCACTCATCTCCCTCCCTGACCACTGCACAGGGATTCCCAGTTGCAGGTGTTCTGGTGTCTTCTGGAGAAGGTCCCAAAGCCTGTCTAATGTTTCTGTCTTTTACCTTCCCAAACCATTTATTTAAATATCTTTTGTACATGGTATGTTCAGTGCAGTTTTCTCCTGAAACCTGTCCTAGACAATCCCCTTCAGAAGCTGACTCCCACACAGCAGAGGACAGGGGTCAGGTGGTAGATCACAGCATAGCCAAGGCAAAGCATCGGGTGGCTTTGCTGCTTCTCTGGAGCAGCATCTCTACGGCTGGGGACAGACGGCAGCGTGTGACAGCCGTCTGTGGTGGAGGCATCGCACTCGGAGAGCAAACGTCAGCCGAGAGACCTCTGCAACAGGCGCGGCTGCAGTGTCCTGCGCCACGGTGAGCCTCGCTCCCGTGCTGCCCAGCTGGCTTGGCACAAAGCGCCCTTCTCGGCGCTCCTCGCCCGCTGCCGCTTAGCTGGGTGCCCGCGCCGTGCCGCGCTGTGCCCAGGCGTGCTGTGGGGACCGGCGCTGTGCTTTCCCCTGGGAGAGGCTGGTGCAGGCAGCCGGTGCCCTGCTGCTGGGCGGCTGCGGGGAAACCGCTGCTCCAAACTTCCTCCCTTCTGCCTGCATCTGGGTGGAAGACGCTGAGAAGGTGCTGAGAGGTTTTCACCTCCTCTGGTTAATCTGGAGATTAGGTTGAATGTTGATGTGACTGCAAGTCGGGCAGGACTTTGGCTTGAAAATGAACATTTTTTTTGTGGTTCTCTTTTTTTCTCTGCCTGCAGCTGTGTGGAGCAGCTCAACCCTGCACAGGGGCACTTGCAGGTGCCAATCCGATTAATCCTCACCCACTGCCTGCTCTCCTGTGCCTCCACCAAAGGGTGACTTTTCTCATGCCAAGAACTTGTGCAGCAATACAGCTGAGTTCACTACTCAAGGATTGTGAGGGCCTGTGCCAATATTTAAATTGTATTTTTCTGGCAACTAGCCAGAGCTTGGCTTTAAGAAAAAGAAGTCAAATATTTCTAGCTCCTAAGCCTGTGTCAGTCTATTGTGGAACAAAGCTGGGAAGTTTTGTTTTGTTTATCTGGGGGAGGAAGAGAATATCCAGGCAGCTGGGGTAGAGGGTGAAATGAGAGAAGCCAACAAACCAGCCCTGCTTTGCAGGAGGAGCTGAAGAGACTCTGAGAGTGGAAGAGCTGCCTTGGTCCCCACTGCTCCTGCCACATATGGCTGAGCTGGGAGGTCAGTCCTTTTGCAGGTGGGAAGTGTTCAGGCCAGGCCCTGTTACTTCTGGCTTGCACTGAATGATGGAGGCTCTCCTGTCAGACTAACCCGTGAGTTTCTGATCACTTGTGAGTGAGTCTGGCTGGGCAAATGAGCATGGGCCAAGTTTCACTGCATCACCCTTGTAGGAGCACTGGAAGTCCTGAGTTGTGCTGGGGAGTGCCAGTAGCTTGGCAAAACTCATTGCATAAAATAAGCAGGATGGAGATAGAGTATTATCAGCAGACACATTCTCCCAAAGGCTAATCATGCACCACCTTCTGGGTGATTATTTTACAGGTCCATTGTAGATGGAATCTCTATGAACTTGCTTCTGCTTGAGGGGAGGAGGGTTTGTTTATCACCTTGAATTTCCTGCAGCACATGGAGTCCATTCAGAAGCCGTCTGTCTTGGATGCCTGGCCCATGGCATCTCCAACACAAACATAAACCTTCTTATTTATTGCACAAATATATTGCACCAACCCAGTATTTCAGGCAGGTCGATTGGCTGGTTCAGTAACTCTTCACCGCCTTCCATATACAAACATTTTTTCTCACTAGTTACCTCAGGAACAACCTGGGGCATGTTCCCACCAATGTCTTCATTTACAAAAGGCAATTGGTTTCCCCCCACTCATTTTGGCTAAGCACAAAGATTGGGTTTCTGTAGGCTCTGCCTGATGGGGAATTCTGTTGGTTCCCCATTGCTCTGTAGAGGAGATCCTGTGGTACATACTTGCAATGTCCTAACTGCTTTCCATCCCTTGGCTGAAGCAGCTCTCCCTTTGTGACTCAGACTGCAGAGGAGGCCCTGAGTGCCTTGCAAAGAGCTACATCTTCTGGGGAATGAGAAACACAAGCCATGGGCTTGTGCTGGCAGCATAATACCTGGCAACAAAGCCACATAAATATTTATTGGTGCACAACTTGGGGTAAGAGCTATTGGCACTGCAGGGCAGAACCGATGCAGGATGCCAAAACCCAGGAGAAACAGCTCAGTTGTGGATACACAAAATGGTACTTGGCCAGCCAAGGCTGCTGGGAGGAGTAGGTGGAAGACAACAGCCCAGCTTTTTTTGGCCTGTGCCCACAATCATGCTCAAGTGTAGCTCAGTGAAGTAGCTGGGGCATTATTTTTAACTTACTTTTCCTGGAAAGCAGCATTTTAGACCCAGTGGGCATAAGCCATATTACCACAGCAGGTTGGCACACAGAGGGTATGTGGAAGAGGCTATGGACTGGTTCTCTGAGCAGGCTGGTGTAGGACATCTGTGGAGAAGAGCATTGTTTAATACTCCATGTTCCTTCCTGGGACTAGTGTGAGGCTTAGGAAGAGTGCACTTTCCCCAACTTTAGCATGTCAAAGCAATCAGCTTCTGATGTTCTATACCTCAGCTTCAGGATGTCTCCCTCCCTGTGACACCTGGGTTTTCTTCATCCCAGTTGCAATGCTGTTAAAGATAGCTGACAAATGTTAAAGAGAATCAGGGCACTGACTTACAAACATAGCCATGCCTCTGTGGATGTAGCTAATGCTGGGGTAGAAGAGCTAGCTGTACATGTTTTGGTTCAGTGTTATGCCTGCAGCAGTCAGCACAGGCTGACTGTGGTGCAGAGGAGCAGCACAGATGTTCTCAGGTCATAGCCTGCAGTGACTATTGGTTAACACAGATGTGAATTCTCCCAGTGCTGCATAGCAGGGAGGTGCAAGAAGAGATCCCCCAGCAGGGACCCCTGGGCTCTTGGCTAGCTACCAGTAACTAATTTGCAGATAGAGCTTAGAAGTTGTTGTCTCAAGGGTTTGTTAATCCTTGTGTGCTACATCTTGTACATGTTCTGCACTTTGGGAACTTCTGTCAGTCCTTCTTAGCCTTGGTTACTTCTTCAGGTCTGCCACTTCTGTAACTGTGTTTCTTCATCAGCTAGCCTAACCTCTCATGATGTCTTAGACCAATACCACATCACAGCATGACTGGAATACTTATGTGATAGCATCATCTGTCACTGCTGAACAACAGCAACGAACAGTATTTCAAACTGGAGCAGAATGGGAACAGACAAAAGAAGCAGGGATACTGTAAACCTTTGAATCCCTAGCAGGGAGATGGGTATCTAAGCCCTGAGCCTCCACAGAGCTGCATGTGCCAGTACCATTTTCTGTCTGAAGGTCACAGAATTACAGAATGGTTGAGGTTGGAAGGGAACTCTGAAAATCATTTGGTCCAAAACCTCTTGGTGAGAGCTAAGACAGAACTTCCTCAGTCTTGAAGAGTTTGATGTGGTTGGGTACAGATAATTTAATAGATGATACTTTCAGTGGAATTCCACAGAGGTAGTGGCTTTACAGCAATGTAAACTGATTTCTAAAGACTAAGTACCATAGTTGTAGCACAAGAAAATGCCTTAAATTATGCTCAGTTTAGAAATTCAAAAGTTGGAATTACTGCCTTGCCATTGCATTCAGGATGTTTTCTGTACTGTATTTCAGCCCAAGAGTAAAGTAGCAATGGGAGAAGAAAACGAGTAGGAAGAAAAATGAGATGGATTTTGTAACAAAATGGCAAAACTCAGCTCAAAGCCATGAAAATCACGGGGATTAGCAAAGTGGACCTTGTCACCTTCACTAATGGCACAGTCCCAGCTCACATTCTGTGAGACAGAGGTGCAGAAGAGGATGGGTGTTTTGATGCAGCCTAGAAATAGTGTTCCCTTTCCTGAGGTACAGGCAAGTCCCGTCATGAATGATGTGCTTGTCTTTCCTCAAGCCACAGCCTCCACTCGTTGGTACATGGTTTCCCTATGCCAGCCTTGACTTGTCCTCCAGGTGGCAAGTTGCTCCATCACCTCTTCCCAGGCCTTGGCCACATACCCAAACAGAAGCCAATCCCTCAGCTTCATCCTATGGTTACCTCAGCTTGTCTTGGGAGAAGACTTTTGAGAATTTCCAGTGCCACACCATCTCAGCAGGATGTGCTGGCCAGCCCTCAGCTGCACAGGCACCTCTGTCCCAGCAAGTGCAGTCTCTCATGGGGCACTCATTTGGGTCGGAGCCAGCACAGGGGCTCCAGTGAGCTGCAACTGATCATTTAGTAATGGCAAGGGCAGGTTTGGAAGTAACTCATTTGAAGTGTACTTGAAAAAGTGTCAAGGAGTAAAGCATTAATGAGAAGCCTGTAGCCCTTCTAGATACATGAGGTTATTCTTATGCGAGGACTCTGTAACACTGTAAATTCCAAGGTTATGAGTGAGTAACTGAGACTGGAAACTCCTTGTGCTTGAAAAAGTCCTTAATTGTTATTAGAATGGAAATACTACAGACCATTATTTTCAAATAATGCTGGCTCAGCTTGGAAAAAATCATATTCAGATAGTAAGAAATGGTAATTTCAAGGTTAGCAAGCAACCATAATCTTTCAGCGCAAGTGCATAGCTTATATTCAGTAAGGCAAGGCTCCTAGGGAAAATGGCAAGTGTAATTAAAACTTGTCTCATCATGCATGCACACGGGGGAGGGCAAGCTGTGATAGTAGTGGTGACTGCTGCTAGCAGGTGTTTTTCTTTTCATATGAGGTATTAAATAAAACTTCCAGTGTTTATTAACCCAAATACTCTCCTGTATGCTTCTACCAGTGCCTCTGGGATATGTTGCAGACAACGTTGAGCTTTAACTATATCTTTCAGCATAAACTTTTGTCTTCAGAGGTACAAAACCACCTACCTTAGCTGAGACTGTTAGAGGGACTAAAGCACTGCTGATGCTGAAAATGCTTTCACACTTTGTAGCTCTGGAGGTTGTTTTTCTTGCTGAAGATCTTGGGCTCATTATAGCGTGGTGGTGGAAGAGAAGGAAAACCCTGCCGGAAGTGTTGTCATCTGTTGCCTGCAACTGGAGAGGATGAATGTGATCAGCTACATTCTTAATGAAAAAGACTCAGAAGGGGAAGAGGCAGAGCTGGAGCTGGGTGGGCACAGGCTTTGGATAGCCTAAGCCAGAAGGGCAAGGTGCTGGGTCTGAAGGAGGAAGCTTGGCTCCACTCTTTCCCTTGTGATACTTGATAGTTCGCAGGCACCCCCTGTGCTGTGAGACTCCGCGGGTTTTTATGACTTTTATGTCAAGTTCATTTGTTATTTGCTGCCAGAATTCTCCCAAGGAAGGTAGAGGAGAAGTGGTAAATGGTGATTAATTTAGACAACCTAAGTAGAGGAGTCACGACAGGCTCCCCATGTACTACAAGAAAGTTAACGGCTTGCTGATGTCCCTTTGTGAGCGAATTGTGTAGCCTGCTTGTTTAATGGAGTGTTTAAAAATTGTGTTGGCAATAGCCTATGAATAATGTATATAGGAATAATGAAGTACCTTCCTGCTAAGAAACTGCTGATGTGCTGGGGAAAATTCCATCAGATGTGAGAACAATTTTGAAAGCACTGTCTTCTTGGGATGCCCTTTATTTATGGTCTTGTTTCTTCAGAGATTGCATTCCCTTTTTAGATGCTGCATGTAAAGGTGTCCTCCACTAGCTCTGCCTCTGTCTTCCAGCTTCTCTTGTGTCTGTAAAAGCTGCTGAATTTTGATGAATTCAGGCTTTAATAACTGAGTGCTGTAAGCATGAAGATATTTGCTGTGCATTCTTCAGCTATTTGAGTATTTGCACCAAGGCATGTTGCATCAAAGGAAAATGGAAGCTGTTTTTCTGTCATGGCAATGTCCCATGATGCAGGAAGCAGAAATAGGGCCAAGTGATTTGGAAAAAAAGACCACTGTTTCTTTTGCAAGTTTTTGGAGCTTGGGCTCCTTGTGTGAGCACCCCAGAGAGTCACACCTGGGTGTTCAGATATGATGGATTTTGCAGAGTGAACCCAGCTCCACTGCTTCTGAATTCTGCATCATGTCCTCCTCCAGTGTAGGTGGACTCTCTGTGCTTTGGCTATGAGTAGTGGGAAATTGTGATACTAAGCAACTAAATCTTGACTGACCAAAGAAATGAGAAGATTGAAGCAACCCTTGCTTGCAGGGGAGTTCTGGAGGTTGCACTGCCTTTTCTGCAGGAGGAAACAGACCTGAAAGACCCCAGGGCATAGTGCAGGCAGGCACCTGAGGCAATCACAATCTATTCCTTTCTTTCTTGTTTTGGTGCTCAGCTGCACTTCAGGAGAAAATAAAACCACAGCTTTGTTTTTCCTGTGGGGTTTTCCCCACCTGCACCAGAAAGCAGATGTATCACAGGAAGGCAGGTGAACACCATGTGCATCTTATCACTGCCCGGAGTGGTCTCAGCTAGATGTATGGTAAGAGCAGGCCTAGCTTGTGGAGTCTGTTACTCTGGTCCCTGCCTCTTCTGTAGCTTTGTTACAAGCAGCCTTGCAGTCAGGATGCATTTCTGTGTCTGGGTTTACACAGCAGAACCCTGAGTCAAAATGCTTCCTACAGTATGTGCAGTATGTTATTAGTGTACTGCTAGAGCAAAGCAACACCTGATTGATGCTGTTATTACTCAGCTGAGGAACTCACATCCTGCCCTGAGAGGCTGAGGTGATGGGGTTTGAAGTCATGTGGTGATGCCAAAAGCAACCTCCATCATTGTGAAGTTCAACCAGTCTTTCCTAGGGTAGAAATGCTGCTAGCTGACAGCATAGATGAAAGAGCAGCTTTCAGAGGAAGGAGACAATTCAGTTACACAGTTTGCTCTACTGATGACCCTCTTAATTTATCTGTTTTCAATGTTTCTTTCTTTCAGGTGAAGAGTGAAGGCCCCAAACTAGTGCCCTTCTTTAAAGCCACTTGTGTCTATTTTGTCCTCTGGTTGCCAACTTCCAGCCCCTCCTGGTTCAGTGCTCTGATCAAATGTCTGCCCATCTTCTGCCTGTGGGTTTTCCTTCTGGCTCATGGAATTAACTTCCTAGTGTCGCACCGGAGCGCCAGCCGCATCCTGGCAGGACTCATATTCTCGGCAGTGGGAGACGCCTTTCTCATCTGGCAGGAGCAGGGCTACTTCATTCATGGTGAGTGTGGTGTCAGTCCTACAGGGATGCCACAGTGGCCAGCTGTTACCCTCTCTATTTAGTGATGAGTTACTGAGCCACGTGCTTTGTTTATTCATGTACAGCTTAAGCCCTAGGCAGTGGGAAGCACTCAGCCTTTGATTAAAATCCACCATGGTTAGAGGAGCCACACCACAGATGAGTCTTTCTCTTAAGGTTAGAGAGGTAGCTGGGGCAGGTTTGGTTTCCTGACACGTGCTCATAGCATCACAGCTGGCTGGAGCTGGGAAGGTGGCATGGACACAATTCCTGGGGAAGAGAAGGAAATGCTCATGGCACTTGGCAGCTCCCATGAAGCTATGGGAAGTATCTACCTCCTGTCTCTCTGCAGGGAGATCTGTCAGCCCATTGCTACAAGGATCAGAAATAGGACACATGGTGCAAAGGTCCTCAGTGGAGAAGAGGTGGAGAGGATTCTTGAGTTTTCATAAGACAAGCCTATATCGCCTGGAGGAAGTGTTTAAGTGGATGTTAGAAACCAAAGCAGCAGAAACCTTGTCCTACTTGCAGGTTCATCAGGATGAATCACACAGCTTGTTGTACAAGACATGACTTGTTTGCACCACACATAAATGTGGTTCATGGTAGTTGGGTTATGGTTGGACTCCATCTTAGAGGTCTTTATCAACCTTAATGATTCTACAATTCTGTAAATGATGGGGATTCAAAGACAACCCTCACGATGAGGGCCTGTCTTCTCTACAGAAGGATCCTCACCTCTCTGAGCCAGACAAACTTGGTGTATGTTGCTATTTGCAAACCAGAACATGATGGTTTAGGTTAATCATTCAAAACCATGCTGAACCTGCAACTCCCTGGCCTTGGACTGTCATAAGAAATCAGCAGCAGATGGGTCCTTCACTAAACTGACTGCTGGGGCTTCTGAAGTTAATTTAGCCAGCACAGGAGCTTAGGTAACACTCACCATTGACTGACTACTGTGACTGTCCCACTGGAAAATGTGATGAGATGAGGGAACTTTTCTGATTTGTGGTGTTGTCAGCTCAAAGTCAAAGGTTTATTTTCTCCCCCTCTCATGATGTCAGTGTTTAGTCTTACTCTGGGATTCCCACAAGCTCACTCTTTATGAGAGAGAAGTGTGTACAATGCTAGATAGGAAAGGCCAAATGCTTAGAATGTGGTTTTAATTCTGCTTCCCAAGACTTCATCCCAGTCTCACTAGAATCATAGAATGGTAAGGTTGGAAGGGACCTCAAAAATCATCTAGTTCCAACCCCCTGCCATAGGCAGGGACACCTCCCACTCGTACAGGTCACTCAAGGCCTCGTCCAACCTGGGCTTGAACACCTCCAGGGAGGGAGCAGCCACAACCTCCCTGGGCAACCTGTGCCAGTGTCTCACCACCCTCCCTACAGACAACTTCCTCCTAACATCCAGAAGTTCACGCAAAATGTTTTACTGATAGTGGTGACGTTTAGATTAGCCCCCGAGGATACCTGGATGACGCTGGGACATGTTGCTGAGGAGCTCCAGCTTTATCTTGAGGTGCCATCCCCTCTGTGCTGACTGTTGGCATTCTCATTGGTGGGCCTCCTCCTAACAGTGCCTGGCTCATGCAGGTCCCCTCAGCCCAACTGCATGTGCTCCTGCTTTGCCTCCTGCAGTTGTTCCTTGAGCTGTGGCTTGGAAAACATTGAAGGCCCAAGCCTTACCATGGCTGTGCAAATGGACTGTTCAGATCTTCTCTATTCTCATGAAGCTGGCATATATCTGAGTTCCCTCTCCAGTTTAGTGCTAGAGGAAAGTCAACCACTACCAGCAACTCAGTATCTGGTTAATGTGTTTTAATCTGCAAATAAGTTGGATTTTTCAACCCTAGTCTCACAACTAAGGTGTTGTTTTGTAGGTTTAGACATATTTTAATTCTTAAGGAGAACAAAAGCTCTCTGGGAGCATTTAGAAAATTCAGCCTGCTGTCTCCTGCCTGCCTCAGCCCATGCTAATCCAAGCTACAATCTTCTGTAGTGAAGGGTTGTGTTTCAGCAGTCAGCAGATAAAGCACATCACCCTGCACCATCCTGCACCTCTCCTGCAAAGCATATTTTCTCCCGTTTAAAATTCCGCAGGATGCCGTTGTTGACAACTGACAATATTCAACCTTTTGACATCACTGTTCATGGGAATTTGAAATTTCAGGAGAATAAGAGGAAACACTACATAAAAATGTACTTTTTGTTCAATTTCTACTGCTTTTGGGCTGAAAACAAGGGCTGGGAACTGAGCTGGTTTGAATAGCTTGTAAGACAATGAGTTTATAAAAGGGCAGTTGTTCGGTACTTTTTATGGAAGTGAGAGCCTGGGAACCTGCTCCTGGCACGCTTGACTTTATCATTTTTGTTGTTTCTTTTGTATGATTAGTGTCTTACTGCATGTAGAAGACACATTACAATGTTAATGTCCATCTCCCTTGATAGTGAGCACTTAGAAACAACTTATACATTGGGTGAAGAAGACAAGGACTGACAAAAAGGCCTGAGAAGGGAAAGTGCAGTGCCAGAGAGGGGGAAGGAAATGCAGGGGAAGGAAGCAGACAGAGCAGAAGGGCTGATCTATCTGATGTGGTTGTGAGGACCATGCTAAAGGTTAGGAAATGCAAGAGAAATGCACCTCCCCTCCCTCTGCAGCCATCACAGGTTTTCCCAGTTCCTGGCTTCATTTGTGGCTGTTGAATGAGCAAGCCTGGGAGCTGACTCCTTTGTTTATGACAGAACTCACCACATATCACAAAACTGCTCCTGTCTTTCTGGGCTTCTGCTTGGCTGCCACATCCTGTCCTCCTTTCTTCCTCCTCCTTGTTGCCAGCTGCCTGCATTAGTGACACATTCTTCAGTTCCCCATACCATAGCTCTCCTTATAATGACACTGAGGGACAAAGCACTCTTCACTCCTCTCCTTACTGCCCCCAGGGCTCTACCCTTTCCCACACTGCAACATTATAAACAGCTCTTGTCCTAAATCCCTCCTTGGTTTCCTCAGTGCTGTGCCCATGCTGTGTATGCAGTAGCTCTGTGAAACATCATTGTCTCATTGCTCTCCTTTGCACTTCTTTTCCTTTCTCTTCCTGCTGTCCATTTTCTCCAGTCTCAGACCAGATCCCCACCAGCCCACTCCATGCTACAGGTTCCCCTCTTATCCCATCACAGCAGAGCAGATGTCCTGTCTGGTCCTGCCCAGAGGCAGGGAGACACTTCCCCTTCTTTGAGCTGCCTCAACACAAGTGTATTAAGGTGAAGAAACATCTGCCGGTAGCAGGCATTAGTGCCTGGCCTTCACACCACAGCACCATGCTTTAAGTGTAAATAGGTGTCCTGGTGAAGGACACAGCTTACCAGGTCCTTTTCCTCATTTCATGCTTTAGAGCTGTGCAAGAACTTCCAGCTACCCCTATAACCCTGCCAGGCTAAAGTGGGACAGCCTGCAGCTGCACCATGTGTGGGTCTGGGAACCAGAGGTTCAGAGGAGCTGGACTCAGTTTGGGGCCCCTTGCCTACAGCTGGCATGACAAGTAGTTGTCAGCAGCTGCAGCCAGACATGGTGACACTTTTTGTCAGATGGATTAGTGGCAAGTGAGTAACTTCTGGACAGTACCTTCCAACACCCACATCTGGCATTTCTCAGGGGTGCTGTGTTTCAAAGGGAAGCCGGCATTTTGTTTGCACTGAATCCAGCTAAGGTTCATCTGAATCTTGGAAATGGCCATAAAAATTGTTGGCAGATCACATCAGTGTAGTCCCTGAAATATGCCAGCTGCTTCTTTCCAGCTTGGGTTTCTCCTAGCTATGGGCAGAGATGGAGTAGAGGCCAGATTTAGTCCCCAAGTGCCTTTGGGTTTGTGGCTAAATACGGTCAGGCTTTGTGTCTGGGCTTGGAGGGTTTGGTGACTTTGTTCGCATTGTGTTCCTCCGCTGCTCTGATTTCAGCCTTCCTGTTCCTATGAGCAAATCCCTTTGGATAGTTAAAGAGGATGATCTTGCCCCCACCCTTCTCTCCAAAGCAGGGGAGTGGAACCACCTGAAAAACAAGCTTTGTTCCTTGTGCAGCAGCTTAATTCACCTGGTCTGTCAGGAAGAGGGCTTGCATCACACCAGAGCTGTCCTTGGCTGCAGCTGGAGGTGTGGTGGGGCTTTTTCTAGGTCTGGGAGCACAGTGCTAAGGCTGAGCTGCTGTACACATATTAACAGAATCCCAAGTGGTCAGTATGGTTCCCACTGAAAGTGATAAGGGTTGCAACAATTAAGAACACGTAAGGATGTGCAAGGACATCTAAGCCCATGTTTGGTGCGGTATATTTAAACCCCACGTGTTTTCTTCTGCTACCACTGATGAAAGGTCACACTTGCTATGTCAATGCCTCTTTGCAGGTCTGCTGATGTTTGCCATCACACACATCCTGTACTCCTCAGCCTTCGGCATGAAGCCTTTGGACCTCAAAGCCGGCTTGTTGATGGGCCTTGTTTGCAGTTCCTGTTATGCCTTCCTGTACTCCTACCTCTCAGGCCCATTCACCTACCTGGTAGCTGTCTACATCGCCTTGATTGGCTTCATGGGCTGGCGAGCGGTTGCTGGCATGCAGCTGTGCAACGACCTCTGGACGTGGACCAAGCTGTCGGCCTGCATCGGCGCGATGCTCTTCATGGTGTCGGATCTGACCATTGCACTTAATAAGTTCTGCTTTCCTGTGCCCTACTCACGCTTCATCATCATGGCTACTTACTATGCAGCCCAAATGCTTATTGCACTGTCAGCTGTAGAGAGCAGAGACGAAGACGACTTCAGAAAGAGGAGCTAGGTGGACTGCCAATAGTCTGTGAACAACGTGGGTTATATCTCAGGTGCTGTAGCTGCATTCACCCCTGAGAGAGATCTCCATTTCTCTAGGCACATTGGTGATGTTGATTTTGCTTCTTTGAAGCATTACTTTTGGGGCTTTTTTTTTCTTTTTTTTTCCCCCCCCCCCAATGGCTTTCTCTGAGTACAGCTTACTTCAGTGTGGAGTCCACATCAGGAAGCTTAGACTGTCCCTGCAGTAGTTACTCATTCAACTTTTCTTCCTTGGAAGTGCTGTACTGCTGCATTTTACTTGTTGGTCTTGAAACTGATGCTGAATGTCTAGGACGAGGAGAGCTGATAGAAAGGAGGTTAGCCATGCACTGTGCTAGAGGATTTGCTTTCATAGTAGGCAGACAGGCACAGATCTCTGCTGAAGTCATTGGTAAAAATTAATTTAACTACCATCTGTCTCTCTTTTTGCATTACAAACTCAGTACACAAATTGGAGCTCTTGCCTCTGTTGAAAGAAAGCAAGCTGAAGGTAGAGTAAAACTGCCATATCCAGATGAGGGCTAAGCTTTGGAGTCAAAAGCAGCACGTGAGGCAGGCCCCAGCAGAACCAGAAAGTAAAGCACCAAGCAGAGAGCACAGGGCAAGAGGTGTGCTGACATGCAGTGCAGTGTGCTTTGATCGAGGCTGAATGCTGCTCCAGGGCAGGTCTGGAGGTGCAGGGCTTCTATGTGTGGCAGAAGTAGGAGTCTGGTGGGATTTTAGGCATCTAGGTAGCCAAAGCAGTGTGTTCTTCCCCACTGTGTGTGCAGTTACATGGTGTTTGCAGCCAGCAGGGACAGCTGAGATGTAATGGGCACATGAAGAACTTTGATTTTTACAGCAGGACTCAGGAGTCTGTGTCTCACTAATGTATGCTCTGATTATCCTTAACATGGCAGGTAGGAGTCTGACCTTTATGCCTTTCTTCCCCAGTATCCTAACAAATAATATTTTATGCACTCTTTAAGCTCTGGAGTGCTGCTGCTTGCAATATCTCTCTTGAATCTTCATGTGAGCATCTCCTGTGCTCAAGGCCCTGATTTTGGAGGTAGATTTTTTTTTTTTTTCCAGCTGGTGGCAAATGATCAGCTGTGCACCACTTCTTGTTGGAAAGCCCCTTTTCCGCAGAGCTTCCTGAAAAGCACTGTCCTGTGTGCCCAAACTGCCTGCTGCTTCCTTCTCAAACTGAGGTGGATGCAGTAAGAAGACACCTCACAGCTAGGAAAGCCTGTTTGGTTCTGATCATACTCTTCCTTTGGTTTGTCAGCCCATCTGCTGAAGCAAGATTACTTCCAACTTAAGACTCTCTTAAAGATCTAAGAAGAGGTTGCCCTAATTTTTCCTGCAAGCTCATTTGTGATCATATGTATATTTTTCTTCTCTTATTTGTATCTAGCAGCAACCTCTGTTTCTGTTTGAAGCCATCTTTGAATGGGCTTTTCCCTCTGTTCCTAAGGCTGATGCAGAATCAAGATGCTCCCCCCGTGGCTTTCCCAATGGCTTGTTTTAAGACACTCAAGTGCGCAAAGGAAGCTTGCTGAGGGTTTTCGCACATCTTCAGCCTTGCAGCTGACCAGAGCAGATTACACAAGTCAAATCCACACACACCCCATGGGCAGAGGGAGCAGGAAGGGCAGCCCTCCAGACCAGCCTTGTGGGCTGAAAGTTGCCACAATCTTCATAGCTAGCGTGCCCAGGCTGTTGCAGGTGAAAACCTGGTGCCAAGTCGCTGGTGCAGCTGGCAGAGCAGGAACTCTTCTTTGTGAGGAGTGCAGCAGAGTCAGGGGCAGCTGAAGAAACCCTACCAACTCTGCTAGCTTTGCCCCTTGGTGCTGAGGGGTCTCCTGCTTCCTCCCCAGCCTCACATGCTGGGGATGGGTGGGGAACAGACACGTCCCTACAGCTCCTACATTAGTGCAAGTGCAGGCAGTATTACTAACACCCAGGTTAGCCATCCTGACCTCTGGGGTCATCTGCTGCTTCTCAGACTGAGATCAGAAAGCTCAGCTGCAGTACTGAGAGGGAAAGCATTGTAAATAGCACAGCCCATGTAATCTCTTCTTTTTAATGCTGTTGTGTAATATTGTCAGTATTCATTGACTGCTGCACTGGCTTCTGCCTGGAGTAAACTGCTAAAGGGATTTAGAGCCACAAAACATCTTCATTCATCAGCATTGCTTATCTCCTGGCCACAGCTTGAACCCTGCAGTGTAGCTCTTTGTGGATGTCACCTGCTGTTACTCAGCCTGACTGTTTGCAAATCTCTTCCTGCAACAGCTTGACCCAACTAAAAGGAAATCTAAGCATTTGGGGTGAACCCCACCATCCTCCCAGTATGTGAGGAAACAGCCCATTCCATTCTGATTTACAGTTCCTTGTCATGGGTCAGTCCAGCACTCAGTCCTTAGCAGGCAGTCCTTCAGAGAAGTCCCCCATGCCCTGAGCTTCCTTTGCCTTGAAGGATGTGTGATAAATCCAGCTCCCTTTAAAAGTTAGAATTTCTGTTATCTCTTTCTTGCCCCTCTAGAAATGAGTAGTCCTCAGTTTGCTCGAGATGACGGAGTTGCTTTTCTGCATGCTTTTTCATCTTGGCTTGCTTTGTTACCATGCTCCATCACCAGCCACAGGATACTGGTAGGAAAGTATCTTCTAAGTGTCGTTAGGAGGTCTGCCTCTTGTCTCCACAGACCACCAGAGATGCAGTTTCTGGTGGCAGAAGTCTCTGGGTGGCTGAAAGAGTAGCAATGTCTGCAGCCCAGGTGGGCTGATGTCCCTTCACCTGGAGCATGCTGGCTGGGACACACCTTAGGACACATCCCTGGCTCCGTCCCAGTGCTGCAGCAGCTTTAGCCTTCCCAGGAACATGAGGCAGAGCCCTCGGCATGTGAAGTCAGGGAGATTCCTGGCTGCCTCAGAGGTTTGCCAGTGAAGGCTCTCAATCTACAAAATCTCTCTCCTGTTCTGTATTTGTCCTTTTAATCCATATTACTTGAATGAGACCATTTTCCTGCAGGCTCTTTCCTGCTGGGAAGAGACCAGCTGCTGTGGACACTGATTTGACACAATTCTGAGTCTCATAAACCCTGAAAAACACTAAGCAGTTGCTGACGGTCTATTAAATACCTTTCGTGGGGATTAATACTGTTCTCTCAACCCCAGCAAGGGCAGGCTTCACTTCAAAATGGAGCAAACATACCTTGAGGACCTTTCTGTTGTCTCTTTGCTCTGTGAAACTGAGAGGTTCGATCCATTCTTCCCCTTTTCAGGGGTACAGTCTTTGAGAAGCAGCCAGTCTTTGGCCCAGACATGACAGAGGGTATGAAACACCCAGCAGCATTGGGTGCCTGGTCCCTGCAGCGTCATCTCCTTTGCTTGCCAAGTACAGAGGGTTTCTTGCAACATTGCTGTTTTCAAACACCTCTTCAAGGAGGTAGAGTGGTCACTTAAGGTTACACACATGGACTGATTGCCTTTGCTTGCTTTCCTTTCTGCAGTTACCACCTTCTTGGAGATCCTTTGGCTCCTTATTTGGCCATATAAAAGATGTAGCACATTTACTTCAGCCTTCTATCTCCTTCTGCAGATAGATCCTCCTCACACAGGACTTCCAGTGAAGTCAAAGCAGCAGTACTAATTGCAGCTGGTTTTAAGTGCAGTAATGCTTCTGAGCTGTGCCAGTCACAGCAGCATCAGCAGGGTGAAGCTTCTGTAGAAATGGGAAGTTGAGAAGAACAAAGCCAGAGGATTTTAACAGCTTTATTCCTACTCTACCAGGAAAATTGTGTTTGTGTCCATAAGGAGGCAACTGTAAGACTAATTGGCTTAAGAATTACTCTAATGGCTTTTAAGTAGATTGCTGAAGGTTTCACGTTGTAACCAGTGAAGACAACTGATACATTTTTACACAAGTATAGACAATTCCCAGGACAACTCTACAGAATTTTTAGTGGCTTCTCAGAGCTTTCCAGTCCTGTAGTTTGACCCTGTGTGTTTTCAGCTTGCTATCACAGTCATTTTGGAAGCTGTTCTGGAATAAGCAGATCAAAGCAAACAGCAGCTGTAAAGCTCAGTGGCAGGTGCCTCTTTGCTTGGTTTCTGGGTACAGACAGGGGCTCTTTTAAGCACAGGCATCATAACTGCTCTTGGAAAAGGATGGGAAGTTGCTGACTTCTCATGACAGAAGTCCTCTGGGGTACTTCTGCTTTTATCCATGCTTGCCCCTTTTGTGCCTTGTGTAAATCAAAATTTCCAGGGCCAGTTCCTCATCAGGTGGAAAAAGGCACAAGTGTATTAGGGCTAGTGCTAAGCTAAGGTACAACAGCAGGAGCCCAGGCCCTCACCCTGTTTCTCAAATGGGGATATTAGCACTTACTGACCTCACAAGGCTGCTGTGAGGATTAGTGCTCATATAGCACTTTGAAGATGTAAAGTGCTTTATAAATCCCAAGTATTATCCTACCCTCGTGTTAAAAATTCTTTTAGGGTTCTGCAGGACTTCTTCTCTTAAAGCATAGAACATGTGACTGCCTTTTCAGTTTGTATCAGATGGAAAGTAAATGCAAAGTATTTATTCATACTGGTTAACATGGTGGGCTCAGCTGCCCTTGAACTCTGAAAAGAGTTTAGCTTAAAAGTCTGAACTCTAATTTCAGTTTTGAAAATGGTTTTTAGTTCTTCTAAAAGCCTTAATCGAATTCTTAGACATGAACCTGGCATCCAAATTTTGCAGTCTGGTCTTACCCCTGACTGTTAGCTAAAGTAAATCAATTCCAGCCAAAACACAGTGCTCTGACAGTCTGCTGTGGCTGCTGAAAAGATTGGAACAGAAAATGAAGTCATTCTGTTCAACCTTCATTCTGCAGAAGGTTGGCTAGGTTTCATGGGGCACCTTGCAAAAGGGATATTTAGTTTCTGTGATTCTAAGTTTTACTGTCTTGAAAATCAGCAGGGAGGGAAGGCCTTGATGGAATCAATAAGGTCAGCACATCCTTCTTGAGCTACTCCTTTTCACCTGAATCAAAGAAATAGCAGGGTCTGTAGTGAAGGAAGTGCTTGGATCATCAGTCCTAGGGCCCAGAATAAAAACTGATGTAGAAATACATCTGTAAACCATCACCATGTTGTCAGCTAGGATCAAAATGCCACTGTTCACCGATTCGAAATCTGGACTACAGCTAAAGACTACTTAGTTCTGGTAGCACAAACTGCTGTACAAATACCAGGCGAGGAATTACCCACCAAGGAATGTGAGCTGTGTACGTGTGAAATGGACCAGAATTTTGAAGCAGCTGCAGTAAAATATTATCTTAACATGAACTCAGAAGCAAACACAATGCAAATTTTTATGTTTTCTTTAAAAATCTTTGTTGGGTTTGAGTTTTCTTAAGTTGGGAGGAAATTTTCTTAATGTTATTTCATTGTTGCTCTTATTGTAATGAATAAAGATATACAAGTCTAGATAAACTACAAGTGAAAAAAAGGTGGCCAGTTGGCAGGAATGCCAAAACTTCTGTGGCTTGTATTGTTTCTGTGGTGACACTACGCTGCTGCAGGATGAGCTCTGCTGGAGTGGTGCGATGGCTCAGCAGCGAGGCTGAAGCAGGAGGCCAGTCTCATGCAAGAGGGAAGCAGGGGGTGTGCTACCCATACAGCAGTGAGAACACAACTGGGCCAATTCAGCTCAGTCAACGGCCTGAGAAGGCATCAGGAGATGATAGAAGAAATGTTTTCCTGACAGGTAACAAGCAAGAAACCAAAGGCAGCCCACTGGGCGACGGTGCTGAATCAGGACAAATCTTGACCTTGCTTGTGCAGGCTCCTGCTGGATCAGGCCTTGCTTTTATTCACCTGGGGAGGCTTGCTCCAAGTCTGTGGTGCTGGCAGGGTCGAGCCAGCAGAACCTGATGCTTTGTTAAACAAAACTTAAAATCCTACAAACCAAACAAAACCAAGGGAGGGAGGAAAAAGGAAATGGCATTGGGAAAGCAGTAGTTCTGCCTGGCTGAGCCTGCAGACTGGCCGCTCTGTGCTGAACACTAATCTCCATGTGTTGTTCCCCTGCAAGCCTCTTGCTCCAGCCCCTCTCCCACCCATTCCAGGGGGAGTGCACTGTCAGATGTGACTGAGGCAGCTGCTCTCTCCTGGGGAGTCAAAGCATTTTGCCATGTCTGAAAGTCTCTAGCACCTACTTCCTTTACTGTGATTGTAAAGGTCACCACGTGCAGTAGTGCCACTGGATCTGGGATCTTTTCTTAACACATTTTTATGCTGATTTTACTGTTTTAATTCTGTGTTTGGAATGTATTTTTTTTTCTCATTTCTTCTGTGTGTAACAGCAATTAAAAATATTAATTTACCAGGTGTTTTTACCATGCAGATACAATGTCTCCTTGCTCGTTTCCTGTTTCTGTGACGGCTTCAGCACAGAAGGTGCAGCCAACTGAACCTATGTTTCAGGCAGTTTTGTGCCACCATTGTGCCCACCAGTTGTGTGGCTCTGCCATGGAGCTACCCAGCACCCTAATGAATCTGACTGATGTCACGGCCAGCTACAGCATTCCTGTCTGAGGAAGCACAGACAGGTGCACCCCACAGAGCATATCCAGTACCAGCTGACTGGGCACTACCATGACAGTGACACCTGACTCACATTCCCTGGGTTGTAGAGCCCTGAAGCACCCTCATCCCTTGCTGCTACAGCCAGCCAGCCCCACATACAATGGCCATTTCTCCACATTCCCAGGGAGAAGGCAGCTTGTTGCAAAGGCTTGCTCTGGGAAGGCTGCTTACTGCCCAGAAATCCCAGACAAATGGCCAAGTCTCTTTTCACCTTACCCCAGCAATAGTCCCAGAAGGAAAAAGTAGGGTAGCACGGACATTTTTCTCTGGTTGAGGATCTGATGCCAGTTTCTTCAGCTGTTTGATGCAGTGGCACAGATACTTGGTTTCATTAATCCTGAATCAGGCCATCTGTCATCAGCAGAACAGGTTTCAGGGTTTTATAGCATAGAAACTTGGGAGTGTGTAACTGCTCCCAGTTAATTAAATGGATCTGCTCACAGGCTTCAGAGAGACCCCCTCATATTCTCTTTCTGAAGCAGTCCCTGATGTACCCCTAATGAATCAGTACTAGCTAGAAATTCTTTTCAAATGGGTTAACAACAGGGAGAATCTGGTGCTTCTTTCTTCTTTTTAATTTAGTCTTTCCCAATTCCTTTCAAAAACTTAGAGGCCTGCTGGGAGGAGCATCCTGTTTCCTCACACCTCCTTCCTAGCTCCAGATGGAACAAAGGTGACAACATATTCTCAGACTGAGTGTGTGTCTGTGACTGGCCCCTGCTATGCTTTTATTCCACAATCATCTCTGGGAAGAATTCACTCTAAACTAAAAGAAGCAGGGCCAGTAGAGATGCACGTGGATTTATCTCTCAATCTGCTGATCCTTCAGTGGTTCAGTGGTCTGTAATTCCTTACGTAGTCTTGGCCACCAGCACTGAAATTCCTGGACTCTGCTGGATCTTAAGTTTTACCCTCCATGGCCAGCTCTTTCATGAAGTGACTCCCCCACTGCAAAGCTACAGACTGTACTTGCTTTCTTGCTACTGTGAGGATATAACTATTTCACATTTATAACTCATTCTGTGTTCCTCTACCATCTCACATAACGAAGCCCAGATCATCATGGAGGTGCTGCTGGGCTGTGTGGAGACATGAAGACAGAACTTGCATCTCCTCTTGAACTCAGAAGCAGGATTCTCATTGACTACTGCAGCAGCAAACTGATACAGAGAGGAGAGAACTGCAGTCTTTGGCTTCATTTATTACCATTAAGATGCACTGGCAGATGGTATTAGAAATACCATCTTTAACATGCACCCTGCTGTCCAAAACCACTTAGAGGGAAGGAAAACAGAAACATCAGAAGCAGCCCTGCCAAGCAGAAGCCCCACTCTGCCATCTGGTTGAAGTGACCATTAGAGAGGCCAAGGGCAGTGGCATTTTGAACCATGGAAAGGCAAACTACACAACCACGGCAATGCTGTTCCACACACTAGACCAGGCAGAGCCACTTCCACTAATTACACCTTGTGTTTTGACTTCTGCAGACTTTGTCACTGTGTCCCCAAGGCTTTTAGAACCTCTTCTTAAGTAAAAAAAAAAACAATAAACCCAAAACAAAAGAGGACCAAGTGTCACAATTACTGCAACCAACTCTGTGTTTTGGGTGCAAGTCTCACAGGGTTCTGGCTAAGAAGCTTTATAAAGCTTTTTCCTTTTTACAGCAGAAAGTTGTCTGGTCACAGTTTTCATAGGAAGTGAAAAGTTCAAGTTTAGGGAGTTCTCGTTTTCATTCTCATTTCCTCTTCTTCAGTGCTGCTCTGAAGAATTCACTTTGGGTCTAACAGGCTGTGCGTTCTCTGCAGCCTGAGGAAGGAGCAGCTGCTGCTGCTGCTTATCAGAGGTGGAGCAATGCCCTGTTTGTTTTTTGCAAATACCAAGAAAAAAGACTGAATCTGAAACCGTGGCTAAGCAGAAGAAAGCAAATGCTCTTCCTTACAGAGGAGAGCATAGAGGCATTGGGTTTGTGTGGCAAGGTTTTGGCAGTGGGGGTGCTACTGGAGCGGCTTCTGTGGGAAGCTGCTAGAAGCTTCACCTGTGTCTGAAAGAGCCAGCACCAGCCAGCTCCAAACTGGACCTGCTGCTGGCCAAGGTCCACCAGCAACAGCCACAGTGCCTCTGTGATAACAGGTTTAAGGAGGAGAAACATCTGCTTAACTGATTGCAGCCAGAGAGAGTTATGTGAGAAACAGCCCTGAAGGCGCCAAGGTCAGTGAAGAAAGAGGGGCAGGAGGTGCTCCAAGAGCAGAGATTGCCCTGCAGGCCATGGTGAAGACCATGGGGAGGGCAGGGCAAAGGGCAGCATGAGACCTTAAACAGCTCTGACTCCGGACCGTCCCACCTGGCTTAGCTGCACAGAGCCCCTGAAGCAGAGAGACTCTCCCAAGAGATTGCCCAGGCCGAGGTGAGGGCGAGCCCTGGGAGGCCTCAGAAGTAGGTTCCTATTGAGGAATCTGAATGTAAATTAGCATCTCACCCACACAGTGCTTTTGTAAGCCTTGTTCCTCAGCCAGCTGTGCTTACAAACAGGCTGCTTGAACTGGAAGAGGTAATGTTCCTATTGTAACAGCTCTTACCATAACAAGCTCAGTGTGGTTAAGTTCTACTCAGCAGTGAGACTGCCAAAGGATAAAGAGCTGCTCCCCTCAGGCCTGCCTGCCCTTCCCCAACCACAATGTGCAGCACTGCCAGGGTTCCTCTTGTGTCAGGCTGGCAGCTGCCAGGCCAAGCACAGCTCCCACAGAGTTCAGGGGCTAGGAGTATGTCCGCCAGCTCTGGCTTGAAAACTGTGGCTTCAGGGAGGAGTGTACCAGGGAGCATGGGAAGTGAGAAAAATCAAATGACACCAGGAGTTCTCAAAAAACAGTAGAGTTGCTATCAGTCTTTCAGGCAGGCAGTGGCTGGCTTCAGGGAAAGAAGTGCTGCATGTATCCTACACACAAAGACAGTTAAGTTTGCCTGAAAATCAGAACAGGAAATCCAGTCTGCACATCCTCTCCCTCCCTCCACTGACCCACAGACAGCTGCTTCTGCGTTAGCAGAGAACCAGACCAGGGGTGGAGGAGCTCAGCAGTTGTCTGCAAGCTGTCCAGAAGCAATGATCACAGACAAAAATAACCTTAAAAGATCTTTCCAAATATAGTTCCTCATTATTGGTGCTGTATCAGTTTCATTTCAAGCTGTGCCTGGCAGGGTCTCTTGTCCCCCTCAAGAGAAGACCAACAGGTCCTGAGTCACCAGGGCCTGTCTTTAGAAATAGAGACTGAAACAAAAGTAGTTCAGTGTTGTAATAGACAAAAGAATGGAGAATATTTAACCTTGAGGACTCCCTGGTTAAGCCTAAGAAGGGTGGGCTTACCAGAGGCCAGTGAAACTCACAGGACACAGCTGTTTCAAGGCCCCGCTGTATACATTGTAAGACCAAGCTTTAAGTTTGGTGATGGTGACAGGGAAACCATTTGTGGTTATTGTTCCTAAAAAACATGCACCTGGAAGTGGTCAGTCTCACAGGACCAACTGGAGCCAGCTGAAACCAAGCTATGTGTTACAACCTAATTGAAAGCTTCACTGAATGGGAACTATTGGCATGAAAATAAACAGGGAAGTGAGAGTGGGATATGAAATGTCTGATTTTGCCTTGGAAATGTTTGCTAGCTTTCATACAACGCTGGCAAAATCCTGCCATTTCACACAGGAAGAGAACAGATTTACCCAGTGCAGCATCTGTTCTATTCAAAAAGAGCACAAGGTTGTTGTCAGACTTGCATCAGTTGCCTCTTGCTAAATATGCCACGGGTGCAGGGCAGACTTGGTTGGGGACTGAGAAATGGCCATANCCTCTCCTCATAGGGCTTGTGGTTTTGAGCCATCAAAGGAATTAGTGAGACTTGCTGGCCAAAATAGGCCATTTTAAGGGACCTGATACTGCCTTAATCAACTGAAGACAAAACCAGTGTCCTCAAAAGACAAAGTCAGATTTCAGCTGTTTTTTGATGCAAATTTCTTAGAATGTGGCTCTTGTGGCTCCAGCTACATTACCTTCAGACTGACCAATCTCTTCCTCTGTGACAAAGATGAGAGCCAAACTGTCTCAGAGAAGTGTGATCCTCAGTGCCAGTCCCAGTAAGCACAGTTGTCCCAGGAAACAGCAGGGTGTAAATTCCTCAGATACTAAATCTATGATTATTCAGCCTGGAGAGAGTCACCACCACCAGTCACAGTGACTGCAAATCTGACTTAGACTACAGACAATCAGCTTGCAGATGGAAATTGGAGGAATCAGGCAGATGCTCCTTGTTGAGCTGAACCACAACTCAGATTTGGATGTGATGCTAACATTGCCCTGGTGCAGGGTGACTGTTGCATCTGGTGATGAGAGCACGACTCACGGTGCAGTTGTTGCCATGCTCTGTGCTGTGGCTCCTCAGAGGCGTGAGGAAGCAGGAAGCACAGTCCTTCCTGGGATACTCCACCTTGAAGTCAAAATACTGCTGAGGACAGAGGTCCTCTGGGCTGCTTCATGCTGCACTGTCTGTTGCACACACAAACATGCAAGCAGAAAGCCATCACCCAGAAAGAGTCTTCTGCACAAGCAGATATCCCAAGAGACTGGGCATTGCATTTGGTGACCTGGGCTTTCTCTCCCACCAGGGAAAACTCAGGGAGGAGGAAGACTGAACAATACACCACATTACTGTCACCATCTGACCAGCATACTTATCTCAACATGTAAACAAATGCAAACTGAAAAGCACAGGAGGAAGGAATCCGAAACCTCATTCTCCCATTCATCTGCTATGCAATTGTAAGCAAGCAATTAATTTCTTTCTTTCTTGGTCTGTAAATAAGGTGTCAGGTTTTTGCTTCATGGGGATATATTGATGCCTTCTCTCATTAATGCCACCAAATGGTAAAGTGCTTCTGGATATTTGGCTCCCAAGGCACTTTAGAAATGCATGATTAAATTACACCCAATTATAAACCAAAGCAGGTGATCTTCTAAAGAAAGGAATATTCCTCTGCTGGTGTAGCTCTGAGGCATTAATAGTCTACAAAATGCTCTGGGGAATCAAGGAATTGCACATACAATTTAAATTCCACTGTCCACTGCAATCTTCATCTTTCAGACTGTATTTAAAGATTGTTCTTGAAGTTTTTATTACCTCCTTTTGCATTGACATGAGATGCTACCAGGTAAATCCTCTGGATTTTAAATGTATAGCAAAATTCTATGACAAGACCTCATTCTCAGAGAACAGCTTATCTCCTCCTTATCCTCTAGAGTTTTTTCTACCATCTCTCAAGTTTGTGACTTGTCATTTATAAAGAATAGGAAATCAGTTCACATCTGCTGGTGTCCTGCAGTCCTGCCTGAAGACAGGTAGGCTGTTAGCAAAAGAATGCTGAAGGGAATGTACTGCAAGGCACAGCCAAAGTAGCTCTCTCCATTTACTACTTAACTCTTCTATACTCCCCTATAGACAGGGTGGTTACTGAAGTTATTTGAGGTCCTGTAACATGCAGGTCTAGAATGCTTCTATACATGAACACAACCACAGCCACATGGCTGGAACTGCTCTTTCTTAGCTGCACATGTAACTGAAATAATATACCTATGGTCTAGTTATGTCAGTCAAGGAATGCTGCTGGTCCAATACAAATACACCATCTGACACCTGATTGCTCTCCTTAGTGCACTGCTTATTCTGTTATTTTCATGTATTGACCATTACTCTTAATGGGATTGGAAAACTTGTAGCACATGTGGCTAGGCTTCTGAAGAAATATATGCAAAGTCTGATAATATATATTAACATACAGTTTGTTTTCTATTACTATATTCTTTATTACAGCAGGCATAGGCAGAGCAAAAATATTTGGCTTGGTTCTCATTAGACAAAGTAACTGCACTCTGCTTTGCCCCAGCCTAGGCAGAAGGATCACTTACCATTTTGATTTGATGAGCACCTTCAGTTTGGGTTGGGAGTGCTGCTAATGAGACACCTCTATTAGTGATTACATCTTAGCAGGAAGCTGACAAACAAAGCTGTTTACCTTTGGGCTGACCTCTGAGTGCATATTTCAATGTGCTTCTAGAACCTTCTTGTAGGTTTTGGCTCAAGAATGACTGTCACACAGTCTCCAACATGTGCCAGATTCATTTAGGAGATAAATCCCAGTCAGACTGGAAATATGCTACAAGTCACTTGTAACACCAACCTTCTCTTACGCCAGGATGTGATGATGTCACCCTCCCTGCACCCAGCCCCTGCTGCCTTGAGTTTTAATGGAAAACAGCATCTGTAGGAGCTGTTGTGTAATGTGCTACACATAGATGTAGGAAAAGAAAGCCCAATCCTGAAGAGACTGCCAACATATGGATGGGATAAACCAGGAGCTATTCTTGTGCCTATTCTCCTGGTGGAACCTGAGCTTCAGAATAGGTTAATGCTATACCCAAGGCCACAGGAGCATGAGTTTAGCGCTGTGTCTTGTGTACAAAAACACCCAACTTCCTTCAGTGCTGCCATGAATTTTTATGCTTACCTTTGCCTTTGGAGATGTATTACTGCTCCTGTGAATTTGCTGTCAGTGTCCCCAGTGTCACTGCAGGCAATGACTCAGAAGAAGTATCTCCTCCCTGGGAGCAGGCCTGTGCAGTGTACATATTGCTGCGGAACGTCTCTGCGGCTGTGAGCCACGTGGTGCTACTGACATCACACTTCAGGACACCATGAGCAGCCTGCTCATCACCTTCCACATCTGAGCTAGGATTTAGGGTCACTGTGTTTGGGACTTCTTCAACCAGCTGCACATTGGTGAGTGGCCAGGGGAAATCTAAGATTTAATGAGCATATTTAAGTGTTGGTTTCTGCTGTTAGAGATCCTCTGTCTTATTCTGAGGCAAAAAGATTCATTTCAGCTCCTCAAAAAAAAAAAACAACAAAACAAAAAACAACCAGAAAAAAAAGGCAACCTCAGCTCCAGTGTTGATGCTGAAATGGTGCAAAATTTCCATCAGCAGAGAAATACTCCCTGTCAATACCCACAGGAGATTGAGATGCTCAGGTTTGCTCTATACTGTACCCCTGCAAACTGCATCTGAATGTCAGAAAGGGCTTCTCCTTAACTATTCTTGATGATGATGTGGTACAGGTCAGGAATAAATCATGTGGTGCAGTGAATAGGACTGGGAATGGTTCTTGTCCTCCCTCTTGATATCCTTTCTTTTTGCCACGTCACTGGTATCATGGGGAGCCCTGGCCAAGATAAATGCAGAGCTATAACATTCTGCTTCCTGACTCTTGTGGTAACAGAAACAAACCACATCTCTGAACACAGAAAGCAGATCTGTGTCTCCAGGAGCCACTTGATGGAAAACCATCTCAAGGACAATTGTAGAGATTGCTTCAAGCAACAACAGGCTTTGTCCCCAACAAAGTGTGCAGGGGTGGCTTAGTGTGGGAGATGCTGCCTAAACCTTATGCTACAGTTCAACAGTTTAATCTTGAAAGCTGAGAGGAAACAGCTGGTGTAACACAGATAAAGTAGTGCAGTTTAGACTAGGATATATATTCTTATACTGGTGCTGATTCTGCAGGGTACTGGGAAAACTCAGCTTGTGCAGTAGTCCAGGGTTAAAAAAACCCACAGAAATGTCTCTTAGCATCCGCACAAATAAGCTCAACATCTGTTAATAGAAACTGTACCTCAGAAAGGACAGTGCTGGGGCCTCAAGCATTGTCTTTACAACCCAATCACTCCCTTCAGTCACTCAAGATTTAACCAAGAATGGTTTCACTTCAGTTAGCATAGACTGCAGTTGTATGCTTGAAAAAAATCTGCTTCTCGTGATGAATCAGAGAGCTTACCAATGTTTTCTGGTTTGCTGAACACTGTCACTCCAGCTGCAGAGGGCTAGGTTGTGCAGCTGACAGATCTGCACAGAAGTTCCTCTACACTTACCACTACAGGGAGGTTTATAAAAAGACTGGCCATAAAAGCAGTGAGCAGTCATGCAGGCCTTCATGAACCTAAAGTTCTGCATAAGTCTTCAAGGAAGAGTTCATGTGGTAGAGGCCAAAGGACAACTAAAGCCTCCATAGCCCTGTGGATGCATTTCACCAGATACCCAAGAAAATTCTAATTGCAGGATACCTTAATCCAACAGGACACCACAAAGAATCTCACAGGGAAAGAGGTATGAGTGCATGGTGCTGTCCCAGCACAAACCACCATGGGACTCTTCAGCCTCAGTCAGACCAAAACCTATGCAGAGGATAAAAGGAAAACACAGATATAGAGAGAGAAATTAAGAGAGACTGCAGAGAAAAGTAAAGCCATTCTTCAGTCTGCTGAGTCACACCTGGAGACTGGAAGAAACAACCTTCCAACTTCCAGCAGAATGCAGTAAGTTAAGAGTTGCAATGTTGCCAGCTCTTTTTCAAATACCACCAGAAAAGGAACATTAATGCCTCAGCAATCAGCAGCTTTGGGGCAATTCCAGGTGTGGCAGGTGGAATGGGAGCATTTCAAAATAGCTCATGTATAAGAACTACTTTTCCTGTCTATCTCATGAACTGTTAATGTCAAGTGAATGAGAATATAGAAAAAGAAGAGGCAATTTTAATACCTCATTAGATGACTTTACTGTCCACCTTCTGCCATGAGCAGTTTTGTATAATGCCTGTTTCTTAGAGGGACTTTTCATAGCCTTCAGTACAGTACTGCATTTTGCCATTTCTCACCAGGGAGCTTTGTCTGGAGCCTGCAGTCCCTCTCTATGGAGATGTGGTAACAAAGCCAGGCTGCACAGATGGGTGGTGTTGGCCTGAAGTGGAAACTGAGAAGAGAGAGAATAATTTTTTTGTATCAGTCACCTGGATGCTGTCTTCTGAGGTTTCCTCAGGCAAGCCTGAATGTCTTTCTACTTTCAAGGAATCAGGACTACATAACATGATTCATAACTCTTTTCTTGCTGGCATTACTGCTGCTGAGGGCAGTCAGCACCGTGCTTTGCTATTTGGGAGTATTTTAGATGTACAAATCTGCATTTCCTCATTAATGATTAAACAACCCTAAGTCTTAACCAACAGGGATTTAAATACTTTGCTATCCCAAACAGGAAGCTAGCTAGGGATTTCATCCTCAAGACACAATTAGTGTACCTCTGGCAATATTATTTCAACTCTAGCATGCTGGCACCTGATTGTTCATCCCATTCAAACTGGTGCTTGAAGGAATGCAAACTCTCTCAGTAACACTGCATGTACCACAGAGAGGCAGTTCAAACAGGATGGCTCATTTGCTGTAGTCCCTGCCCTCCTAACCCATACTCAGACTACAGTGTTCAGGACTAGTATCACAGAATCTTCCAACAGTGACCTCTAATCACATGTGAGATGTGATGTGAGAGGTCAGTTGGTGGAATAAACAACTGCCCTTACATCTGACATATTCAGGCAGCTCAGCAAGGAGGATGGCAGAACAATTTCAGTTTGGCTCAAGGCCTACAAAGTTTGTGTTGCTCTCTATCTGTCCTCAGCACCTCTGGAAGCTCGGCAAAAGAGAAGCAGAGTTGTGATGGTAAACGTTCTTTTGTGAGATAAATTTGTTAATCCTTTACAAAATGTGGTATGTTAAAAGCAAAAGAAAGTAGCAGCTAATAGTTAGGAGTTCCAGCTGGGCAGATGCTACAGGCCTTACCTGAAAGGTGGCTTTGATAAAATTCCTCCCTTTAACTGCTGCTTCTCGGTCAGCATCATTCACAATGTAGGTTCAAGAGTTGTGTTCTCTCCTGCAAGCCTCTCACAGTACAACCAGTACTAGAAATAGGGATCTTGGTGCATTTTGTTAATTTTTGGTGTCCTTAGCTCTCATCTCCAGTATGTATTTCTGACAGCACATCTGTCTGGCTCCTGCCAGGTTAGTGAAATGTTGGAGCTGGAAAAATCCACCTTCATCAGTCCTGGAGGCTCTGTAACAGCAGCAAAGCTGTGATGTGCTACTCTGTCCGTAGGCACATGGGTGCATGTGTGAATGCAGAGCTGCTCCTGTTTCAAGATGCTTGAACCTGCAATGTTTCAGCATAAAAAGAGCCTTAATAAACACAGACCAAGTCCTCTCCAACAAAACAATGCAGTTCCTACCATGGACATAGATATAGACTCTGTTCCAAGGCTGGCCACTAAGAAAAACCCTCACTACATCTGACACGGGACCATCTGAGTTCACCTTGGAATGGGCATCTCCTAGGAGCCTGGACCACCACTCACTTTCCACATGTGTTTGGATGAGGTGCAGTAAAGGTTTGCTTCTGTCTCTTCCTAGCTGACTGGTGAGCTCTGCAATACATTTCCTATAACCTGTTTTGTATGGTTTTGAGTGCCTTGTGTCTCCTCCTGTTAGTAAATCCCTCTTCCAGTCCTGTGTAAAGTGTTCAGGTGCAATCTGAACTGCTTGGATTAGTGACTTTGCTTACTGGCTTGAAAGAGCCTCATAATGTTCTTTGAGTTTATTTGCCAGAGATTATTGCACCTTCAATTAATAGCTATTTTTGAAAATACAGATCTTGTTTTTTTGTTCTTTAGTCCACCTCACAGCTGTCCAGTTAGGTCCCCACAATACAGATGAGCAGAAGATGGAACATTAAAAAAGATCAACGTTTTTTCATCAAATGAAGATGCAGTTGTGTATCCAAATCCACTTTCTGCTCTGAAAATCTCAGCTAAAATACAACAACCCTCCCTCCACTGTCTCAGACAGAAAAAGAAAACCAAAACACAAAAAACAAAGGCAACCAATGCAGCATGCCATGACAAACTTGATGCTGATGGCTTTTATATAGAACACTTTTATGGGCACACAGGGTCATAAGGAATATGGTGCACATGGACAGGACATATTCTCCTGGGCATAATGTGAAATAATGCAAGTCTTCTAACAGGAGAAGAATGATAGCTTCAGGCTTTAAATTGGTTTTGTACAACATAAACTTCTGCTGTAAAGGAATTGGAGTGCTTTCCCATCTGAGTAACTATTTAACCTCAAGGCTCTTGTCTACTGCACAGAATTCTCATTTTTCAGCTATCCTAGTTTCCACACTTGAGCAGTTTTGTTCTAAATTATGTGCAACTACTAAAGCCCACTCCTGTATCTATTACAAGATCCCTTCAATAATTTAAGCTATTTATGGATGGCCTCTGATAGCCTTTTGTTTTTAAAAATGTTTTAGTTATCTTGTTGTATGAGAGTTACAATTCCCTATAACTGGCACAAAATCAAATCTGCCTATTTCAGCATCTCTGAGACTACTGTAATCCTTTGGAGTTTGTCTGTGGTTTTGATCAATCCAGAATTAGGCAGAGATTCTTTACTACTAAAGATCCAGTGTGAAAATAAAACAATGTGTAAGCAACTTTCATGAATTCCACAAAAGTTTTCTCTTCCTATAAAAGCTTTGATGGGAGACTGGTGAAAGGAGCATAGTAACACATGAGAAACCATTTTGTCATACATTAGGGCCTTTGGCCACTTAGATTTGAACATTAAGTACTAGAAACATCTACACCTAAGAGCACCTTTATCACATTGATCTGTGCTGTTTGATCCCAGCTGAACTGTTGATCCCAGTGCTGTTTAACATCTTTGTCAGTGACATGGACAGAGGAATTGAGTGCACCCTCAGCAAGTTTGCAGATGACACCAAGCTGTGTGGCACAGTCGACTTGCTAGAGGGCAGAGAACAATCCAGAGGGACCTGGACAGGCTGGAGAGGTGGGCCNTTGCAGTGAGGGTGGTGAGGCACTGGCACAGGTTGCCCAGGGAGGTTGTGGCTGCTTCCTCCCTGGAGGTGTTCAAGGCCAGGTTGGACGAGGCCTTGAGTGAGCTGTACTAGTGGGAGGTGTCCCTGCCTATGGCAGGGGGTTGGAACTAGATGATCCTTGAGGTCCCTTCCAACCTTACCATTCTATGATTCTATGATCTCTGTTGTTTGCACATGCTCCATTCCCCCAAGGTGGGCACCTCTTACTGTGTCCTTATCTTAATAGTTACACCTTTTAAGTGAATAATATCACACTTTCAGGCACTTAGTATTAGAATTACATTTACAGCCAACAGCACTGAGGTCTTTCCTAATCTTTAGTTGAGCTGTAAACACAAAGCATTTCATTAAGCCACATTTCCTCAGTGATAAATGCATCCATCTGGTCATCACATATATGTGCAAGAGGAAAATAAGACCTTAAACAGCAAAGGAAACTTACTGATGAGATTTTTCACAGTGAGAGGTTGAAGGCATGCTGAGAAGTTCAGGGCCTGCACCATCCATGGCTACCACACAGAAGTCATTCTGTATCTTCCAGAAAACCACTCCACTGGAATCTGGTACCTACAGACACACACATTGTGATTTTTTAGTTTTTAAGGCCAGGCTGGATGAGGTTCTGAGCAACCTGATCTAGTGTGAGGTGTCCCTGCCCCATGGCAGGGTGGTTGGAACTACATGATGCTTGAGGTTCCTTCCAACCCTGGCAGTTCTATGATTCTATGTTTACACAACTCTCTAATCACTGCTAAGTGTCTTCCCAAGTGGGAAGTGCTTTTTTTGACTGAGATAAACCAAGATGAAATCTCAGCTCACAGACTGCTGGAGAAAAACACACATTTCAGAGGTTCAGGGAGCCCCTTAACTAGGTCTAACCTTTACTTCTCCCAGTGGTTCAATTTTCTCTCCCCAAGGAGGAGATGGAATTTTAATGTCTGTAAGAGGAAAAATGGATTACTCGTTTTCCACTGGTCTTTAGTCTGGTATATTCTTACATGCTGGGGAAAAGTGACTTTATGCCTTGCTCCACTTACTTCAGTGGGATTTCTCATGATGTAACAAACTCAGAGTGGGCAAGCCTTCCCCAATCTAGCCTTCAAGCAAGGTTAATTCTCCATTCAGTTTTGAAAAAACTCCCAAACCCAAACCTCAGGAATGAAATGATTTGCCTTAAAAAGTGTTTCCATTGTTTACCATGAGCAACACTGGTGCCTAAAGGAGGATATTTTTGGATAATGTGATTGATGTTAATGAATTTACAATCAAAGTCCACATTTTGAATGAGACAGAGGAAAGAATCCAAGAAAGAACCAAAATATTAACAGAAACAGAAAAGCAAAAGTCTCGTTAGTCAGATGCTGCTGGTGCTAGGAACACTCCCATGTGTTACACAAGCTGTGCTAAGCAGGGATCATATGGTTGCTATCTGAGAGAGACAACAACATCAGACACTTGCTTAATTTAGTTCTGGTCTAAGTCAGGGAAAAGCAGTCAAGGTTAGCTAGGGAGAACTATAAAATGCAGATGCTAGAAATTAGGCTCCCAAATCCATAAGTGTGACTTTCAGAGGTGCTGGAGGTGTTCAAGGCACGTTTGGACGTGGCACTTGGTGCCATGGTCTAGTCTTGAGGTCTGTGGTGATGGGTTGGACTTGATGATCTTTGAGGTCTCTTCCAACCTTGCTTATACTGTGATACTGTGATTGTTGCTCACAGGTATCAAAGCCTTCTCTTGAGGGCTGAAAAGCTCGCTCAGAACAGCACGTGTCAAAGTGTGCATCTTGCTAGATGTGATGATGAAATATTCCTTGATTAATCAGTATTTCATTTTGCATTCAAAGCTTATCTGACTTTCCTGTTGTCTACAAAACTCAGATTATAATCTTGGTATCACCTTGTACTGGCTTCTTGATGACTGGGATGGAAAGATTGCTGCCCTCCTTCCTTTGCTTCTATGATACAATCTTGCACTGGGGAGCCTCCATCCTGGGCTGGGGAGTTCCAACTGATGGAACATCTACACCTTGATACTGAGACACCTGTCTCAGAGGACCTACACAGAAGAAAAATCAAAATAGCATAGTACCATCAGAAATCAAATAGTGTGTGTTATGTGGTGCATAAATATGTGTCTATACCAAGAAGCTGAGGAGGGTAACTTCTAGGTCTGGGTTTCTTCACAGCCACAACCTTTTTTCTAAAGGCTATTCCTTTGCCACCTACTTCCATTTGTCATTTCAACTGTTGAAACATTTCAATTCTTGTGCTTACTCTGCTCTTTCTGCAATGCATTGCAGAGCAGCTCAGAAATGCCTTCCCTGATCATAGGAAGTTTGGACAGAAATGTAAATTTTAGATAAAAAAAATTACATATATTGCTTTGAGTTGCTAATTTACTTTCTGAAATGTCTCAACAGACCAGACACTGTTTGCACTCTATCTTCTGTAGTACATTCTGGTCTTGGGGAAAGAGGACTACAAACCCCCTTTCATTGGGGATCTCAGTCCATAAAGGAGAAATAGAAACAAGAGATACCCAGACTGTAACTCCTAGAAGATAGCTTGGCAGTGTTTTCTAACCAAGTTAGTTCTTGGCTGACATAATTTATTTTTTGGCTGCAAAACAAATGTTTTTCAGCATTTCCTTTTAAATTATCTCCTCTCCTCCTCCACAGTATTTTCCAGAGAAAGCCACTTTTCATCTCTGCCATATCTAAGCTTACATAACTCATGCTAGAACAGTGTTAGTCAGCCCTCTCCTGTGGCTGATCCATGTCAAGGGCTTTGAGCCCACAAACACTTGCAGTGAACAAGACCTGAGTACATTCTGGTTACCAGCCTGAGCAAAAAGCAGCTTCTAAGCTCTGTTCTTGGAATTTGCCCCCTGAAGCACATGGGAGAGTGTTCTTTTAGGGACTAACATGGAGGAAGAGGGCAAAAACGACTGTGAAACCAGATTAAAACCAGCTGCCTTACAGGTTCTCCAGAAAAATCTTCTTCTGCTTCCAGGGCCTCAGCAAAGCCCTCAGAGTTGATGGCATGCATTCTGAATTAGGAGGTTTTCCTTCCCTCCTCCTCCCTCATAGCAAATGTGCTTTTACCACCCCTACTTTGATCCACAATTTTTCCTCCAGCCATCCTCCTCTCAATGATGAAGTGAGTCACCTTCTTTCCTCGATTGCCTTTGTGTGCTTTACATCTCATTCTACATTTTCTCTCCATGTTGCAGAAACTCTGCTTTCCCCTGTGGGAGATTTGGATTGTCTGCAGTGTGAGCAGCTGACTAGAAGGAGGGAGTGTCAATTCTCTGGAGGCTAGGAAGATGCTGCAGAGGGACTTGGACAGGTTGGGTCGATGGGCTGAGGCCAATGGTGTGAGATTCAACAGGACCAAGTGCAGGGTCCTACACTTTGACCACAATAACTCTATGCAGTGATACCAACTGGGGGATGAGTGGCTGGAGAGCAGCCTGGCAGAGAGGGATCTGGGAGTGCTGGGTGACAACCAGCTAAACATGAGCCAGCAGTGTGCCCAGATGGCACAGAAGGCCAATAGCATCTTGGCCTGTATCAGGAATAGTGTGGCCAGCAGGACTAGGGATGTAATCCTGCCTCTGCACTTGGCACTGGTGAGGCCTCACCTCGAGCACTGTGTGCAGGTCTGGGGCCCTCACTGCAAGAAGGATATTGTGGTGCTGGGGCAGGTCCAGAGGAGAGGGACAAGACTGGGGAGGGAACTGGAGGGAAAGTCTTATAAGGAGTGGCTGAGGGAGCTGGGATTGTTTAGCCTGGATAAGAGGAGACTTAAGAGGAAGTCCAGATTAGTGTTAGTAAACAAACAGATCTATCAGTGTTTAGTCTGTTATAAAATCATTAATTTAGGACCTACCAGTGAAGCTGAGGCAAGGATCATCAGAAGCTGAGCCACAGCAATTTTCCAGATTCATCAGGATGGCTCCACTGTCTTCTTTCACACAGGTTTTGATTGTAATGCAGTCACTGGCTTCCCCCTTCACCACTTCCTCTGTCACTTCAACACCATCTTTGGGCACTGGATTTGCCTTGAGAGGAACCTTGATGCTTGCTGCATGCTTAGTCTTCACAGTAACACCATATAAGCAAGAATCTTTAGGACAGGTTCTTCAGTCACAGAAGAATCTGGAAAGAACAGAAGACATTTGAAAGCTGTAAATATAGTTTCACATCTTTCCTGTTGTCTGCAAGTTCCCAGAAGAGATAGTCCAAAGCAGGGACTCTGTGTTTTCATTATAAGAATTCTGTATTTTATGGAAGTCCTCAGGGACACTCAAAATCTCCAGCATGCTTTGATTCAGTTAATTAAGCTGCTTCCTGTACAGTGAGCTGCCTGCCCTCCTTCAGTTGTTCATCTCTGCAGAAAGAAAGGGACCTCAGGGAAATGGTAAGCCCCAAATCTTCTCATTTCCCTGCAGTTTTGATTCCAGGCAGTTTCTCAGTTTTGCAAGGCACAAGAGAAAGCAGCAGCCCTTTGTGCTGTTCTTCCCTAAGGCCACACTGGGATATATATATATCTGTTATCATGGTAAAGGTAGTAGGATCAAAGTTAGAGACTGCTTGTAAACAAAATCCTCCCTTATTTGCTACAGAGTAATATAGGAAAAGGATAAGGACATCCTGCACACAAGAAATAAGAACAACCAAGCTTCTGAGCATATTTGGTGCTTTATTCACATGCAATGTGTGTGTTTAGAAATTACAACCTTCTGCTCAAAGTCATAGAAAAAGCATTAAAAAATAGTTCTGAATGCAGGAAAATCATCTCGCCCTCTATCAAAACATTGCTGTGGATGGGTGTGATGAGCACTGAGTGTTGCAACCGCAGCACCCTCACTGCTGGGTCTCTCCCCTTGCCCTCCCAGAGGCTGCTGCATAGAACAGGCAGCCCGAGAGCCCAGCCAGCGCCACCTGCCCGCCGACAGCTCAGCAACACACATTTATCTGTGCGCAGCTTCACAGAAGGTTGCTCCTGACAACGAGGCTTGAAGTAAAGGCTCTGGCCAAAATTCTCCATGGCTGATTTATAAACACAGAACCCTCTGCTTAGTCACCTAAAATCAACCAGTAGGACCGTTCAATTTTCTCCCCTCAGGGAACAAAGCAGAAAGAAGAAGTTTTACCCATGCACACAGATAAATAAGCCTACACAGCAGTACAGGTCCAGGTAAGGAGACTTGGTGGAGCACCTATTGTGCAATTACTTGTGTACACCTGGTGAAGAGCAGTACAGAGATGGGGTGGCTACCTGCAAAAGCAGCTGTTGCTCCTTTCTCTCTGCATGTCCACCTCACTGCATGCTCCTCTCTGCTGCAGATGATGAGTTTATGCATGGCTCCCTGCTTCACTCTCCAGATCCTTTTCACATCTGTAAACTGACAAGAAGATGGAGGCAGGAAACAAGACATAGCGCAACAAACACCATCTCCAGCCCTGTTCCTGAACCCCCTGATCAGTTACCTGCTGCTCTAAGATGACTAAGGGCTCAGGATTTCTGACTCCATCTCTGATATAATGCTCTGTGATATCTGGACAAAACAAATTTAGCATTGGATGGACAGAGCAATCTGCCATCTGCCCAGATGTGCCACACAGGACACATCTAAGGGCATGCACTAGGATACATTTACTGATTACTCTGAAAGGAGAAGGGTAGGTGGTGAGAAGCCAACCTTGTGGGAAAGACTGCAAGCCTACAGGCTGAGAAAATGGTTTAGCAGTTGTGAAGACATCTTTTTTACAGGAGATTGGGAAAGAAATTTTGGAAGAAGTTAGGATCCCAAGCCAAAACTTCGTAAGACTGAGGCCGTATCGGACTGGGAAAGATTAAATCTGTTCTTGACTGATTTTTCCATCTGTCTGTCCTTAGTCAGAGACCCTTTATTAATGTCCCACAGTAGCTATTTGGAGAAAACTTCCCACCTGAGTTTTGCAGCCTTTCATTGTACTGAAGACACCATGGGTATTTCACCTATTTCCCATCCTTAGGCCATATTCCTTCCACCTTTACATCATTTAGGCAGGACTCCCAGTTAGAACATGAACATTTCACACATACCTTGCAAATGTCTCTGGAGGAAATCCCAGTAGAAGCAAGTGAGCAGAAAACCTGTGCAGAACAATTGTTGACAGGACCAAGTGCAGGGTCCAGTGCACTTAGAGGTATGGAGTGGCAGGGAGGCTTCCTAATCAAATCCACAGGCCTGCAGGATGACAGCAGTCCTGTAAATTGGACATCGTGGGAACAAAGACCATTGAAGAAAGGTTGCTCCTAAGGCAATTTTGCCCTTCTCATCGGAGGGAATACACCTACAGGAACCCAAAAGCTGGAGCAGAAGAGTCTCAGCACTGCTCCAGACCTGAGCTGGTTCAGAGGAGCTATCAAACCAGCTGGACACTTCCTCTACCCATGTAGTACCTGTAGCTGAACCTGAACTCTGCATAGGGAAAGAAGAATCTATAACTAAGGCACTAAACTGCAATTTCAGCATGTGCAGGAGTCAGAGGCAGTTCAGTCATGGCTGTCCAGGATACCTGTGCCACAGAAGTGGTTTCTGTCCCAGAGGAGTGGCCAGAGAAGGCCTCTGTCCCACATTGTCTCTTCAGGCCATCCTGGCCATTGCCCACAGAGGGCACTCACATACCAGACCTGGTACCCATCTCCTCCAGGAATCAAGAGCTCAAACCCTGGCCACAGAATCCTCACCTGACTGCACAACTGGAAAGTCCTGCCAAGGACTGTGGTTGCCACTGGGAAACTGCTCCTCCTTGGCCTGTTCAGGGAAAATACAAACTGCATGGCTAAAATGCAACTAATAGAGTGACCTCCACCCAAGTCTGTACACGAATAAGGTTTGTGGGCATCACCTAACAAAAGCAAGCAGCACTGTTAGGAAGAGACCAGCCTCATAGAGACATCTGACAGGGGTGGGCACTATAGCAGATCAATCTTCCATGTGGGAGAAACTGCCTGACCTCACAGCCTAGCTTCCTTTAGCCCCTGAAGTTTCCTTTATACTGTCCTACCAACTGAATACTCAGCTCCTCCAGAACCTGTGAAGAACATGTTACTACCATTTTATCCTCTTTCCACGCAGTCCATTTAAAACTGGTCCTAAAATGCTGCACTTTTCTTGTAGGCCAACTGGGCATAGTTCAAAGTAAACAGAAGTAATCTGAAATACTAAAATCCACGCCTAACTTTGCCATTCTTCTCCAGCAGATGTTAGGACCATGAAGCTAAGCTCTTCAACTTTTCTTCCTCCTCTTAACAGCCTTCTGGCTTTCTGTAAAGATCATAGACATAAGTTTGCCCCATCAATAATGCTACTGCAAAATTAATTCACCAAATAAATGTAGCATTAAATATTTATTTACAAGCCTCCTGTTGTGCTGCTGGTCCTCAGCAGACTGCAGTCAAATGTCCCATTGTTGCTTTAAAGAATCAGAGTAAAAATTCATTAGGACAACCTCAAATAAATGAAAAATACAGTGGACTTTACTAGGCTGATTTAGGCAATGCATGCAAGGATTTGAATGGTTGCTTTAGGCTTCTACTCTTCTACACAGGATGCTACAAAGAGAAGGTGCAGACTGAGAGCTTATTCCACATTAATAAACAGCCTGCACATCAGTTTCCCAGCTGTTACAGCAAAGCAGCACTGCTCCTCTGCAGAGTTCACTGAACAATATAAAGTCTGCTATTTCTCCTCCTCTTTCTCCCTTGAGCCCTTCCCACTTACCTTCCAGCTATACTGCCACTGCTCTACTGCTCGTTAGGGTCTCTGTCTTGCATCACCTAGGATGGTTGTGCCATTTCCTGGGGCATTCTGCATTAATTGTAAGTTCTGCTCTCCTTCCTTCATGGTGTACTCAGGAGACCTCTCTATCACTTTTTCATTCTTCATTCCCCTCAGAGTGACATCTTCAGAAGTCAGCACACACTCCAAGCAGGCTTTTCCTTTTATTTGGGTGTTCTTGACATCGCTGACAAACACTTAAAACCCCTGGGAAAAGGGAAGAGGTTAGCAAGAGAAAAAATGGCACATACATGGAAGCATCTTACAAATCAAACAGGATGGCTTTGCCTTTGCAGGATGTAACATGGGCTGCTATGCAGGAGGGATCCCAGGCTTGGGACTTGCAGTGAGAAAAGGAAGTTCTGATGCTCCTCTGCTTGCCCATCCACATCCTAATTGACACTGCAGCATCCAGTTTTCCAAGACCAAGCTCTAGGGTTTTGTGTTTTAGCTCTGCGGATTTTGCAGCTTAAACCCTGCTATCTTGTGTTTGATCTGCCCACTGCCCAAAGATGCTTATTTTGTATCACTTTTGATCAATGAAGAGTGGAGTGTTCTGCACTAACCTCTAGTCTCAACACTGAGTGCTTTACAGTCACTGGACCACAAACCCTGAGTTTTCACAGTGTGGGCCAATCCACCATCAGATGTGATCATTTCATAATTATCATCCCACTTCAGCTCTTTTCTATTGAACTCCTATGTGAAGTTTTGCACTGGGAATCTGCTATGCAGATTTCAACCACTGCTGTCTGACTTCCAGTGGTTTCAGTTCTGTCAGGAGTTAGGGACCCACCTGTGAAAACACCAAAAAGACAAACATTCAGTCTGTTACTTTTAGTTTCCGATCTCCAATTTCCTACACTAAACAGCAAGATGTCAGAGAAGCAATTTTGATTTCTTTCTTGAATGGTAGCAGAAAGATCAATTCTTTCCTTCAGCTTCAGTGGAAATTAAGCTAACTACAGTTCATAATGTTCAGTAAAAGTTGCATGTACTCCTACAGAGCTGATTACTAACAGACACTGCTTTTCTCTTCAGCTCTTCTTAGTTCTTAGTTTCAGGCAACTGCAGATGACATCTACGAGCATACCTGGAACCATCTGGCAAGCTGAAGGACATCTTCCTGTGCTGCTTGTCAAGACTGTCTGGCACAGGAGCACTATTTGACTTAAGTAAGAGACCTACCACACCACCAAACAGCCTATAGCCAAGCCCTTCAACAGCAGGGGCTTCAACAGCAGCAAAGGAGTATTACACTTAACAAGTAGTACTTACAGCTACCCTTATCTTTAAGAGATGATCCTGCTGCAATAAAAGGTAAGGCAGGTGGGCAGTGTCACTTTTCCCTTGCTCTATATAATGTGGTTGGCTTTCTTTCAAACACCAGGCACACATTTGGTTGTTTGTAGGAATGTGTCCAGAGAAGGACCACAAGGATGATCAGAGGGCTGGAGCACCTCTCCTATGGAGGCAGATTGAGAGAGCTGGGGCTGTTCAGTCTGGAGAAGAGAAGGCTTTGAGGAGACCTTATTATGGCCTGCCAGTATCTGGAGGGGGCTACAAGAAAGCTGGAGAGGGACTTTTAGGATGTCAGGCAGTGACAGGACTAGGGCAAATGGAGCAAAACTAGAAGTGGGTAGATTCAGATTGGTTGTTAGGAAGAAGTTCTTCACCAAAAGGGTGGTGAGACACTGGAACAGGTTGTGCAGGGAGGTGATGGAAGTCCCATCCCTGGAGGTTTCTAAGGCCAGGCTGGATGTGGCTCTGAACAACCTGATCTAGTGTGAGATGCTCCTACCATTGGCAGGGGAGTTGAAACTAGATGATCCTCGAGGTCCCTTCCAGTCCTGGCAGTTCTATGATTCTATGAACAGAGAGATGTTGTTGGAAGGATTGAGAAGCCTGGATACAACAAGAAGTGCTGAAACAAAGTTACACAGAGAATCACCCCAGCCAGTTAAAACTCTTGGCAAAGGATTGTGTAGCAGGAAGGAAGAGTGCTAGCTGTCCACGGGAGACTGCTGATCAACTGCTTGCTTCTTTCCAGTCTTTCTTCAGGATTTTAGGCAAGTAACAGAGTACAGAGCCCACAGTGACACAGCTTAAAAGCCAACCCACCAGTTTAACAGTTCCTCCTTTCACCTTAAAAATGGAATTCTCTTTAATTTCTTTTGCCCGATCAAAATCTTCATCCTTGGACACAGATTTTCTGAACATGAAAATGTCACAGGTTAAGATCCAGTAGCTTGTGCCAGCTCATTGCTGGTAAGAAACATTTTTTTTCTAAACTACTGAGCTATTACCTTTTGCTATCCTTCAATCAAGAGAGTAAGTATTCTGTCCAAAACATTGTCTTTGATAGTTAAGTGGTGAGCTTTTGGAAGCCTCATCAGAATACAAGATTTCCTGGTTTTTGATGAGGCTGGAGCCAACTTCCAGAGCCCAAAAGGCTGCACAATGTCTGTTGCTGCCTATCACCATGACTTGACCTGCTCATGTGTCAGCTGTGGGAAAGAAAAGGAAATGATAATCAGATAAGCTTCTGTGCTTAGAAACACTGATCAACCATGAATCAATCCATGGGTGCTCTGCAGAGATTATCTTCACTCACTGCATGTAGTGTGGCTATCACAGTGTATTTACTATGGCTGCTATTAACAATCAGCATCCATGCAGAAGGCAAACCAGACCTTAAGAAAAGGTTTGTCAGCACCACTCAGGTACCTGCAACAAAGACTTGGTGCAAGTGAATGGTAATTTCAGTTTCAGAAACTTCAGTTTCAGTTACAGAAGACACAGCTGCAACATTAGACTAATTGCTTTATAGGTAACTAAGTACTGCCTATGTACTTTTCTCAGCTCTTCTGCTTTTACAGATCTCATGAAGTTATAGTTCAGAGTGGTACCTCACAAGGTTCCTTTCTTGGAAAGCAAAGAAAAAGCAAAGCAGACAGGAGACTAAAGCTACTGATCTCACACAGCCTCTTTCTACCATGCCTGCCCACAGGCACAGAACACAAAGAATTAGGACATCCAGAGAACATGTTTATGTATACTTTACCTTTTCTAGGGTCCTCACTGTTCCTACTAGGAGACTGGAGCTGTCAAGACCATTACTGACCTTCTGTGTCCTTCAGATGACTGCAATCCTAGGAAGATGCCTGGGTCCCTCTATCCTGGACAACTCGGGCTTTGGGTAGTTCAAAACTTAAATAAATAGTGGCCTCTTGTGGGCTGTGTTGTTACATCCTCCAGATTGGCTCCAGCAGTTTCTCATTCTTGGAGCAACAGGATAATAAAACTCCAAGTGGAGGCTACAAGGAGTATACTTTTATGACTAATTGTGACACCATTTAAAAATTTTTATCAAAGGCAAACTAATGAACAATCTAGCAGTCTTACTTGCATGTTAAAACTAAAATACGTGGCTCCAAGTTTCAAACAGTTAAAGAAAGAACTAATCCTGCTTTGGTATTTAAGCCAATACCAATATTTAAGCCAATACCAATATTTAAGCCAATTTAAGTTAAGTGCTCCTTGCACACCTCAGTGAAATAGCCAGGCTTTGGCTTTGTTTTGTTGTTAGAGAGGCAGCAGTTTCCACCATTTCCAAGTCTAGTCAGTTGATTCAGTCACTCAAACAGGGGCCAGGGTCTTCAGAAAACCAGTCCACAACTTCAGAATACAAAGGTCCTTATTTAATCAGTTCTTTTCCACTTGTTTAAGCAGTCTGAGATTCTGTCGCCCCTCTTCATATGGAGAAGGATTTCATTCACAAGCAGCAAGGTTCTTCTCAAGAAGAGAAGGGATTAGAGATCTCATGCTGTCTATTTCTCTCTCTTTTACTTTACCAGTGTTCAGAGCAGCAGTGCTGAAATAGCATGGGTACAAGAGGCCACTTTATGTGTGTACAGGTCTATCCATTCTGAAGGACACAAACCACGTATCTTGCTTGCAACAAAGGCTGAACTAGAAACAATGAACTGCTGCACTTCTGTCTGGAACAGGCAGCTATTATCTCCTCTGTATTTATGTTAAATTTGAATGAGAAGAGAGTCTAGGGCAGGGGGCACCTGGGTTCTGCATTGAACCCATGAACTCAGGAAACCAAAGAACATCAAAATCTAACCAACTTCTAGAGGCTGAGAGGAATGGTTCTAGGGGTAAACTCTGGAAAAAAACAGTGGCAATGCCCAACCCTCATTCTCTCCCCAGGAATGTACCACCTTTTCTGGTGATGTAAAGATGATTTCTGCTACTGTAGGAGGTAAAAAATATCTAATAAAAATTAATTAAAAAAATACACAGAGGTTGAAGCATTGTCAGTTCTTTCAGTGAGTAAAATATACATATATAGACAGCAAAAAAACCCCAAAACCCACATGTTGTAGTTCACAGGCTAAAGAAGGGTTCCAGTAAAAAAAACAGCTCTGTGCTCCCTTCTCCACCTTTCTTATTAACAGAGATGCATTTATCAAACCAGGAATGTGTGGAAATGGGATTGGTCACGCTGTAAAGTGGATAAAGTATTATTTATTGCTTGCCTAACAAATCTGTCAAACACCAACCTTCACTTACCTCTACAATATTCTACTTTAGGAATAAGAGCCCAAGACTGATACAGAGAAACCTGGTATCTGGGCACGTTTCCCCCAACAAAAACAAAACACTGCCAACTCAATGCAATTCCTCCCACCTAGCCAAACTGACCCAAAAACTAGGCAGTCTCTTTCTTTGTTCATTTCACAGTGATCCCGAATCCTTCCTCATGCTTCTGTTCCTACACCAGCTACTGTGGCAAGCTGAGTGGGCCATGTGAGCATGCACACACTACTGTGGGGGAAAACCACTACGTATGAATGAGAAGATTCTTAGGTTTGGATCCCTAAGTCTGGCCCTGGTGCCACATATAGGCCCTAAAATGGGGAAGAGTGACTCTGAATGATCTCTTCACTACCCTGACCTTTGTGATGCCCCAGTGTGTGCTCTCCACGTTCCTCACAACATCCTAAAGACCACGAAGACACAGCGGATGTAGTGGTTTTCCTTGAGACAAAAGGAGTCAAAGCTCATTTAGAAGAGGAAGTTTCTGTTCTGCCTTATTAGCTTTGATTTAATTCCTGACACTCTTCCTTGTGTCCACTTCAGAGGCAAACAAGTTAAGTGTGCAAAGGAGAAAGAGCAAAAGGATCTATGCAGGATGTTTTCCCTCTGAGCCCGGTAAAAAATATCTAATATGGCCTTTTCAGAGGAAAGCAGCCACTTTGCACTTGCTGCAGGGACTATGGGAGTTAAGGTCAGACATAATAAGAAAAGTTTGACTCAGTCAAACACTACTTTTTCCCAAAGGAGAAATACCTTTACTAAGATGCATGGTACTGCAAATTTCTGTTCCCAGTGTACTGAAATCGAAAGGCAGGCAGAAGAGGCTGAGCCCCCTGAAGAACATCTAGCAAGACAGGCTCTCTCCAAGGGAAGTGATGATCCCTGGAAAATACTGGCTGTTAACATATGTCATTAAAACTAGTGTGATACAATGACTTATTGAACCTTGTTTTAAGCCTGAGAAGCAGTAGGCAGATAGGAGATAAAGATGCAACAGAGAACAGACATGTTGACTATTGTGGTCCAACAGAGGGAAAGCAACTGCAATACCTGAGTCCTTTGCCAGAGTCTTTTAGCTTTATCTTCTTAAATGCCAATCTGAGCCAGATTGCCAGCTCTGGTGCCAACATGGCTGTTAATTTTGAGTAAATAATTTAGCCTTTCTCTGCATTCAGCTTTGCTATCAACTGAATAAACCTGACAGTGCTGCCTGCTGGAGATTACACAGTGCACAGGCTTGGACAGGTCTTCTGTACCAAAGTTAATTGTAGCCCCTCTTGTGACTTTCACATTATGCCATGAGAATGTGGCATCTGTTGTATTCAGGTTCTAGAGCCTGATCTGTGCCAGTACTCAGAGAAGAGTGGACTCTACTCTTTCCTAATGCTTGACAGAAGGAATTCAAGTCTTTGTGAATATGTGAAATTTGCTTTGAGACATTAGAAATCTATGTTTGTGTTGTCTAGAGGATGTGGTTCTTTGACTGCCTGTCCCTTACACACAAAGCTGCAAATGCTGATTTAATTCACATATTTCTGCTATGCTTCTGAATGGAGCAATCACTCTTCTCGCAGGACTCCCCAGCTGCCCTACATTGTCCCAAGTTGTAGATACAAGTATTATCTACAGACTTGGCAGAAGAAACAAGTTTATCAGCCAGTGTTATCTCACAAAAAGATGGGGGTTTCTCCCTGGCAAATATATAAAGCATGTTTCATGTAAAAAACAGAGATGCAATTATCAAATGTACATTTACCATTTCCTTTAGTTTAAAATAGTTTCCAGGGAAAGACTGCATCAAAAATAGCAGTGCAAGTCCACTTCTAAAACCTGCCAACTCACCAATCAACTGTCTAAGCCCACCTGGGTAGAAGCTGCATGGTGCCTCTACTGCAGACATAGCAGAGAGCGACAGGAACCAAGGTCCTCTTTAGTGATCTCCTCAGTCTGAAGTCTTTCAGCAACTGCAAATTCACAGGTTAAGGATAGGATTTTTCAGAAGCAGACTAACTGTAGAGAAAGCAACCAGAATTGTTAGCAAGTCTTGAAAGTGTTGTAAGTAAATGTGACATTCTACTGTACACAACTGCTAGGTAGTTGATGTTTCAGAATGATTTTACCAAGTCATCTTTACCATCATCCTTCAGAGTCAGACATGTGGGGACAGTTCTTCCCCTCAAGTGCAATCTTAGTTTTTGGTTTTACGTAACTCTGTACCTGTTGGTCTCAAGAGGACCTATAAAATGACAGCATGCCATTAGTCTGTTATTGTGACACAAACAGGGTAACACTGATGAAGTTTAGCAGCCAAGGACCAAATGACCAGTGTGGACAAGTAGGGCACTGAACTGTTCACCAAGTGTCAATCATCTTTTGAAATGAAAGACATCAAAGTTGGTTCTAAAAAAAAAAAAATCTGAAGTTTGTTATGTGCTAACTCACCTGGAGAGGCAAAATCAGTCCTCTGGGAAACAACTTTGTTGCAGGTATCAATACTGTAGTCCAAGGAAGAAAGAGGTCTGGGCAATGTGCTGGGAATTGTGTTTTAATAGAGAAAGAGTTTCCAGTAAGAAGAGAAGGCTGGTAAGACATATAGCTCAGTTCCTGTTGTCAGCTCAGTTTCAAACCTGCTGATTACTGAAGCTGCAGCTCTACTATTCAAAAGTGCCTCTGCATGGCCAGAGCTCATTTCTGCTAATCCTAAGTACTTCTTAAGACTACCTCAGATCAGAACAGCTGATACAAGGTCCTTCAGACCTCAAATTCTATTTTTCTTCAAGAGAGAGAGAAAGAGAGAGAAAAATACATTAATTATTGTAAGGCCAAAGAGTAAATAGGAGGATTAGCTTCAAATCTGTTAGACAAAATGATGCTTCAAGAGGTATTTGAATATTTGGAGCCTGACCAAGTGGCATGCTCTTACCTGGTGTGAGGTGTATGATCTACTGCCAACTAGGCTGATGTTTGCTTTGTACCAGTGAACTGATACAAAGCAGTCTGATTTGATCAACGACCACTTTCCCACATATGCAGAACAGCAGTGGACAGGAGGTTAGATTTCCTTCATCAGTACAAATCATTCACTTCTACTCAAATTAATGAAACATTGTCAGCTAACACCTGCTGAGGATCTGTGCAAGTACCTCGAAGTCAGTACCTTACAGCCCTTTATATCTTGTTTGCTATAAAACAATTCTCCTCTAGAAAGTCTCCTTGTACAGGAGGCAACTTACACATCGAACTTCCATCCTGTATGCACATTTCCAGCCATCACCATCAAATATTCTTTAGCAGATGCACAGGAAGCTGATGACAGAACAAGAAATTTTATTCACCGAGTCAGTTTTGACACTGAAGGGCACTGAACAGCTGAAAACATTTATAAGGAGATCCACTTACAATGTTATTCAGAACATCAGTGGTGCCTTTGTTACTTCTGAGGAGTGCTTAGATGGAATAGCATCACCCCTCTGAAAGAGCCGGCAGCAGTGAGGAGAATGCAGCTAGCAAGGTTTACACAAAACTAACAGTCATGTTATGCTCAAAAGCTTAAGTTTATTGCTCTATTTAATGACTACCACCAGTATTTTTAAAAAGAATGCCAGTTCTTCCTGCCAGCTTCTCACTGAAGGAAATATTTTAAATACAGCAATAAAATCAAGTGGTTCAAAGATAACACATTTTGCCACATGTTCATGCAAACCCTGCTGACAGGAATTTTACAGGTTCATGGATACAGAATAAACACAAAGGATGTGTACTGAAATACTGGGAAACTTCCCCCACAGTGATGAATTCGTAGGCATAACATTTCAGGCCCTACCCTGCACCTACTGACGTCAATGGCAAAACCTCAGTGGGAGCAGGATCAGCCCTTATTGTTCTGAGAGCTGCTTTACCTTCTCCTGATCAGGAAGTGCAGTCGATTCTCAGAATCTCCTGCACCAATAAAAGCAGTGGGTTTGGGTTATTGTTACAAATAAAGAGAAGCAAAAATATTTTTAGTAGATCATTACAGCTTCTATTCACAAAACACTTATCTTTCATGTTGAGAGTCCTATGTACTTCCATTTTTCTCTGCTCAGTAAAGCACTTAAACGTGTGCTTACCTCTAAGCATTAAGCACAAACTAGTCTTCACAGCCTGATTGAGATCTAAAAAGAAAAGCATGGGCAGCAGCTTGTATTATCAAAAAGGAAACTGGACTAGTGATTGGAATGGGCTAGTGACTGTCTAAAAATTGGGCAAATTTATCAAAAAACAGCCAACATGTTCAGAGTAAGGTTTTTTTTAAAGCTACCTACAGGATTTGTGTTGATTTTAATAATCACTGTGCACCCTCGAGCTTTGAAAGAAGTTGAAATCCACAGAGCAAGTTATTTTAGTATTACAGTTTTAAGAAAGATGAATTCACCTCACAAAATTCCTCACCTGATTTCACATCTCATATTTCAGAGGAAATTGTATTCAGATTGTGGCCTGACTACATTAAAAAAAAAAACAAACAAACCCCAAACAACTCAGCAAATATCAAATCTGGTTGCAGACTGAGGTGCCAGAACACTGACAGAGAAAAGGTAAAGAGTGAAAAGCTTCTGTTCAGATGAACTTGGAGGTTGGAGTAGATAACCTCTAAGGTCCCTTCCAACCTAAGCCATTCTATGACTATTATAGCCCAGATCCACCGAGCTGTCACAACACCAGGGTACATTGCTGGTAAGAATTGGGAGGCAAGAATTTGACTCACATAACTGAACTGTTTTTTTTTTTTTCCCTTGGTTCTGGCAACACTGGTGGTGGACTGCTTTAGGGAAAAAAAAAAATTAAAAAAAAAAAAATCAAACAAGCAAAGATGATGTGTGAAACATCACTTCAATGAGAATCTACTGGAGTCTTTCAACGCAGAGGCTCAGAAGGTTTACGATATACACAGTATTCGGTAATTTTATATGTAAAAACAATCAGAAAGAGGCAAAAAGTTACTTTCAAGCTTAGTCAACGTACGGCACATTTCAGCATGACAATTCAAAAAATTTCACACTGTATTTGGATAATATTAGCAATGATCTTTTAAAAATAGCAAACTGAAGACAGTGGATTTCTTTTTTTTTCCTTCTTTTCTTGCTTTTGTAACAAATGAAGCTACTATTCTTATTTACAGTATAAATAAGCCTTTTTTTTTTTGGTGAAGATCATGTCCTGTCACATATGTTTAAGACAAGGCATACCTTAGCTCTTAAATGTCAATGCAAACAAGAGCATAAAAGCAATATCAAAGTGAAATAACTTTTTCTTTCCAGCTAAGACAGCCAGGTTACCGTGTGTCTCTTATCAGATCTGAAATGCATCTGAATGCAGTCAAAAGTTCTCTTGTATTTAGCCTTTAGGAATATCATGAACATTTATTCTTCTGCTGCTTTAGAAAGCTGTTTTCCATATAAGCTCATGACATGATGGACAAATTGATACTGTTCACAAGTCTGGATCATTCCTCCCCTGAAAAGGAAAGAAAAAAAGGGGAGGGAAACAGCAGCCTTATTACATGCAAACATATGAGGAAAGGGGGCAGCTAACACAAAATCTGTGTTGCACACAAAAGGTCTACACCAAAGCTTCCTGAAATGGGTGAGAAGTGCCCACTGATTGCAACCAGCTTGATGCCTGATCTCCAGTTCCATTTTGAAAGGCTTTGTTAACAAAGAAACAAGGTAGCCAGAACAGGAGTGGGCTTTACCTTGATTTTTCTTGACAGAGACCCTCATCCAGTAAGGCAACATCATCATCATTTACATTCAGATTAGCAGAGCACCTGTGTTCCAAGCACCATGTCAAACACCATGGAAGACAATCCTCACCCCAAAGCTCTAGATGGATAGATGGAAGTAGGGGGAATAAAGAGGCAAGGTAGTGCAAGGCAGCAGACTTCACAGCTGCTCTAGGGATTGAATTCAGGACTACAAAGAGACTGCCCAACCCAAGACAACTGATGCAGCACACAAATTCCCCATTCTGGGGAGAGAGCTCTTTCCTCTGTGTCATCCCATGTTATGCATTTGACAAGTTCACCAAGAAACTAGAGGATGGCCAGCAGGGTTTTGGAACAATGAATCTTGAAGAAAGGACAGCTCAGATTTGTTGATTTAAACTGACTGCCATGCACACCTTAATCAGTAAAAGCCACCCAGTATAGAAATCTGGTTTGGTTCAGCTTTTATTTCAGTTTTTGCTGTTCTCTTTAAAACTGCAAACCTGAAAGGGAATACAAGCACCAGCAGCAGCAGTGACAGTTTGCTTTCCCATGTATCATTAGTCTGTGTATTTCTGCAAGCAGCTTATTAATCAACACACAAGTACTGCAGCAAGACAGGGCAACAAGCAGAAAGAAAAAGGAAAAAGCTGTCCATTTCAAGAGCATTTAAAATTCTGCTCAGAGTGCCTCATCAACAATGATCTGTTGATAAGCCATTAAAATTATAATTAAACCCCATGGCTCAAATTCACAGAAGGAGGATGCAGGTGAACGAGCACCAGTCAGCACTGGTGCTGGTGCTCAGCTCCTAAGAGCACAGTGCCAAAGGTGCTGAACTGTCACGGGAAGCCATGGGCAGACAGAGCCAAGCAGATTGTCTCACTCTGAGGAGGAGCATGTGTGGTGCACTCTCTCAGAGACCTTCACCATGAATGAAAAGTTGTGTCCTCCAAGACAAATAGATCACTAGCACTGTCCTTTGAGACTGCCCTCTTCAGTTTAGTCCAGCATAACAACTCTGGGTCACGCAGTAATCATACCAGTCAGGGGTAGATGAGTGGGCAAGACAACCTCCTCCTCCTGCCTCTTGCTGTTATTTTGTTAAGCAGCTGCTCAAAATAACACTTAATAATGAGCTGGGAAGGGTAGGGACCTATGCTCCAACTTCACATCAATAAGCAAAGGTGGGAAACACACACTGTGTTCTAAAGAAACTATTTCCTAGCTGAGTAGAGCTCCTCCCTTTCTGCTCGACTTAATACCAGCTCACAGCTGATCTGTTTCTGAGTCCTTCTGTGCTGCACACAGCATTGAAATATATTTCTGTCAGTCCATGACACACCAGGAACATTACTCATATCTGGCAATTACTCCCCATGCAACTCCACTAACAGTGAGGTTGCACCCTGAAATTGTAGCAACAGAAGCCCTAGGGTGGCCATCATGTTTCAGACCACAGGAAATTATTTTCCTTTTCATCTGGTTCCCTGCTATGTAGTGGCTTCCTCCTCTTCCCACACACATGGACACCATGACATGTGCTTGCTGTCCAGGCTTTAGCACAGAACAGAGAAAGGATGTTTTCACCCCAATTTGCCACAGAAACCTTACAAATCTGAGTTGCACTGTGGGAAAGGACAGCAAATGTCTCTCAGCACTGTGGGAAGGATGCACAAATGATCACTTCCTCTCTTTAGTCATACTAGGTTATTTTAGGACCAACTGTTGGCCACCAGTGAAAAACTCAGCACACGGAATTTTTCCAAGTGATCTGTGAGGCAATTAAGAAGAAAAAAATATTTGTTCCCTTCACCCCCACGGCAACCTCAAAGGTGATTCTCAGAGCTAATGTCAACCTCTTTCCTGCTGTGAAGCAGTGAGGTGCATTCCTTTACATGTATGCTCTGGCCTGCATCCAGCTCTGTTTTTCTAAGTCCCTGGTGACTCCTTCCCTCCCACCCATCCTATTTTCTCTAGCCAGTAACCACCAGACAAGAGGAGACAGCAAGAGTCTTCCTTCCTATAGCTGTTTCTTTGGGGATTTAGTGAATATGACAGTGCATAGCAGCATGACTTCCAAGAGACTACAAGGCCCATTTCTCAGTCATTGAAGAAATCATGCTCTTCTGGAGCAAGGATTTTGGGGATTTGACTGCTTTCTATCTTGAATATTTTCTTACAGGACACTGAAATGGCTTTTTCCTATCCCATCCCACTTCTAAGAGGTACATGGTAGCTACAGAGTTCCCTGCAGCTCTTCCTTTCCCTCTATTGCATCCTTTAAATGTGTTCTCCCTGTTTCAGACTCTGCAAATGCTTTGCATGAAGAAGGGAGGTGGCAGTCTAGTATTTTTAACTGGCCTTCGCTATCAAGCACATTTGAAAGCAAGTGACTTCAATCTTCACTTGTATGGCTATATTCCTGTGTAACATTAGCCACAGAGATAAGATATTTCAGATCCATCCAGCTATTTCACTGGGCCAAACATAATCAGCACTCATATTCTTATTTTCTCAAAAAGCCTTTCCTTATCTGGCCTGAAATCCACTGAAATAGCCAAACCTCCAAGCTCCTGCATGTCCCTGTCTATCAGAGCCTCAGCAGGGCAACAAGCATTTCATTTTCTGCCTCCCACTGAGCATAATTTCTCCTCTGAAATAAAGTTCAGCGTGGGGTTGAGGTTCTTTTTTTTTTTTCCCCTCTCTCAGAAAAATCTTTGGTATCTTTTTCGTGACATCTCTTCCCCCGACTACATTTATCATTATCATTAGAGAGAGCACTGAGACATGTTTTGATGGCACTTGAAACCAGCAGGAGAGGAAAAATAACATCTCTGGTGCAAAATTCAACTCTATTTACTTCATAATCGAACTCAAGGTGGTATGTTAAGAAATGCTTAACTGGAAACCACTGAATTTCTGGAGATTTTCATAGCTCCTTTCCTATGTCTGCAAACACTCCAGACTCTCCCTCTCCCCGCAGTGTCCCAGGCAGCCATGCCCTCCCAACGGTGCTCACAGCTCCAAGTATGCAATGCTGGTTTTCTTTACTCCTCTTGGGAGCAAAGTGCTAATCTGCGGCTCTGAACTGAAGTAGAGCAGACCTTTCAGCCTCTGCTTCTGTACCAACATGGGGCCAACTCCTCAGCTGGTGAAAGGTCATCCCTTGCTGCAGTGAAGCCGGCAGCTACGCAGATCTTGATGCCTGCTGTGAATCTAGCTCAGTTCTAGGGCCGTTCACTAAAGGTTTAATGCTCATAAAATAGGCGAAGATTACAAATCAGAACTGCGTAGAAGAGAACAACTTCTGACAAACGTTTTGTCTTGGCTTCCATTCACCCTCCTCCCCTCTTTCCATTTGGTAATCCTCTCCTTTAAGTAAGCATTTTTCTTTTTGTCTGGAAAGGAAGCAGGCTTTCTTACCTGTCTAACCGTAACTGGCAGGCTGTTCGCAATATGTCAACTATGCCCTCGCTCTTCAGCTGTTTACAGCAGACACTAGTTGCAATAAAGCAGCCAGTCCTCCCGATGCCTGCACTAAGGGAGGGAAAAGCAGAGAGAGGCAGCAGAGATGTTAGAATGGCTTTGGAACTTTCTTGTTCAATGAGCGCCATTAAACCAGCAATCAAACCCCATTATGCCTTTCCTTCCTCCAACCTCTGCCAGGAGGGTGCATGCGAATACAAAGCCCTAACTAGGCAAAGATACTGACTTCAATAGCACATCAATTAAGTGTGAGCCACTCACAGCAAAAGGGTGAACATTGTACATACCTGCTAAAAGTGGACTGTGAGGTAGTATTTGACCAAGTATGCCACTGAACCTGTCATTGAACCATTGAAAATAAGCAGTTAAACAGTATTTCTTAGTTAGACTTGGTTTGAGGGCAAGCCTTGCTTTGAAGGCAACCTTCCCTTTGAGATTCTTAATCCTACAAGCTTCTTTGAAAGCTATTTTCATTCACAGGGACAACAACAAAAAAAAACCCCAACACCTTCTTGCTTCAATAATTAGAGCTAACAGCAGCATGGAAAGTGTGATGCCATTTTCTGAGGAGATCTCCAGTCTAGAAATGCTCTGAACTCCCTCTTAAAGAAATTTCTTTGTCTTTCCCTGAACACCTTTGTGTCTGATACAGTCCTTAATGACCAGAATTGATTTTATTCTCAAAGGCACAGTGCTATTGAAGCTGTGAATTCCTCTTATCACCTGATAAAAAACTAGCAGCAAAAGCTGACAGCTCTTCTCACACATTAAATAATTAAGTGTGCATACTCAGGAATAATTACTTGACACAACTGCAAGAAAGCTGCTTCCATTTAAATTACACTGAAGTTGTAATACAAAAACACCGGCAACAAACGAACAAGCAACAATGGAGTTCACTTAGCTACTGCTCACAAAGCCCTGATCCTGTTTGACTGTATAGACAGCATTTTTACTCTGAATTTATGCTTGTTGGGCAAACACCTACACTGGAATCATTTTAACTTGTATCACAGAATGATCAAGGCAACTTAATGGAAGTTTGGGGGATGGTTTTATAGAATCATAGAATGGTAAGGTTGGAAGGAGACCTCAAGGATCATCTAGTTCCAACCCCCTGCCATAGGCAGGGACACCTCCCACTAGTACAGCTCACTCAAGACCTCATCCAACCTGGCCTTGAACACCTCCAGGGAGGGAGCAGCCACAACCTCCCTGGGCAACTCGTGCCAGTGTCTCACCACCCTCACTGCAAAGAACTTCCTCCTGACATCTAATCTAAATCTTCCCTCTCCCAGTTTAAACCCATTGCCCCTTGTCTTGTCATTGCAAGACCTTGTAAATAGTCCCTCCTCAGCCTTCCTGTAGGCCCCCTTCAGATACTGGAAGGCTACTATAAGGTCTCCTGGAAGCCTTCTCCTCTCCAGGCTGAAGAGCCTCAACTCTCTGTCCTCATAGGAGAGCCGCTCCAGCCCTCTGATCATCTTTGTGGCCCTCCTCATTTTACTCACTAAGAACTCTTTTCAGTCTTCAGATAATTGTGATGGAGGCACCTACCTGACTTAATTTTTTCTCCCTGAAGTTCTCTGTACCTCATGTCCTGACTTCTTTATTACATCTAGCCTGTTTATCAAGACTTAAGTTCAGGGGACTTCAGTACATCAATAGAAGCCCTTTTGTCTTCCAGTTGATGCCATAACCAAACAGGCTGCAGCACACAGCTCTCGTATGCTGCTTCCTACCCACAGACCTCAGAGTCTCCCTCCCTCAGGGAGGGAACACTACTCATTTTTCAATCAAGCACACAGCATTAAGACAGCACTTGTCCTGGGACAAAATGCAGGTATCTCAGTGGCTGAGACAAAGTCATAATCTCTCCAAAACTGTCTAAGAGTGCAGCATTGTCTACAGGACCCCAGCAAGACTGTTCACCTGCCTTTAACATGAAGCTGCTCATTAAGAATAGGTTAAGTTTCTGTCTATATTTTCTTAAAGGTGTATTGTTTTATATCACTGAAGGCCAAAGGGACAATGATTATGTTCTGCTGAGGATCTCCCACAAAGGTCAAAGGAGCTGCAGTACTGACACTGGCCTTGGCTAACACCATGCTGCATACACCACTCTCAAATAGAGGCAACCTATTAAATTCCTTCTTAAGACAAAGTGACTGCAACTGAGAACAATCTGAAAGGGTTCTGGTCCACAGTCAGTACATAAAGTACTTAATATTCCTATCATCACATAAAATACTTTGTATTCCTATAGTTATGTGTCTTAGGAGTTAGTTAAATAAAAATGCTTCATTTCCCCCCTGCCCCCATTTGTTATTGTGTCAAGGGGATGACACCACACAAAAGGCCAAAACCAAGAGTGACATGATGACCTGCAGAAAATACCATAATATTTCAAGAAGCTTTTAGAGTCACAGATTTCCAAGAGCAAAGGGAACCCTCTTAAAAAAAAAAAAATTTCTTTTTTTCTCTGATGTCTCCCCAGCTTGTTAAAATCTGCTTTAAAACGTACGCAAGAAAAACTGGACAGGTGGCATCCCAACCTTCTGGCACTGCAAGTACTGCCTGTGTGCAAAAACTGGACAGAATGGATGATGAGCCATAGTGGCCTTAGGCTGATGGTTGGAATGGATGACTTTGGATGTTTTTTCCAACCCAAACAATTCCATTCTATTACACAAATATTTCACCAGTGATCACCCTGCACCAGCTTTAACAACACCAGGTTACCAAGAGTCTCTTTAAAATCACCCCCATTGCATGACAGCTTCTTGTTTACTACAGCTTTCAGATAGCAGCTTTCTGCCAGTTCCTGCAAAATGTTATGCAAAACTAAGTACAATCCCATACAAAAATCCCGAAGATCAAATTGGCCAAATGTATTTTACTAAAATGATAGAAGATTACCCTGGCAAGATTACTGTGCACTTATCAGGTTTTCTGCTATTAACCTGGAATAATTGTTTTGAGAAGTGACTTGTAGCTTTGAAGTAATATCATTTAATCTTTCTAAACACTAGCAAAACAGGACTTGCTTTGAGACCTCTGGAACTTCTCCAATTTTCTAAGAACCAGCATTTACCTATACAAAACTTCACACAGTATAGCTGATGTAGTGACAGTAAGCAGTTGTTGCTTAACACACTCCCTAGCTAGCAGCGCAAAAGAATTCACCTCATTATGTCTGCAAGTGGTCAGTACATCATCTTACTTCTTTCTAGAAGACAGAGAAGTATCTATCTCCATCTATTTTTTTGCCCTGTGACTGATAATTATATTTTTTTCCATCAGGTTTGAAACCACTGTAAAGATTTTGCTTCTTCCATATAAGAAATGTTCATTATTGCCAGGGGCATTTCATGGGTACTTCAGTTTTACTCTCTACTGCATACATTTCCTGTCTGTTGAGAAGTACTTGCTGCAATCAGCTCTGACACTGTTTCATTTGTTTTATGTATTAAATTATTGTCTTTGGCATAATGAGAGTTTTTTAAAGTCAAAGAAGGACAAAGTAGGGGGGGTTGAGGCTTAACATTCTCATTTTTCTGCTTGCCTTTGTCTTCCTATTCAACCACACACAGAGCATGTCAATCTTGGGTAACCTGGCCATTCTGAGACCATTAAAGGTTTGTATTACTGGTAAGGCAAATGAAATGAGACTTCTTACAAGTGACTGAGCCACCACCAGCTTAAGTCTGTCTCTGGATGAATGCCTGGCAATAGAAAGTTACTGTCATTACACTTTAGAAGTTTCAAGCACATTTCAGAAGCAGTTGGGCAACATCTCCTAAGTGACTGATGGCCAGCATGACAGTATCTGCACTATACTGCTGTATGCCAAGAAGCCCTTAGAAGTCAGATACCATCTTTATTTACCTGCAGTGAACAATCACTGGGGCATTCTTCTCTTCTGCACTCTGCATGGCCTCTTCCACTTCCAGTACTAACTGTAACAGAGGAGGGGCTTGATCTGGTGTCTTCTGGTCTGGCCAAGATGTATACCAGTAGTGTTTCAGGTTTCTGACTTCTTCTCCTTTCTGCAATCCAGTGAAAATAAACACCACAAAGTGTAAAAGAAGTTCTGGTTGTAAATTGGTATTGAAATTAGCCTTCCTTCCCTTTAAGAATGAGATGAGTAAATCGACGCTAAAAGGACCAGGAGATCCGAATGAGAAGCCACACAACACAGAAATCTGCATTTCAAATATCACTTCGGTAAACTGCCTTAAAAAATTCCTCACCTTGCCCTCCCCACCCAAGCATTCTGCTCTTTTAGTGCCAAGAGCTGTGTGCAAAACACTCCAGGCAGTCTGTTCCCTCTTGACAGATTCATTCAGCAAAGCCAGAGCTGTGCTTGTGACATAATTGCTTTCATAATGCATTTGACAGACAGAGAGCCAGGAGCCATATCTCTGCCTTTGATAGCTAGAGAGATAGATGAAGGAGAAAGATGGGAGGTTATTTTTCTATCTCCTCTGACAGACAGACTCATATCAGTTTCCTGTCAGTTCTCCTCTTTTCTTAGATATGATAACACATTCAGAGACATCATGGAAGGTGGGAATCATCTCTAGTCATAGACTAGGGCTTTTTGAGGGACAAAAATCCCAATTCTCTGCCTCAGCATGACTATGAATAGAACAAATGTGCCATTACCTTTTCTGAGTGCCAAGTAGCACTGTGTGCTGCTGATTTTCTGTGTTCAAAGTGACATCCTTCTGCCTCATTTCTAAAGGTGCCAAATAGTAACATGGAGCTCAGGGAACTGGCCTTACCCTTTCAGCCATTACATAAGCCAGCTGGTATAGGCTAAGCACATGTCTTCAGAAGGTCCAGGAACAGAAGTGTTAGCTTCCACAACCTTCCCTCAAACACATGGCTGGATGAGTTTAAGAGTGGAAGAAAAAAAGAACAAATTTGTCTCTTTCTAAAGAACTAGGTGCAAAAAATCTAGAAATAGTTTCTGTCATCTATACTCTTAAGTGCCTGTGACTGTCAGTCGTTGGATGTTAGAAGTGCTCTGTGGTTGTGACACCTTCCAGTCTTCTCTTCAGTTGAGAAACCTCATGCGTAGCTTCACGGTGAACTAGACTGGGAAAGTGATCTAGTTCAATCTTTTTTTTCTTTCTCATATTGGATTAATTTCCAGATGGGTATCTGTTTCCCCCTTTGGTTTACCACACATACACAAAAACATCTGTGCAGGCACATGTGAGATGGCACAAGGGGAGGAACAAGAGAAATGGACAAAGGGAGACTGAGCTTCATTGAACTACTGTTCCAGCTTACAGAGGGTTTAAAGTGCACACTGAAGCACAGCCACAGGAACCTTAAGGGTACATCTATCTCAGCTTAGGAAAGGAGAGTCTTGCTGTTGTAGCACAGAGCCTGACCTTAGGTTATTTACTCTAGAGAGAAAGTTAAGAGAGTAGAACTAGTTGTCACAAACAGTACTTGAGCTCACTGCAGTAAATCCGATCAACACTGCCCTGAAACGTGAACATACACAGCTGCTTTTGAGTGTGTTGACTGTGTGTGAGCCACAGAAGTTATGAACACTGCATTCCTAAGTGGGTTGTGAAAAATTATAATAAAAATGTTGTCAATAATACAGAAAGAAATGCAGAAGATAAAAATCATCTAAGAAAAACATGAGTCACCATGTAAAGTCACTCATTTGACAGAAACCAAAGTGCTAATGATGCACTCCTTAGTTTTGCCTATGATGTTAGCAGCTTTCAGTTTCTGCTTAGAGAGCCTTGACTTCATGGTTCTGTATGCTTCTGCTTGACTTTAATGGAATATTTTCTATTGGTGCATCCTTGAGACTGAGAAGACCCGGTAACATGTAAGGGAAAGCAAGATTTAATTGATGGTTTAAAGCCTAACATCATGTAGGCTGCAGCTGAGGCTGAGATCATCAGTGGCTAGAGGTAACCAAGCCTTGTGTATGATTCTTGCTGCTGCACTGTATTGTTTGGGATAAGTTGTATTTAAGACCTCTGCAAACCCACAGCATACTCGTAAATATTCTTTTACTTCCCACTTGTCAGGGAGTGTGATTCTCTCCTTGCTGCCTTTGCCAGAAGCATGAGTGGCAGACTTTCCACACTCAGTCCAGACATGGGATTTCATATGCTGGCTTTCTGCCTATTAGCATATGGCTGAAGAGACTTGAAAGTGGTTGGATAAAAAGAGAGGTTTTTCAGCTTGGAAAGACATTATGTTGTTATACTGAGGTCAAGGGTAGCTCTAGTAGGTGAAAGATGTATGAAGTTTACCTAAACAGACTGTTCTTATTAAAACACGTGGCTTGAGATTCTAGAACCTAGCAATGGAAACATTGTAAAGTAGGACTGTGGTACTTCAGACTATGTAGCAGCTAGGTGCTTAAGAAATTAAACCTCTGTTTAAGCTTTATATTCACATGATGACAGAATGGTCACTACATGTCCAAGAAGTTGGAAAGATAAATGTAATCATGGAAAATGCTGCAGTGAAAAGGTTTTTAAAAGGTCATCAACAGTTCTAGTGTTTTTAATTCCAAGAACAATCCCTTAAAACATTGTCAAAGTCAAGTCGGCCAAACCATTTGGAGAAGAAATTATCATGGCATCTATTAAAAGGGTTTCAGCCATGGCGAACAGAATTGGTGCTAGCACAGCACTGACAAGTGGCAAGCAGAGCAGTAGTCCCACTGTTGACAGAAACTGCAAACAGGCAAGCAAAATTAAAAGACTTCTTGCTCAGCTCTCAGCTCCCCCCACATCTTGTTAGTAGCACAAGTCATTGTAGGCATAAAGAGCTGGTGGGTATCCAACAGTCTGACAGCATCCTAATAATGATTATAAAAAGACAAGAAGCATAATCTAAGCATTTCCCAGGGGTCACCCTGTATTACAAAACATGTAAGATGCTATGCAGGAGGTAGAAGTTCTCTGTTAGTAACACCAACCCTTAGGGCCATGGCCCAAACAATAAACAAGCCTTTGAATTCTACACATCATAACGGCACAGTTTAGCCTGATATTCCACCAATGCTGTGTGTAGCAGGACTTGCAAAGGTTGGTAAGAAGCTATCTAATGGGTCACTCTCACTGATCAGTGAACAGAGAGGACACAGGCATGGAATGAGTCATTGGTTTCTTCCACCAAGTGAAGCTCATAGTACCACAGCTGGCCTGGTAGCTTTCAGATGCGTGCAGTCTAAAGTTCTGACTGCTTATTTCACTGTAATTTGCATATGCTGGTGAACTGGGCAAAGCTATAATGACTTTATCAATGAGAAGTGGTTTCTACACAACCCTTCATAAACAGCTCCATTAAGGGTTTAGACAGCTGAACTACTGTAAGCACATTGGAATGATTTACCTTTAGGGTGATGAGTCTTAAACGGTAATCGTCTGCTTGTATGACTTGGTTAACTGTGATTTCTATTCCTTCATAGGTGACCTGTTCCTCTGGCCAATACTCTGTGCATTTCTGTATGCAATACAAAACAAATGCATTTCAGCTTTCATGTATCATTTTTACTCCTGTGAGTGGCACATGCATAGATGAATATGAATAAACTTTGTTTCTATAATAAGTACCACGTTTCCCCTTCCTAAATAGGGACCACATTTCAGGTGATTTTCTGCTGCATTCATAACACCCTGATTGCATGATTAAAAATGTACAAATCAAGTAATGACTAAGCACTGCTTAAATACACTGATCCTTATTTGTCTTTATGCAAGTGATGTGCATTTTGAAGGTTCATTTAGAAAGGCCAGTGGCCATGTGCTGGTGGTTTCAGATTAATCCTTTCCATAAGATAATAATGATTAGTACGGCACGCACTAGTTACCAATATTTCTGTGGTGTGCACACACTGATATGGAAATACAAAATACACCTTTTCTACTTTTTATAAAGGGTCAATGCTCTTTGAATAGATGATGATCATTTGCATAGGCTTTTGTAGAGAAGAACATGACTTGGGATGTTTGGGGAATTAGATTATGTACCAAACCCCACTTTAAAAGGACACAGAATATTTCAAAGCCAAGGAACTGGCAGGAAGCAATAGGTGTGAGAGCTATTAGACTGCTACATCTGATTTTGCCAAAAAAAACAGGCAGAGATGCAGCCAGCCCAACCTGACAATTAGAGAAGCAGCAACCACAGTCCATTTGCAAATTTACACTGTGGGACTCATACACCAAAGATAAGTAGGTAAGAATTTGCAAGCACTTCTACCCTGTAAGGAGGGCTGAAAAAGACAGTGATTTTCATAAGCAGTTTCTCTTTAATCAATATGCAAAGGAGAAGAGACACTTCAACATGGTGCTTGAAATGCTTCGTGAACAAGGAATGACATCAACAAGGTAGGGTCAGAACGAAAGGCACCCTTGGGATAATGGAAGAGGAAATCTCGTTACTACAGGAGAATAAGAATCTGCTTTTGGACAAACTCAGTTAAAAATGATGCTTGTAAGCTTCCTCTTTTATATAGTTGCACACAATCTTAAAGGGAGCAAGTTAAATAATTTTGCTCTCCCTCGCCAAAAAAAAAAAAAAAAAAAAATCCACTTGAAGAGGGAAACTAACAACAGGAAAGTATCTTGCAAAGTTACTGAGTCTCTGTGTGGGAGAATCAGTGCTGTTCCATCTGCATAGTGCATCAGTCAATAACCCACTGGGAGTGGGGCCCACTGTGTCTCTGGAAAATTATTTACGCAGATTGTATTTTTTTCTTCCTCTGCTCTTCAACTACAGAATCCATTGTAAAAATTGTCAAGAGCGCTAGCAGCTATCAATAGCACAGACGTTGCTCTGCTTGAAGGAGTGGAGTAAGATTGCCCACTCATTTCTGTGGGCTGTCTGTCAGTTCAGATTAGATGTGACAGTGGGCTGAGATACAGAGCTTTTAATACTCACATTAGCAAAGGCAACGCACTGAGGAGGAACACAAAGCCTCGTTACTAGCATCATCGCCGAACAAAGGTTTTGGTTCTGGATCTATGCACTTCTGAGTTCTGTTATTCATATATGTGTTATGGAAGAAAAGGAATTAATATAGAAGACATTTACATGACAGGACTTACCCTATATTTATGGCTCAGATTCCTGACACCATTTAATTTTTGACACAAAAGGTATCAGAAAAGACTCAGCAGCTCTGCTATGATACAAAGGCTGTGGCAAGCTCCCGTTGCATAGTGCGCCAGCACTGCAGCACACTGCTTCCCAAAACTGATATGATGGGTGAAATACTTGGTTAGTGTTGATAAGAGGAAATCCAGATGTAAAGGTTATTTTACATTCCTGTATAGTGGAAGAACTTATTACCAGATATGTCATTTGAGATCAGTATTTCCTCTGCACCATCTTATTCAAATCTCAATGTCCTTAGATGATTCTGGTACCCTACCCCATAACTTTTTAACATCTTATTTGCTGCAAACCAGACACTCTGATCAACGAGCAAGTTATTACTTCAGTGTTGCCTCTCAGAAAGAGCCAGATAGGAGTTTAAAATGTTAGTGCAAACAAAACTTTTAGATCAGCAACATCCCTGATCAGCATCAGCAGTGCCTTGACAGTGTGTGTTCAGTCAGGTGCCTGTGAAAAGATCATTTTTAACTTGCACAGCATGACAATTCTGTCTTGTTCATCTCTTTTTTTTTTTTCCCACTAAAATTCAAAGTGAAATTTATTTACATCACAAATGGGGAAACCTAAAGGTTAGTGCACATGCATAACTGTGGGTGCTTCCAGTTGAGTCATTATAACTTTATGTATGCCATTATTCTTGGACTTTGAAGTGTTTAGAGCCTCTTCTCCAAAGGAAACTCACCCAAATTACTAATGGCTTCTCAGGGACAAACTTTGACAAATACTGCTGCTGCAGCTTAAGAAACACCATATGGAACTCTTCACTATACCTTGCTGCTGGTGGTGAGGTGGGATGCAGAGCCCAGCACATGCTCAGACCACTTTCTCATGCCTTACTGCCAATGAAGGCAGATGTAAGCTCAACTACCTGTTTGTGAACTGAAGCCTGGGCACACAGTTCTTGCAACACTGCTACAGGGCAAATACTTCAGCAGGTTCATAACAAAGAGCTGCAGGACAGCAGTATTTTAAACTGCAAACAAAAATCATGTCAGATAGATCAGTAGAAATACCATGACAGTTTCCTTTCTGGAAGTAGGTGGTGAATAGAATATTCCACCATTTTAATTTCAATATTTTAAAAGCATTTCCTGGATGCATTCAGAAAAGGGTTCTCCATATCCAAATTGGCTCTAGTTGTTGATTATTGTAACTAGCATTTTTTACCAGTCAGGAACAGCCTCAGTGGAATGTGGCTATAGACACTCAATCACAATAAATGCAAGATCAAGCAGCACCAACTCCGTCAATTAAAAACATTCAGCCTTTGTAGTTATGGGTTGCTATTGGTTTTGATTCCTTCAGAGAGAACTTGAAAGAGTGTCTGCAAATAGAGCTGGGTTTGGAGAGGTTTCAGGTCAGCTGGGAGAAGAAAAATGGCAAAATCAGCAGTGGGCTAAGTCAGACAGCAAAACAAGACTGAGAAAGAGAAGCCCTCACGTTCTTCGAGCCTGAAGAATTGAATGCTAGCTCGATTGCCCAGGCCACTGAACTACTATTCCCTGGCTTAGCATCTTTACTGAAAATATCTGCTAGAGAAAAGATTAAAACACAGACTATGTGTAACATCTTTACCTCATTCATCTCTTCTATATTGGTAATCATGACAATGATGGGGGAACGCTCCTGCCACACCATCCTCCAGAAATCACTGACGGTATTGACTATCGGTCCCTGAGTAGCAATGTACACCTTTTCCTCTCCTCCATAGCCCTGCCAACAAAACAAGAAATCAATTTTAACAGGGATGGCCATCACAACCTTGAAGGTTCAGTCTTTAAAACAGATCACTACCACTGGTTGAAATGGTGCATCAGTTCTTCTGTCTCTCTCCTGCACATGTGTACATGGAGCAAAGGCACCATGTGGACTCACGTAACTCCAGCAAGGAGTGTCCAACAGCCCTGAGGTGACTCTGGCTAGGTCAAGAGCCTTATTCAGGCTTGTGACCCAGTGCCCTGGTCAGAGCAGCTGACAGGCAGTTTGCATTAGGAAATGCAGAAAAGTCTTTTTGTCTACTCTGACCCTGTACATTTGTACTTCCAAACTTGGTTTTCAGTTCATGTAAGCAGGAGAGAAGATGCCTTTAAAAGCCAGTGGATGTTGCAATTCTGTTTACATTAACAGTGGCTGATAGAGGCTGGACAGATACATTGGACTGCTGAGCTCTCACCCTGATGTAGTTAGCATTGATGTAAGAGCTGAGGGGGTCGTCCTGATCAGCTGAGGTAAGGCACACTCTGCTGTGAGGATCTAAAAGGTGTAAAGAGATAAGTAATAGCTTATCAGTTCCTCAGAGGACAGAGATACACGAGATTAATTTTTACAGTGAGACATTTGCATGTATTCATGACAATCACAACAGATGTGAGTGGCCTTAGAGAGTTCACGTGTTGAAATGTTAACATAAAAAAAAAAAAAAGGGGGGGGGAAAGGATGGTTGGGTAAATTGACTTTTTCTGATAGTTTCACCCATTCTCTGAAGCCTGCTAAGTCTTTCCTGATGCAGAGTCAGTGTCCCAGAATGACTCTGGAAAAGCAGTTTTCTGCTCCAGGAAATCGTTTCTTGATTCGTTAGGTCAATAGACTCATTCTGGTTTGTAAGACATTAGAATATCATTTGTGAAATGACATCAAACAGCTTTTCTCCCAAACTACTGCACACAGGCATGACAACAACTCTTTCCCTGCTTTGTCCAGCAATGAACTGAACTCCAGGATGTGCTATTAATGAATACAGTGGTTAAGAAGAAACTGAAGAACAAAACTAGTCCCTTGATCTTTGCATAAGTCTCTTCTGTATTTGACTCTCTCTCATTAGGGCTGTTTATGAAGCATGTTTCTTGTTTTATTAAGATGACAAATTATAACATTCCACCTGAGAAGTTAGTCCAGTTCTCTCTGAAGTCAAATGGGAACACTGATTTTTATGCCAGCTGACACAGGCTGACACTTCCACCAGTATTACACAGTTGGTTACCACTGACAAGAAACATCCCCCTGATAGAAGCCTCAGAGAACAGCAATGGCATTTACCATCAGGAGGATACTAAAACCAAACCACAGATGACTTAAAAAAATCTTGCCTGCTTAGAAACCAGAACAAATGTTCAGAAATGCAAAACTGGTGTGATACAGAGGAAAGCATAAAGGACTAAGCAGTCATTTCTACAGTACCAAACACAGGATCAGCATCAAACACTATCCTCAACAGAACAGATTCATGCTACCTGTTATGTGATTAAGTCACAAAGATATTCCAAAGATACTGTTTAATAGCACAGAAGTACTAAAATCAGTGAGTTCCTGATACACTTCCCTCTTGCTCAGCTTTGCTCACACCTCTAGTGCTGGGGAGATGGTGGGACAAGAACTAAAAGTCTGCTTTTTAGTCAGTAATTCTAGTAGCCTGCAACACTGCACACCATCAAGAAGGTGACATTGGCTATCAGCTATTTATTCAGTTGTCACTGGAGTTGGCAGCTAAACCCCTTCTATAAAGTCCCTTTGCCTGGGTTTTATGCAGTCATCCATGGAGTCTGCTTAAGTTAGAGTAACAATTATGTGATCTCTCTCACTAAAAATAGCACTAACACTGTTATCCAGCTCATGGAGGGGGGGCCTTCAGGGAGAAATAAGACATCTTTCATATGATAGATTTCATATTTCATATGATAGATCTGATGAATTCTATCAACAGGTGCCACAAACTTTTCTTTTAGTATGTGGTAAAATTTGGGTTACTTGTCACGGTCGAGTTTTGTATTGCCATAGCTCCACAAACATTAAAATATTATTCAGAACATGCTTTTAAATTCTAATACTTGGCTGTTGGTGGGGTATTTACATTTGTTAAGGTGGTATCCTAGTGAACAGTTTCAACCTTGTGTCATGTAAGAGAGGCCCATGAATGCAGTGTTGATACAAGAATGTGCGTTGGTTTGCACAAAGTGTAGCTGAAGCTGAATCACACCTCTTAGGAATATGCAAACAGGAATAACTTCTCTTTAAGAAAAAAAATATCATAGCAAGAATTTAATGTGAAAGTTTTTAGTATGAATTCCACATTTTCAGAGTGGCATTTAGGCAAACCAAATCCTACTCTAAAGGAGAACTTCTCCCATGACAAAGTGAAGTTTAAGATGACACCACACCTTTAAAAAAGCAGTAGTAGTCTATTTCTCTATGCTAAGTTGTTTTTTTTTTCCTCCACAGCCTCTTTGATGACCATTTTGTGTAGGTACTATATCTGACATTTTAGAGAAAGCTGCTGAACTGAACTGTTCTGTGTAATTTAAGGTGGTGTAAAAGCAATAAAGCTATGTAGAAATTGAAAAAGTCTGTCTAGACATGACTGCTGTGAAAAGGATTCACTTAAATTGTTATACAACATGCAAAATAAGTTCCTATCACTCTGGAATGCTGTAATAAGAGCATAATTTTCTACTTACTCAAATAGTGCCTCCAAACATCTTAGCACAGTGACCATTTTCCAGGAAATGCCACAGGACATACCTAGAAGAGGGCTGTCTGCAAACCAGTTCATAGCTATGAAATAACCGAATCAACCTCCTTAGCTTGGCATTTTCCCCCAAACACCCTTCTGCCATCAAAAAGCCACATTCTAAGCCATTTTACTACCAAAAGCAAAATTTGAGATTCTGCAAAAAAGAATTCACTACAAAAATCAATGTACATGAGATTAATTACACACCAGTATCATGTATCTTGCTACAACCAACTCTAGGGTTGCAAGTAACTGATCAGTATATTAAGTGACTGCTTAAATTTTGATGGCAGCTGCCGAGATTGCTCCTGGAGAATCAGATGCTAAAGGAATTTTAGTGACTTTTCAAATGCAGAACCTGGGTCCAATTCCAGTTTGGTAATCAAGCATATGCTGTTCCCTGTGGTCATCAGTTGTCTCAGTTTGCTGTACTGCAGTCAGCACTTCCTGCCATGACTGCTTTCTGCAGCTACAATTTGGAGGAATGCTAGACACTCAAGGCAGTATAGGCTTAGCTTAGAAACAAAAGGCAGGGGAAGGTCAAAGGCTGAAAAGCCCTGAACTCTCCCTCGTCTTGCCTTCAGTTTCCTCTCCCACTTTGTGCATGGACAGTATGCTGGGTTACTTGGCTCTGAAGCACAAAGGGTATGTTTAGCTCTCTTTGCTAGCACCAAGCTCTTTCAAATGGAAGACAGCTGGATAAAAAAAAGTGAAGAGTCAGCCCTCTTCCCTCAGGAAACCATGGTTTGGTCTAAGCCAGGGACGAAGCTGCACAGAGGTCACTAGTTTTGGAATTAATTCAGAAAAAATATCCAAGCTCAGAAAAATAACAAGCTTGGAATAAGCTTGTTAACTCTTGCAGGCATGATGGGGCAGAAACTACTTATCTTGAACTACTTCAAGTCCAGGTTCCCTGACTGAAATGCAGGTGTAGCCGAGGTCATTATTTTCTGCACTTCTTTGCAACCTGACACTGAACCATTTGGGCCTTCCAAACAGACCTACTGTGGCTAGCAGCAGTGGCATCTTCCAACAGTTGCTTGGAGCAAAAAAAGAGGCAAGAATCTAATTGTACCACTTTCAAAGTGACTTTAAGTAAGACAGAGGGGAAACTGATGACACTTTTAAAAATCTGTACCAAAATGTTTCTCAAGTCCTATTCCTGGCAACAAACAAAAATAAGGTAACAAAAAGATTTTGATTTTCTGTGTCACCTTAATGCCATCAGGCTAATTCCCACTATTCTCAGTTTACATCTGAGGCATGATTTTGTGAAAAACGTAGGTCAGGAAAATAACATTGCTAGAATTTAGCCATCCTAAAGGAGTTTAATCAAAGAAACACTAAGTAACATCTCAATAACCATACCAAATTCTTGTGTAGAGTTTTTAAGCAGCACTGAGTGTTGCAATTCTACTGACTTGAAAGCCTAAGTGCTGCTGTGAATTTGAGGCTCCTCATGCTCTGTACCTCTTCTGGAATTTGATTTACACTTTGAAGCCATGATGCTGCTTCATATATATAGCCTTGGGAACATTGTAGTGACAGCTCACTTCATGCATTTTGAGAAGGGAGGTGCAAAGCCCTTCAGCATGTGGGCCTCAGTGACTTAAAATGCAGAGACTTACTTGGGAGAATTGTTTTGTAGCGATTCTTACGTACTAAGCCTGGAATATCATATTCCTTTGGATCAACGAAGTTCATTGGAATTTCCTGTTTAAAACAAACAAACACACACCAAAACAAAAACACAAAACACAGCAGGTAGCATTATTAGATTCACAAGAGGAATAAAAACCAAAGGCCATTGCTTCCTACCTGCGAAGGAGGCAAAGTGATGGAAGTCAACTGAAACATATGGTACAGTACTTCTAGCAATTTACCTCTGAAATATGATTGATGTTTCCTTTTACTGTCATTGGCTTTCTTTTCTGAAATCCTTTATATACCAAAAAGCTCTTAGTGACTAATTCATTGAGTAACACACGCAGTGGCATTATGTTAACTCCTAATATTATTAGAGCTGAATTGCAAACGTAGGCACAGAACTAAGCGAAAAGGTGGCACGTAAGATACTCTGCTCCAAAAGCAATGGACCTCAGACACCATCCTTTCTGACTCACACTTCTTCTTCCTCTCTGAAGGTGGAAGGAAATAATTTGCTTGTGACTTTCCCCAGCAACAAATGATGACACACGTTCTGGCAGGTTGGTGTACTGACCTAACTCCGTGGAGCATCACATTTTGCTCACCACACCTTAAAGCTCTATGGGTCAGGACAGTAAAGAGGTTTTCAGGGATTGCCTACTTGCTATATGGCTGACCCAAAGAACACACAAAGATGGAAGGGCTTCTTCACTGCTAAACTGCTGTAAGTAAAGTGGGCAACAGGAGGCAGGAACAAATAGGAACCTCCCACCAACTGGAGTCAGTAGGCAAGTGATGAAATGGGATGTATTCACTAGACCCAGCGGAGAAAGGGCTCATGGAAGCTTGGGAGCAGAGCTGGTCATCCCAGATGCTGCATATTGGATTTGAGACACCAATAATGGACACTGGTAACAGGAGTCAGGGCTGAGGAAGACAGACCTCACTCTGGGAAGAAATTGAGATGAGCAGAGGAGCTATGGATTATGTTATATTCTACAGCTTTAGAAGACCGTCTGCATCTTGTCTCTTACACAGCACTGAGCATACTGTTGGGCTTCACCAGAGACAATTCATGACTAGATAACCTTCCAACCCAGACTATTCTATGTTAAAAACATTCTGTTGAAGTGATTTCCTATCCATCTGGGGAACTATACGGGAACAAACCCTGCATGTTCTCCCCAGTTGTTAATTGATATTTAGTGAACCAAAACTCTTCAGTCTATGGGCTTGAATTTGGGACTTGCATCATTTGCTGCTCAGGCAAATTCTTTAAGTCAGCAGGGCTTCTGACTGACTGAAAACTCTAAATCTTGTGAGAATTTCAGGACTTTGCCCTGCAAGTGACATCTGCTTCCAAAATGTAACACAGCTGCTTGCTTCACCATGGGTCTGCACTTTGAAAACCAGCTAGGTTAGACAGACTGCAAACACATGATGCAGAGCTAGCTGGTGATTGCTGTTTCATAACAAACCCAACTTAGATCATTAATTTGTAATTAGAGAAATGACCCTTTGATTATGCAGCATTTTTATCTATGCTTTTTCATTAAAGAATGGAAATAGCTTGGGATAATTTGGCTGATGAATTAACCTCTGAACACTGGGAAAACTAATTCACAAATCTCTCTGAGAAATGCAGCCTATTTTTTTTTTCCTAATTCTAACATTAGTTTCATTGCTTGGAAGCTACAGTGCACCTGTGAGACTGATGAAACTGTATGTGAACTTGCTCAGCAGTCAATGCAGACAACTCACTCAGCAAACATTTCCTCCCTAGAACAGCAATAGAATCTTTACTTCAAAAGTATCAGAGCTTGCTGACAGAAAAGCTGCTTTTCTTCACCTTGTACAGCACTAAGTGAATTAAGGACTACAGATACCTGGAAGTCTGTTTTAAAAGAGAAGTCCAGACTATCTCATCTCCCTCTGTGCTTGGAAAGTGAGAGAAGCCCTGAAATCACCCAGGGAGGCAGGACAGCAAATGATAAAGCATTACTCCTGCCTTTCCAGACCCTTCCAGGTCATAACAATGATAGGCTGAAATGGCTGTTATGTTGCAGAACATAATCTTCCTCCTGCTCTGCTGAGATTTCATGCTTCAGAGAATATTTCACTAGGTGGCATTAACTTTGTTAGCTCTTGATCACACGCTCTGAAATACCCCAGCATGCAAAGGCTGCCCTGGTTACCTCCCATATTGTAGAGGAATTTTCAGCCCTGCCTAGGGTTGAATGCTCAGAGCCCCTGCAGCATTTTGCGTATTTTTTAATGACATGACAATGTCTGTCACACAGACACTCAGGCAATTAGGGAAGAGACCCACAGAATGCAAAGAGCTAAAAAGCCACTGCACCAAAATGTATCTGGCCTTCATACTTAGAAACCCAGTTTTCAACTTCTTGCTTCACATGTGTGGAAGCATTTTTTTCCCATAGCAAGGTGAAGAACTCTTTGTCCCAAAGCAACAGTGCATACAGTGAGCCAGGGAAGCACTTCAGAACCATAAAAGCAACTGACAGAGCAGCTTGCAACTAGTAGTTTTTGTGCAGAAAAAATCCCACTAAGATACACTTCCTATGGCTCCTGCTGAGTGATGTACCCATCCTATCCCTTAGTTAACTGGAAAATATTCAGGTTCAGAAAGTAGTTCCATGCCAAGCACTCAATAGCAAAGGCCATGGCAGTTGAACTAATTTTATCCCTAGGGCAACTCCAGACATTTCATGGAGTTATGCCTTTGGCAAGCTTGGCTTTTCTTCTGTATTTTAGAGTGAAAGAGTTGGATTTCTTGTTTAAAAATTAGCATGCCTACAGGAAGGATCTTGTGAAAACAAAGCTTTTTTTCTTGTTGTTGTTGCTAGAACCAACTCTTCAGCTCTTAAGTGACAGTATCACTGAAAACCTTCAGACGTGATCATTTCAAGGGATAATGAACTTGGGAATTGCATTAAATGCTTCACTGATAGAGACAGAGTTTATATGCACTAATAATGTAAAATATAACATATAAAATAATAGCAAGGTTTGCAGAAGAGAGATAGCACCCTGTATTTCTGATGGTCCTAGATAAAGAGGTGAGATACTCACAAAGAACTCAGCCTGGAGTATGAAAGGATCCAGTGCTTTCTTGTGCAGTTCCTCTTCAGTGAGGATGTTTGATGCTGTCTGGAGGTATTCTCGGGCTGACTGTTCCCGTGGTGACATGATATAGCCAAAACCTTGCTCAGAACAGCCTGGGGTACACATATCAAGTGTGAGGGAAACATTTGAACCTCTCCTGCAAAACAGAGCGATTGAGGTTTGCCTACAACAGAACAGACTGCCCCATTGCTGTTGGCAACAGACACAGTCCCAGGGACAAAAGTTTTAAGGCATTTCTGAGCTCCAGTCAGTCTTGCATACCATAAATACATATTCAATGGATTCTTGTCTAAGTATCTTTAACAAAATAAGAAGTTCACACAACATTGTGATTACTAGGTGTAATGTTCTATGAATCCATAAAGCAAACTTGGTTTTCATTACTTTCGACTGGTAAAAATCTAGTTAGAAGTTGTTTGCAGGAGCTGTTGAAATCCACCTAAACATGCAGGCATGACCAGCTGCTAGAGAAGGCAGTAGAAGTTGTTACTTGGATCACAGCCCTTTTCTGGATTCAGGAGTTTTTCCAGAAGAATGTGCAGCCAGCCTCCTGCTATGATTCACAGTCACGGGGAAATGATTTTGGATGAAACATGGCCACTAGTGGTAGACAACAAATCTCTAGTGACACCTTTCAAAAGATTTTGATCCTACTCTCCTGTGTGCTGTTACATAGCTACTGCACTCCTCCCCAGAAACAGCTGGATTTGATTACAAAGGCTTTTGGTTCTCTTAAGGCAGAAGAGGCTACATAGATAAGAGATAGTAATAGATCATCAGATGGGGAAATTAGATTGCTTCATCCTAAGGGTGTCATTTGAATTTAGCTAGCGACTGCTCTTCTAACAGCATGGGTGGCTAAAGAATGAGAAGGAAGTAAAATGAAGAAGCAGAATGGATGCAAAAGAAGGATAGGTAGAGAACTCGACACAACATCAAATAAAGGAGGAGTGACCAGTGCTTGATGTAAATGAAATGTCAGAGCACAGCTCAAATCTGAAATTGTCTGGCTTCTTGAGCACACACATGTTGAAAATAAGTTTATTTCACATCTGAAGTGTACATGCTTTACTGAGTGCAAGAACTTCAAGCAATTGCATTCCTTCTCCCATCTCTACATCTTTGACAATCCTTTTTAATTGTAATTCATTAATTGAATCAATTGATAGTCCCCCATTCTCTTGAAACATTGAGTATTTTTCCTGCAGACCAGTAGTCATATGAAAAGAAATGTCAGGAGAGATGGAATAAACTCAGGGATAGTGAAAAGCACAAACAACTGATGTATTTCAAGCCCAACAGTAAAACTCACTGATAGCACCAGGTTCAGGGACAAGCCCCAGAAGTTACTGCAATCTCACATTTAAAGTAGAATACAACAATAAAAGGTAGGATATTTTAGGACAAATGTTGTAACTGAGAATAAAGGGAGGAAAAAAACATTGCACAGAGTGTAACATGCCCTTTTATTGTGTTGTGTGGAGGTTCAGAAACTCAGCATCACACTTTCTAAAATCTAAGTTCTGCCTTTTGTTTTAAGTTTTAGACATCAGAATGAGCAAGGGCTAGCATTCCACTTAAGCTTGAAAATAGAGAAGTAAATACAGGTGGCAATTTGCTATGTTGAACCCTTCAGTAACCTCATTCTTATTTATAACCTTTGCAGATCTCTTCACAGGTTCTTTGTTCTATTTCCCTAAGACAAATGCAAGAACATAAACCAGAAGATGATCTTCCTTTAGTCTTAAACCACCATTTCCTGGCTGTGAATCTGAGAAGCTGTTGTCCTGATGGTTAAATAAGTGAACATAGCTCATCCCAGTGCTTCATTACTGGGTTAATTTCAAAAGGATTAATTCAGGTTTGGACTAACCCATTTATATGAGAATATTGCAGATTATCACCTGTCCTGTGCTTTGCTTTTGGAGAAAGGACTAAACCTGCAGCATGAATGACAAAAAAAGGTAAGATTCACCTTTTTTGGAGGTTAAAAACTTTCACTGCCCTACAGTGGAGTTCGTGCAATGCAATTGCATTGTTGAGTATGGGAAGAGACTGATCAAATACAAATGGGTATTTCAATGGAAAAAATGATGCTTTTGAGTAAGACTTGTTAACAGCTGTCTAGAAACCACATTGATTTGGCTAATATTATGACTGGCCCAAAACTGAGACAGGAAATAAAGCAGGTGCTTGGCTTTAAAACCACATTTTAAAGTGATATTCACAAACACAACAAATCTTCCTGTGAGGCACAGCTCTATCTCCTCGATCCCCCAAATCTGGGAACAGACAGTCCCATCTGTCCTACCTTTCTTGCAAGCCCACAGATTTCACAGTCAGAGTGGCTGGGTCTGTCTCCGCCGCTTTAATGTCCATTACGCAGTCAAAGACTGGAGTCTCTGGTACGGGGTCCAAATCTAGGAAGTCATCCTCAGTTTTATCCTCTGTCCACTCTGAGTAGGTGAATGAGGGCTGTCTGCTCACAGACTGCCGTCTGTCCTCTTGCAGTGGAAAGGGAGGGTCTGGAGGGGCTCTGAGTAGATGCCAAAACTGGAGGAAACAAACATTTAGAACAAGCTTTCTGCTGGTTGCAGTTCTTCCATACAGCCTAGAGGATGAGTCTTTGGGGCAGCATCCCAGCCCACTACAATGTGTTACAATTAGAGAGGACCGAAGAGGACAGGAATGTTCCATGCAGGAGTAGCTTTGTGGTGCATGTTACAAGGATTCACATCTACCCATTCAAACCCGTTTTCAGCCACAGAGGTTTCCACAGAGCTGGGAAGGCTTAACTCAGGGAAACACTGGAAAAAGAATGTGCTTGTGACCATCATATGCAAGCCAATGTGATATCACTGTCCTTTTGTTCAGCTCCTTACCCTTCCCTAGGCTTGCCTGTAGAACAAAAATTTACTACGTTATTCTACAATCATACCTCTCATCAGTGACAATGGGTTTTCAAGTAAAATTTAGACAGAGTGGGTTAAGTAAATAATTTTCCTGAGCTGCACATCCTTGACAATCTGGCATTCTACTCAGAATTCATGGATAAACCAATCATTTTTTTAAAGAGGCCTTGATTGGATGTACTTGCTTTTGAGGCACAGAATGCCTATATAATTATTTTGGCCAGTGGCAGACTGCTTTATAAGCTAATTATCTGATTTAAACATGGTATAGACATTAAATAATAAATCTTGTGAAGTTGTAGGACATAAATGTAATACTGAAGTTTATACTATCAACTAATAGAAGGTTTGAAATAGCATTAATCTAAAAAACTACTGTATCAAATTGGCTTGCATGGATGCTGTGGCAGACTGGATGACTGTGAGGCTGTATCAGTAGATTGTTTCATCCTCCACATGGGCCTCAGTTAAAAAATTTCAAGAACACTCCTGAATTCCAGGGTTTGGAACCCTAGGCCAACTTCATTCATATCACACTGAACTAGGATCAGTACCACTCAGGCTAAATGTTATACAAATTACACTGCACTATCAGGAACTCTTTTGAGACTAAGACCAACAGGTCGTATTTTCCCATGTAAAACCTCTTCTGTCCTTTTCTTAAGTGGCCTCCAAAAGGGCAATTCAGTTTAGAAAACATGCTATTTAAAAAGGTCAAATTTCTCTTCCTAGAGCAAATTAGCTTGTATAGGACTTTAAACAACAATTTTCTTGTGCCTGTGTGTCTTCATGTACTCTCATTTCTCTGAGCCTAAAGAACAAAAAGAAGTGAAGCAAGTTTTAATTTCTGTCCATAGTCAGCTTTAGCAGATGTTATTCTCACAAAGCAGCAGTGTTCATTTGACAGTAGCTTCAAACAGTATTTTTTCCCAGTTTATCAGGCTACACAGCAATTACAAAAGTGAAAACAGGAACTTGATTACTAGAATTGGACAGACTGGAGAGCTGGGCACAGAGGAATGTGAGGTTCAACAAGGACAAGTGAAGAGTCCTGCACCTGGGGAAGAATAATAAACTTCACCAGTACAGGTTGGGAGGTGATCTGCTGGAGAGCAGCCTTGTGTAGAGGGACCTGGGAGTGCTGGTGGGTAAGAAGTTATCCATGGGACAGCAATGTGCCTTTGTGGCCAAGAAGGCCAATGGGATCCTGAGGTGTATTAAGAGGAGTGTCCAGCAAATCAAGGGAGGTTCTCCTCCCCCTCTACTCTGCCCTGGTGAGACCTCATCTTGAATACTGCATTCAGTTTTGGGCTCCCCAGTTTAACAGGGACAGGGATCTGCTGGAGAGGGTCCAGCAGAGGGCTATGAGGATGATGAGGGGACCGGAGCACTGCCTGATGAGGAGAGGCTGAGGGACTTGGAGCTGCTTAGTCTGGAGAAGAGAAGACAGAGGGGATTTAGTAAATGTTTATAAATATCTGAAGGCTGGGTGTGAGGAGGAGGGGACAGGCTCTGCTCACTTGCTCCCTGTGATAGGACAAGAAGTAATGGATATAAGCTGCAGCACAGGAGGTTCCAGCTCAGCACAAGGGGGAACTTCTTCACTGTAAGGGTTACAGAGCACTGGCACAGGCTGCCCAGAGAGGTTGTGGAGTCTCCTTCTCTGGAGACTTTCAAGGCCTGTCTGGATGTGTTTCTGTGTGATCTGAGCTAGATTGTATGGTCCTGCTCTGGCAGGGGAGTTGGACTCAAAGATCTCTTTGGGTCCCTTCCAACCCCTAACATCCTCGTGGGCCTGTGACTTCAAGTTTCCACAAACTTGGGGCCAAGTCTGAACTAAGTCTGGCCTACATGCTTTGCCTACTGGATGATAAGCAAGAAACTTGAAGATCTGATTCTATTTTCATTGCCCAAGATGACTTCCAGAGCTTGGCAGTCCCACAGTACTTGTCATGGTTCTTCCACACACTACAAGACTGCACCAGCTGAGTGGTTCCCTGTAACTCAGTAACTTTGTCCTGCCGGAGAGTGCTGCTGTTACTAAAATCAACACTTGTGCTGAGGGCCAAGAGTAAGGTCAGAGTACCAATTACACCTTACAATTGTACAACCACTATGGTGACACAGGACCACTTTTACTGGTGATTTAACACACTAAGTCCAAAGGAACAAAAAAGTTCACCCTAGAAATAAAGCAGTTTTTCTTTAGGTTGAAAGATGTGTGTGATAAATAAGGAGCTGCCCAAGACACTGGAAGAAAATAAGTTACACTTCAAAGTAATGGGGTCATGGAAAAATTAGGCAGTTCTGAAAACCTGTTGAGGTGGACTAGACAGCTCAATGCTGGTCCTCAGCATCTTCCCAGGTCTTAACACATGATTATATGAGGCAAAGAACAGACAGCATCACTAACACAAATGCCAAGCACTCTAACCAGCCTTTTATCTTCACTGACATTGCTAACTTCCTCATCCATTCTGGTACCTGGGTATCCTCAGAAAAGTGCTTCAGACATTAGCTGAGGTCTGCTGCCTTGAAAAATTCACTCTACAAGAATTACACTCACAAATACCTCAAACCAGGAGTATGCTGGAATGGGTCCGCAATGATCACACTTCTGCTACTCCAATTTCCAACTCTAAATGTTTTGCTACAAAATTAGCTGGAATTCACAAAGTTCAGCAGAATTCTCAGATGTCTCATTTTTGTTCTTTCATATTTGCCCTTACAAAAATCACCAGATGCTTATTTTTTGAAGATAAAATTTATCTGGATAAGAAACAGCAGCATCAAGATTGTACAGAATCAGACAATGGTTTATGTTGGAAGGGACTTCAAGGATCATCCAGTTCCAACTCCCTGCCATAGGCAGGGACACCTCCCACTAGCTCACTCAAGGTCTCATCCAATCTGGCCTTGAACCCTTCCAGGGAGGGAGCAGCCACAACCTCCCTGGGCAACCTGGGCCAGTGTCTCATCACCCTCACTGTAAAGAATTTCTTCCTAACATCTAGTCTAAATCTCCCCTCCACCAGTTTAAACCTATTACCCCTCATCCTGTCATTACAAGACCTTGTAAGACCTGGCTTAGCTGGAATTAAGCCAGTTAACTTCATTGCCTGCATCAATGATCCCAACAATAGAGGCACTAATGCCAAATGCTTTCCTTTGTGAATAGCTGATAAAAGTACTGGCACAAACCAGAAGATTTTGCCACTGTGCTGCCTTTGAGTGAACTGAAGCATAGTATATAATACATATACACACACTCCGCACTCCTACCAGGGAGCTGTGGCCTTCAAAGGAGGTATGACCCTCTCATTGGCACTGATGCAGCTGTACCTTGAACATCATGCCCAGTTTTAGGTCCTTCAGTTTAAGATAGATATGGACAAAACAGAGTGGACCTGGAGCACTTTGTGAAGAGTGGAGGGAAGTGGGCTTGTTCAGTTTGTAGAAGAAGAGGCTGGGATGATCTAACAGCAGCCCATATCTACTTGAAAGACAGCTAGCTTCAGAGATGATGCAGCCAGACTCTTCTTAGCTGATGCCATGAGGGACAAGAGCCACAAGCTCGGACATTCAGCTTTGGAAACTCAGCTGAGACATTAGGGAAGAATTCTTCCCCAAGAGTGCCATGCTGTTGTGGCACAGGTACCAGAGACAGAATACATCTCCTTCCCTGGAGATTAGCAAAACCTCTGTAGAGGCTGACCATTTTGAGTGCAGGCAGTAGCCTTATTTCAAGCAGGATGTTGGACCAGCATGCTCTGAAGGTCCCTTCCCACCAACAGTCTTGAGGTTCTCTGATGTATTTCATTGCACTGTGCATCACCCAAACAGTAGTTTCAGCTTCCTGAGCTACCTGAATGCACACTGCTGCAAGGACAGGAGGAGATGCCCAGTAACTCTATTCCCACTCTAACAGAAGAGTATACAGCCTCAATCAATAACTCCCTAAAATGAAAGAAGTCTCTGTACCTTCTCCATCTACCACACAAGCTGGTGCCAGTTACACAACCAATGGAGAAATGCAATACACTCCTGCTCCCAAACAGCCTACAGCTAGCTACATTAATTGTAATCATGCCACCGATCTTGTTCTGCAGCTGGGGTCTCAGCCTACATCTGCAAGGGCATTACATTCATATGTACACTGGTGTTCTGCAATAGCTCTGCCACTTAAGTCCATGGATGCTCTTGCAGGCAATTCACAAGGCAGCAATATTAAATGGTACTCTTACTGGATCACATCCCTTCTATTTAACTGAAAATAGTTTCCATCTCTGGGTTGAAGAATAAAACCCATCAGCGCACTCCCAAATTCATCAAGAAATTGAGTAAGAATACATGTAGTTGTGGTCCTCTACCTAAAGCAACCAGATATAGAAATAGTCTCAAACATGTTACTTGACAATTAACTTGGGCATAACAATCAACAACTTTGGGTAAGTTAGACAACTTAATGAAACCCATTGAAAAAAGGGATGAATATAGTTTGCACACTATTGTAACTTACCAGAGATCCAAGAAATAACAGTCCTAGAGAGGCTAAAGACAGCAGGATGTAAGACACCACAATGCTCCCAATCCTAGTCAGGTCCTGTCAAACAACAGACAGCTAAATTCAGAGGCACAGCATAGAGTCTGCATGCATGTCCTTGGCAACCTGTGTATTCATTCTTGGATTTCCCATGCGGCTTTAGGCATGCCACACTCTTGTCTATGGAAAAGTCACCACCACCATCAAGAAAAAACACCAGGATTTGGAGAAGATGAAAATGTAAACTAAGCTCCAGCATCTCAGGAGTTCTAAATCCCAGATGTTGCTGTTAAGGCAAAGAGGGAATCTGATCTTAGCATCACTCATTGCCAGAACTGAGATCCGGATCCACGATTCAATTTTGCAGCTTGGACCAATATTTCATTGTCAGAGTCAATGTCATTTTATAGTGTGGCAAAGGGCTCTCAGTATTGTTTAGTACTGTTCCCGTGTTTGTGGGTCCTTACGCCACAGAGGACGTCTCTGTGTTTCCCACACATTGTAAAATACTACCAGGTTTATTCAGAGCACTGGTACTGAAATTCACTCTCATGTCTTAGCCATATTTAAGTAGTTTAGAGTTCAGTCTATTTTCAGCAGTAGTTGCAAAGTTCAATTTTAATGGGCTTCGGCAGGCAAAGAATTTTACTGTTTCTGACCCACCATTACAGCTAAAGAGAAACTTGGAGTTAAGAGCTTTCATTTGTTTATTTTAATGTCAGACTTCTTTGCCTTTACTGTTTTCAACTCTAAATGTGCACAGTAAGTAGTGCTGTAAAAAACAATCCTTAACAATATGCATGAGTGTCTGCACAGAGGCATACTCGGGGTGTTCTTGTGCTGCATTCTAACAATCAGTTTTCTCCACATCGAACACTTATTTTGAGTTGAAGTCCTGTAAATTGGGGATTCTCTGTAAGGAATAACTTCTTAACAATTCACCCACTGCAAGTAGGACACTAGCAACACTTCACAAAAGCTCTGACTGTGCAGAGTAAGTTCAACCGAGAAAGGGCGAAGAAAAAGTACTTCTGCCAAACAAACAAAAGAGCAGGTGAACAAGCAGCTTGTAAACACTGTTAACAGAGCACAGAAAACAGTTTCCACTGTATTGCAGCCACAAAAAGCACCGAGTTACATTTCCTAGTTGTATCGCATAGCCTCTACTACAAATATTAAATACAGTGAGTTGAACCATTCTGATCACAAATAACTTGAGTTTTTCAAGGCAGTTGCTCACTATTTAATTAAGGTTCTGTCCACACCAGAGCAATCTGCACTGAGTATAATTACCCCAGCAATTTATCAGATGAATCATACTGGTATATGTGTCATTATGTCATGGTGAGAAGCTAAGCAATTTTACTGGGGTAGCTTTGTAGATATAATTGAATCCGTACACCTGAAATTCTTTTATTGTACACAGATATGCTCTAAACACTCAAGAAAAATAGAATTTTGTGACTGAATATCTTGTGATTTGCACCCTTTCTGTGAGCTGATGCATTCTTCCAGAATGTAAGCTTCTATTCATCCTAATAAACCAAGTTCCAGCTTTCTCTTTACTGTGGTCTGAACTTTAGTGGGCTGATTTGGGTTTTATTGTTTTGTTCCATGTGCAATCATTGGCACATTATAAGGGAAGTGCTGTGCTGACCTAACATCACAGCTGAAAATCCAGCTCTGTATCTTGAAGACAAAATAAGGATTTGTTTTCAGAAAACTCTTGTCACCGTTTCAGGACACACAAACAATACAGCAGTACTATAATGCATACTATATTAAGTACATGTGTATTATACTTTTGATCAGAAGAAATATTAGAAGCACCACCCAAAGCTACTGACATCAATTATGTAATCAGAGAGGAGTTCAGGGACTTACCTCCTCTTGATCTGACAAAATCTGTTTAAATGGAGTAAGCAAGTAAGACAGCAGGTCAAAGGCATTCTGAGCTGCTGGGATGGTCCCATAAGTGCTGCACCACAGCATCATGCAGAGAAGCTGTGCAATCAATCAGAAAATACATAATGAGCATCTCATTATACAAACATTCATTTTCATTTCAAGACTGCATAATTAGCTAATTTAGTTCTCATTGATTTCATGTTGATCATCATTTTTGCTTTAAGAAGTCAGGTATTTTCTAGGCTGTAGCTTAACAAGCATTAAAAAGCCAAAGGCTAAAACTAAAAGCTCAGCTACCATTAACCAGATAGATATCGCCAAGTGAAGCAAGCTTAAGCTGATCTACACCAGCAAAAAGACTGCCCACGGTAGCCTGTACATTGCAAGAGCAACAGTTTCCTCTGACATCTGAACTTTCAGCATTACCACTTTTAGATCAAAACTGGCAATTCAAAGACTATCAAGGCCTATGGCATTCTATGCAAAGCTTTCCTCAGTAGCCATGTTCACGTAGGCATCCCTATACACAGACACACAGAGACATGCTGAGACATTTGACCTGACCCACTTAAGGCTGCTGCATGCACCAGATTTAACATAAAACTACAAAAGCACTGGTGTGACATTTAACACCCTCGTAGTGAGGTATAGCTTCATCCCTGACCATGAAGGGCATGACACAACTCCAAAGGATACACCACCCAATCCACTTTAACAAGACAGTTATTTACCTCTATACATACCAGCCACAGAAAATGGATTTGCTGTGAGATGGGTCCTTTGGCAAAGGATGCATTTGCAGAGGGGCAGGGAACAGGACGGGAGTCTGGGACACCAAAAAGCAATTTGCAAAGCAATGCTGGGAGAGGTGACTGCAGGAATAAGACTGGAGCTATGCCCATTGCTACGCCTGCAGCAGGTAAGGAGGAAACCTCCCAAGCCAAGCTTAAAAGAAGGGTCTCAGCACTTCAAGAGCGCGATGACAAGCTGCCTTACCAGTATCTGTGAGAGGACAAACAGATACATGCTGTCTCCAGGCATTAATCCATTCCACCGAGCAGCCCAACCAAGGAGTGCCGTTTTCTGGGAGGTTTTCAGGGACTGCTCCTTCCTGTTCAGCTGTCCTTGCCGCCCTTCAGTTTCATCCATTGACTCCATAGCAGCTGTATTGGAAAGACCTTCACGTGAAACCAACATGTGCAGGGAATGAATAGTACATAACCCTGCAGTTGAGGTGGAGGCTGCAAGGGCTATTGTTTGCCTAGAGACGATGGTTACCTCTCAGTTCTGCATCAGTAAGTGCAGCTCAGGATTGCGAGCGTCACACTCTGTTAGTGCAGCTGCACTCACCTGCCTTCGTCAGAAAAAAGTGAGTGTGGGCGGATAAATTATTTTCCCTTTCTTTCCGGAGGCGCAGATTCTGGGCTTTGCTGTTAACAAATCCTCATTTACATCACTGCACCTTTTTGGTTTGACTTTTGAAAGGGAACCATCTATGCTATTCCCACACTTCCTGGCTACATGAAGGCAGAGAACCCCTTCTGTCCCTCTCTGTCTCACTTTCTCTATTTCCCCTTACATGTCTGCTTTGTCTAATTTGATTATAAATTTCTGAGGTAGAGAGTGTTTCATGTTAGGTGCTACAGTAGTGCTCAGGGTTTCTGGGTTTTGGCTGAGTGTCCTAAGTCACCAATAAATATAGACTCCATACTAATAACTTACTTCTTGGATGAATTCATACTCAAGGGCTATTTAATAATGTTGTAACACTATGCCATTGAGTGGGAATACACACTGGAGCAGCTAGCAACAGTATTTTGAACATAGCCTGCGTAGACAAATTAATTTACAAGCTAAAAGGAGTGGATGATCAGACCCATTTTGATGTAAATGCTACTGATTTACATCATCCTACATATGAAAAGCCCCAGAGCTGCACTGTGTACAACACTATGGCCTTAAGCCTAAGCCAGCTATCTGTGCTCCAGGGAAAGGCCACATCATTGGTCCTTCCAAGGTTTGTTAAAGTCCGAGGTCTACAACATGTTCCTCTTGTCAGACATTTCATTATATGTCCCTCAATAGTAACTCTAAATGAGATAAGCATCCATAAACTAGCCACAACTCTAATAAGGCAAATGAAAGATGGGTTCTGTGTATTTTCTGAGGGTCCAGCCATTTGTACTGTAAGGATTCATGGAAATACCTCATTTTGATTTCTAAAATACAAAAACATGAGTGGACAGGAACATCACAGAATGTGATGAGATGATTATTCTCCCTCTGTCATTGTTCTCCCTCCCCTCACTGAAGACATCCTTCTCTTGAGCAGAGATGGTGTTTGGGAAATGCTGACAGTTTCCTCTACAAGGTTCACTGTTGCCACAACTGCCCAGCAACAAGAGGGTCATCATTGTGTGATGACTGGGGAGAGCCAGACATGCAAGAGGGAGCACCTGCAAGGTACCTCCCCAGGAGCTGAGGTTATTGGTTTCTCATTACCTCCAGTCTGTTTTGGATGGGTAGCGGCATCAGCAGGGCATGCTAGGTGCAACTTGTTATATGTAGCTATTTTCACTGTCTTCACACAGGTACTTCTCAGGAAGCATAGAGAATGTGTGTGGAGATAGACGTACACCCATACATGTCATACCATACATATGGAAATTAACTATTTACCAAGAAGGACTCAGTACAGCAATTTGCTACTATCAAAGTTTCATAGTACATAAATAAAAAAATCAATAAAACATAGAATAATATGGAAATAAAGATATTAACTCAGAAGTGCTGCTTAAATACATTCAACGCTGACCTTTATTTTCATTTTCTATGATGTGCTAAAACTAACAGTTAAAGCTGAGAAGTTTCAAGCTTCCAGATTGTTTTGTGGCTCCCTGGATTTGGACAAGAATCAAGGGAAAACTCCTTGTTAGTCATTTTTTTCCTGCTGTTTTTACGGGATGTTTATACTCTGTGTTTTGGAACAAGAATTTGAATTTTAGCACAGACATGATGTTGAGGTCAGAAATTATTTTTGCCATCCATGGAAAAAGACACACACCTGTGGCTGAAATAAAAACTTTCAAACCCATCTATTTACATACAGTTTATTATGGCTTGCCCTTAAAGTCTCTAACCTTCCATTTTCACTAAACATGACTGAAGTTCTACTTTTCCTTTTTCTGCATTAAGTTATTGTGACAGTTTGGGAGTTCCCCGCCCCCCCCCACACTTTGTAAAATGACCCAGACTAGAACTCAGCCAGCTGGAAGTTGAGATGAAGCTCTATTTACAACTTAGCACAATATACAAGCAGATATATACACTATATACAGGAATATTTACAGAAATATATAAGGTAAAGGTAATACAGAAACACAACATCCCTCCCAGAAATCAGAGACCCCAGGAGCGGCTCCCCAACCACCCTTCCACCTTCTCCCCACCCCTATACCTTACCCCAAGGTTTGCCTTACACATAAGGAGAGTTTTGAGGATCGGCCAGAGAAGGGATTAGAAGAAAAAAACGGTTAGTGAAATTAATCGGCAGAGAGGAGAAGCCAGAAGCTTCTAACAGCCCAAGACGCTGTGCCCCAGAGCCTGCTGCAAGCCCAAGTGGCTTATCTTTTGTTTTGAGTTCTTATTCCTAAACATCTCAGCAAGCCTATGAGTGAAGTAGACATCACCATTGTTTCCTTTTCACAGCCTATAATATAATTTGCTCTATTAAAATATTCCAATTAGCCTCAAACCAGCACAGTTATGCACCTCTGTCCCTGAGAGTGGGTAGTGAAACTATTTAGTGCTTTTCCAAATCCTAATGACTTCAATTCTTGGACACCCCTCTCCGAAGCTCAAGACAAAACAAACACAGAGAAGAACTAAAACATCTTTGGAAAGCCAACTGAAACAAGGAGCAGAACACAGATTTCAAGCTCAGCTTTCAGGTATTTTTTAGAACTCAGATTTCCTATTTCAGAAGACTTTTTTAACTCACCAAAAGCTCATTATGCTGCCTTATGCAGCGGGTAAATGGAATTTCTTTGTTTCCTATCTGCAACAGCCTGAGATTTTACAAGGTCACTTCTGCTTAGGCTGGAAACACAACTCTGACTCTGATGATGTGAAAGCCACTTAACTAACACCTGGATCAAAGACATCAAAGTTAGGGGACTGCTCTGTGCCTGTAACCATGGGGATCAGAGCCTCTCCACAGCCCAGAAGCCCACCTCCCAGTATTCCAGTGTTGTCTAGCAACAGCTGTACAGCAGTAGGAGTCACATTCTACTTCTTACAACTGCCCTACATAAAGGCAAATAGACTGATGCTATTTTCAGTTATTTCCACTGCATAAGGTAGATATCTGGGCTATGGACCTAAGAGCCCAGAACTCCTGCTCTGCTGAATTGATACTGTCATCATGAGAGATTTTCACTAATACAGTAGAATACAACAGGGGGCAAGAACTAAAATAACAGAGAACTGTCTGAATCCATAAATATAAATGTATAATTTAAGGTTCATGTCTCGGGTATAAAAAGAAAGCACCTTGGATTAAAATCCATTTAAAAATTTGCTACTCCAAATCACAGAAGATTAGGTTTTAACAAACATAGTGACAGCAACCTAGGGTTCTGTATTGATTTCACTATGTCATCTCCTAACAATTCTTCAGTTACCATTCAGACGTCATCTTGCAATCCTATATTCCTTTATTATCTGCCCTAATGGATCCTGAATTCTTTCAGTGCACAAATTAGATAACAATGAGAGAGATCATTAAAGTTTTCCTGTGTCAAGGTCAGTGCCAAGGTCTTGAGACAGCTGACAAGGATGACTACATCCAGGAGTGAATTAAGCTAGTGATGTGACTGACAGGGAATCTAACATTCATATGATATCCTCCTGAATTCCTACATTGTGGGGACTGGAATTCAAGTTCCACGAGTACTTCTGCTTTGCCACAGGACTATGCTTGCTAGAAAAGAGCAAAAAAATACTGGCAGAAGAATTTAAAGATCTTTGACATCCACAGCAGCCATGTAGCTTGTTAAAGCAAATCAAAATTTCAAACCAGTACCATAAGCTTAACTCCATGCTTGCTGTTGAGGAAAAGGAACTTTCTGGATCAAACCAGTAATCCACTCCTTCTGTATTCTTCTCTTAAACACAGCCACCAGTACAAGCTGCCAAAAATAAATGACACAATACTTTGCTACAGAATAACCTATGCAGGGAAACATTTTTGTCCTCTCACAAGGTAATAGGCTTCCATTACTCGGATAGCACCCAGTTTGAAACCCTTGTGCCTCTCTATTTCTGACTTCCTACGTGGGTACATGAAAGGCAGAAGACTGAAACAATGCCTATATCCACTCTTACAAAAACACCTGCTTAGAGTGCTAGAGTTAACTGAAACACTGAAACGCACTGCAGTAATTATAAGTCAACAATGCCTTGCAGTAACAAACACACCGTGATCCAATCAAATGCTTCTGGGGGCAAAGCATCAGCAGCTCTGATTCATACTCAGAGCCTTCAGAGCAACAAAACAAAAACCCAATCCCTCAAGACCACACATCCTGACTGTATTTCCTAACAAAGTCAGCACTTCAAAAGGAGTTTGTCTTCTCTCTTGTGCATAGGTGCTAATGCTAACCACATTGGCACAGCTCCACTGGCAGATTTAACAATGTCTTTCTGAGATAAAAAAGACTTGCTCCTTACCAAAGGATTTTAGTAACAGAAGGTGTAGTGCAGCAGTGAAAATATGGTGTTCATACAGTTATTGTACTTAGATCACACTGTGTCTGTGGGAATTAGGCTTCTAGGGGATTGAGTGGTAAGGCCTTTTCACTAGGAAATACAAATATCACTAACAGTGGCAGCTTCTTCATTCATGATGGAATCCCAAAACTCTGTACATCTTACCTGCCAGGCATGCAAGACATGAAATGGCTGACTCTGATTTCCACCCAACTGCACAGGAGCCCTGCTATTGTTCAGATGAATCTATGACTGATACGGGTCTGCAAATCAATTGTTTATTTTCATGTGCATCTGAATTGCTTTGCAGGACGTGGCCCACTGTGCTTAATGTGTCTGGTCAAGGCTTTGTTAAATCTGTAGGTCATAAGACATGATGACTACAGCAAGCCCTGATGATGGGGGCTTGAAGCTGAAAAAGCTGTCTTGGAGTGTAGATGAAGGAGAGAGAGCCTGTGCTGAAGAGTGAAATGACTGCTAATCAAAGAAGAGAGCTTTAAGAACATGGTATTGGCTGAGAAGACATTCTCATTTTTACTTGATGGTCTCTGTACTCATAACTCATCTGACAAGTTCTGTAAAAAATTACACTCAAGATCTGAAGGACTGTGTTGAAAGCTAGGAATGCTATTTCTAACACTTACTGTGATCCTAAGAATGCATCTCTTTCTCTCTGGCTCCTCCATTTAATTCTTTTTCTGACCTTCTCCATGATGATATGCTACTGGCTACCTCTACTCTACTTGATCCTTAACCTGCTCTGTTTACAAGAGTATGATACACTTACCTCTTCCAAATGACTGCATCAAACACTATAGTCCATACAAGTATCCAGATTTAAAAGTGCAAAGAAAAATATTCCCAGATGCATCCTACAACTACCTACCACTGCATGACTGGAGATAGAAGGGATTTACGACAATGTAATCACCTCAGTATATCCATTTCTGCTATGGTAAAAGTCCTGGTGTTAGCTGCCAAGAACTCATGGTTGGTAGAACTTGCATTTGTAATACAAAGCTACATAGTAGCTACATATAGTAGCTCTCTATGTGTGAGTTACTAGCCATTGGAATGGGCTGTCCAGAGAGGTGGTGGAGTCACCATCCCTGTGAGTGTTCAAAAAAAGGCTGGATGTGGCACTTGGTGCCATAATTGAGTTTTAGATGGTATTGGGTGACAGGTTGGACTTGATGATCTCGGAGGTCTTTTCCAACCTGATTAATTCTGGGATTCAGAAGCTGCCAGAGAGTTTAACTGAACCACTAGCAACAGCTCAGAGACCCATCCATATATGCCATTAAGTTTACCACTTAACACTGCAATGCATAACAACAATTCTAACGTCAGTTTGGTGTCTGACTGGAAGCTGTTAGATTCATCAGTGGTCCTCTGTAGGACTGCAAAGTCAAACCGCAGGCATCATTCTTCTCCGTGTAACAGAGCCTAAAGCAGGAATAATCCTGAGACACCATTCATCCAAGTGAGAGGTCCAAGCAACTGTAACTAACATCTCTGACACATTACAAAGGAATGGAAAACTTCTCACAAAGACCCAGTCTGCATACCAGCAACCTTGTTGTCAGTTTCCTATGTCACTTATTCTGAAAGGAAAAAGGTTAATTTACCCTTGTGTGACAGAGGACAACCCACAAATAGCACCAGCTTTGCTTTGCACTTGCTTGTCCATGAGTGGCATGTCTAAAGCCAGCAGCATTGTTCCAAGGCAAATGTTCTGAATGCAGCTCTTGAAACAACAGTGCAGAGAAGGAAATGGGTGCCATCTCCCAGCCTGCAAGAGAACCGGAAACTTGCACTTTCAAAACTCAGCTGGTAGAGTCCGGTTGCTGCTTCAGCCAAACCTGGATTACCAAAATGGAAAGACACATCGAGAGAAAAAGCAAAGAGGGAAGTCACACAGAAAATCTGTGAGCAACCAAGGTCTACATATTTCTAGTCCAATACTTCTCTCCTTCACTGGCAACACTTTTAACAAACTTGGAGAAGGAAGTTCCCTCCCTAATTGAAATCAGTTCTGCTGAAAAGAATAAGCAGTCCCTTCTCCCCGCTGGTGGGCTGCACAGCTCCACCCATAAAAGGCCTATTCTCATCTCTGAGGGAACAGGAACCTGATGCCAGTGTGTGAGGAGAATAGTTGCCTTTCCACTCAGCAGCTCCCTGCTGAACTGCTGAGTCACACATTTTCTCTGCATTCATTTTCACGCTGCTCCCACTCAGTCCACCTGCCACTTCGTCTGGGATGGGTGGGAGGAGAGAGAGGTGAAGTCAGAAAAAATGTTCACATTCACCCAGGACCATGATGATGGTATTGCAGGGTTACATACAAAAGAAAGCCTGCAAGTATGGGGAACAGAAATACCAGACTGCAAGAAAAACTGCCTCTTCCTCGGCAAGAGGAGTCTGGCCAGCAAACAAGTTGCAAACCTCATCTGATTCCCAGTCACTGATGTTACATGCTTGCTGATATGCTCTGCAAATTTCAGGCTTCAGGACAGACCTTGAGGTTTTCCCCTTTTCTGTGATTTAGATGGGCTTGCAAGCTGCTGTGATTTTTCCAGCAGTGCAACAAGGTACTGTGTAGTACACAGCCACAGGGAAGCATCACAACAATAAGTGCCAATAACGTCTGGATAGATTCCACTCCCTAAGGGTATCTTCAGTTGAGCTGTTGAAATGTCTACCAGACCAAACTTTCATCATTCAAGAAGATGAAGTGGAAAAGCTTAGCTATTTTCTTGCAGCTTCCATAAACATAACAGGAGCCAACATCTACTATCTATTAAATTCTTGTGTAGAAAAAGGACTCTGCAGTCAGTCAGTGGTGGGGTACAAGTTAATCATGGTTATAGAGGGTCCAGATTGTTCTTAGTACTTTTTCTGCAATTAGATTTCTGGACAGTACAATTCATAGGTCATAAAAAATGCCCAGGAGCCTAATTTTTTTTTTTTTTTTAAATTAATGATAGGCAAAGAACTTGCAAAATGCACTGTTACAACAGAGGGCTCTGGTCTGTGAAGTTATTCCTGAAGCCCTCTTCAGGGTGCAAGATGCAGCCTGCTACCAGAGACTATTTCATTGAAGAGTGAGACTGGAAAACTTCTTTTCTTCCATCCTGGAAGAAAAGAGATGCTCAAGGCAGCACTCTTCCCAAACCTGAAGTCCTACATGGTGTTACTGTTTAATACACCTGCCCATCTTGTAGGAGAGAAAATAACTTGTTTGGTCATCTTACCATAGTAATTCACATGAACCAGAACTGCAAGGGCAAAGCAGCTTGCAATACACTTGGCTAACACCTCTCAATCTGGTAAGCTTCACTTAGCTGGGAGTGAGAAGAAAACAAAATTATTAGGCTCTCTGATCTATAAAGACAGTCCTCCTAGCTCAGCAAAGGTGAACCACTAGAAACCATCAGAAGCAGTAAGGGACTGTCAGATAAAGCACCCATATGGGAAGGATATGGGAGCTACTGTGCCATCTGCTGCAGCACGATTCTCCTCCAATACTTGCTGTAAACTGCTATGTCTCCACTAATAATGGGGGAGTTGCTCTTAATTTCCAAGGCAAGATTAGTTATGCCCTTGTCCACACATGAATCATACTCCCACTACTAAACCAAATACACAAAATGATTATTCTTAATGGCTTTGCTCATGCTTACAGGTTTCAAGCATAAAATGTGTTGTTAAGCACTGTCCTTCTTTTCTGCTGTGAAACATGTCAAGTTAAGGGATGTGCTATCTCTCAGGGCAGCTAGAGCCCCTAGAACAGTCTTTGCTTCAAAACAATTAAAATATGAAATGTGGTGTCAAATTAGTGGTCTTAAGCAAACGCAGACCCTTGCGGGGCAGAGACACTGAATATTCACTGCTATCACACCCACACAAAATTAGCATTTGCCATCTTTCAATCAGGGCTCTATTCAAAGCTTCTTTTGGTTTTGCATAAGACTCTCTTCTTTCTTCCTTTCCTGTTAAACTCCATGCAGAGTTTCTGTCTGATTATCACTTAACAATTAGATGCAGGTTGTTTTTTTTTCTTTTTAAATAAATAATACATCTCTTTGTTATGCTCTTTTCTTCAGTGAAAGTCTTCAAGTGTCTGTTGACAATTTTGGAGGTGCCTTGAGCTTTTCTAAACAGACTGCAAGTTGAATTTCAGTGAAGTTGGTTGTCCCAAATTATTCCCAACCTCCACATTCCCTTTAAATTGAAAATGGAAACCCACAAAGCAGTTCTGTAATTCCACAGTTCAAGAGCTATGGCTTCACTCATGAATCAGCCTCACACAGACAACATAATCAGCGAGAGGTGTCAACAGCACACCACCAATGCAGACAGAGATGCAGAGGGTTGAATTCTCTTTCTGAAACAGGCTAACCAACTCTCCCTCCCAAACCCAAATTATACACTTGTGCCTTTAGCATTTAACTACAGGGTATACTTAAAGGGGCCTGAATAAGCAAAAAATAGCAGCAATACTTTTAAACAAGAGTGAATCATAAATTGTTTTGTTTGGAAAAGACCTCACCGAGTCCAACCATCAACCTAACACCACCACAGCCACTAAACCATGTCCCAGAGTGCCACGTCTACACATTTTTTGAACACCTCCAGGGATGATGACTCAACCACCTCCCTGGGCAGCCTGTTCCAATGCCTGATCACCCTTTCAATAAAGAATTTTTCCCTACTATCCAATCTAAATCCCCCCCACAGTGATTTGAGAATCTGACAATTAAAAGAAACAAGCACGTTCTGGCTTCATGTGCTTCTCAAAGTATTTACTGTTCATACTACTGCCACCTGAACTGGTGTTAGCACACTCATACTGCTTGGATTTCTTTTCATAAACAAGTAACTTCTACAGTTCCAATGCTAAAATTATTATGTGTTTCTAATTTCTCAAGTGACTTACTAGCCTGGTGTCCTGTAAATATTAAATCTGCTTTCTGCTCTGTTAAATGAGAGGGTTTGCAGCTTGAAGCAGACAGGTGATATGCTGGCTTCCTGCCAGGTTCAAATGTGAACATTTCAATGTCATTCATTTGGGGATAGCCTAACTGACTAAAATCTTATGCCCTGGAGCCTTCAGCAAAAACATTTAGGAAAGGCACTATCACAATTCAACATTTATTTCAAAGACATTCCCTTTCCTGAGCAAAGTAAATTATATCAAGACCAGTCTCAACAATCATCTTCAGCCACAAACCTGATAGGTGCCTCAAGGGTACTATCCCAAGTATAAGCATTTTGCTTCCTTTTATGCATTTTAAAAGGCTGTGCTTGCACTGCTTGGGTTCCTCAGAAAGCACTGGTATCACTCAGATACTGTAACTTAGGCTCCAGAACAAGCACTGATAGAAATAAGGGTGTGAACATCTAGAAACACATCTATAAAATTGAGTTCACATTCAATTTTATCTCTGTTCTAGAATGCGATTTCCACCCAGGGCTACTCCATTATGGGCCCAAATGCAAAGCCTGCGCAACTAAATATCATTGCTTCCAGTTCAGTGCTCTGCTACCTCTGTAACTGCAGCTCCTTAAATGTTAGGGACATGTTTAGATTGTTAAAATGTAGTAAGAATAATGGTCCCATTAATCCCTCCTTCCCCCTAGTTAACCACAAGAAGTGCTCAGTACCCACAGGAGAAGGTAACAGTTCACTTTGTTTTCTTGTATCTTGCTTATATGGGTTCCTATACTATTCTCATCAACACAATTACACAGCTTTGAGTAGTGAACTAAGAAAACACAACAGCTTGCCTTCTCATCCTCTTCTCAGTGAGGGAACATGCACTGAGCAATGTTTTGTCTAGATAGATAAGCAGACATGCACAAGTTGTTAAGCATCTATGCTGGAGAAGGTGAGACAAAAAAAGCAGACACTGATGACAAGCTTTGCAATTATTCTGGGAGGATTTTGCACCACTTGTCTGCAGGCAGGAGCCTCACTCTACAGAACAATCCAAAGAAACAAACATCTCATGGATGCACACATCTCAGAGCTCCGCTTGATCCCAGGTAACTGTGCCTCACACCACACAGCCTTGCACTGAGTTACTTTAGCAGGAGCTAACATTAATCAGCAGGTCTGCTAGGAGGTAAGCAAACCTTTGTGGAGACACCATTGTGGATCCTGCACCAGCATAGCATTTCTGCTTCTAGCTCCAGGGCCACCTTGGTAGCAGCTAGCCTAGGGATTTTCCTTCTGTACTCCAGCAAGTGCTGCAGAAATGCTCTTCGATACCTCAAATATAATCTGATGCTATGTGGAAGCAGGTGGCAGGTGTGCTGCATTTGTGGGAGGCATAACCACCAAGGAGGCATGCTTAAAACCTCCCACTGCTACAGGTATAAAAGGTCTCACAGCACCTCCTATTCTGAGGATGAAAATTTAACCACCTCATCAATGCAACACAAATGGGGGCTATTTAAAAACACCTTGATTGAAGCACTTCTCCCTTTTCAGGAGCTCCTGATTTCACAACCTGTGTAATACAGGTCACCACAATGGCACCAAACACATCCCTATGGACTCCTAGTTGCCACACTGCTCTGTCTCCATGCTGAAGCACCCTCACATAGTGCACTACTCATGAAGTGACAGCATGTCAGTGGGAAAGAAGGAAAATTTCATCCACACAGCTACACAGCTGCTGTGCTATGCAGAACCTTCACCTGCATTAAAAGATGTGGAATGCCTTATATCAAGTCTCTTCTCACATTGAGGTAATATGCTTGACTTAAATATGAAGAAGTTAAATCTCCACTGAGTAATCTTGTAAATTTCATCTTTGGCTTTTAAGGACTAATGCAGTGCTTTCAACACCTCTCTCCCCCTGCCCCACCCCCAGTTCTGTCTTTCTCAACAAAGGGAAGATTCTACTAGAAGATTCTTTTCTCCCTGCACCCCTCAACTTCCAATGACAACCATATGCAGCACACTTTGTCCTGACAATAACATTAATTATGCTGGGGAGATATGCCAAGAAAGAGCTATGACTTCATGCCCAACTCAGGTAGAGGCACTGTGATCTATTTCAGATATGCTGAGTGGAGACAGAAGATAAAAGATGAATCAAGGAAATACCAAGTCCTACTTCTAGGGGATAATTCTAACATTATAGTCTATGATTGCATCTCTACAGAGCTTGAAATGGTCTTACCAGCTGAAAGGACAGAGCATCACTGAATCCATCCATACCTCCAATAGGAAGAGTGCTTTATTAGCATGAAAAAAAAAAACCAACAAAAAACCCCAAAAACCTCAAGGACAAAAGAGGCTTCATCTAATAGATGTTGCACAACCTCCTATGGAAAAATATCACAAGCTCTTCAGTGTCCTGGCAAAGGACATTCAGAACCTGCCAGTAGCAGTGAGCACTCAGGGTGCTAAAAAGGGTCATTTTGAGAGCCCCTGCATGAATATGACAGAAAGAAGAATGACTACTCTGAAAAAGCTTTCTGTATTTATTTTTGTCTTTCACAGAAGGCATACAAAATGGAAGCCATTTAGTGCCTTTCAGGAGTGCCATCCCTCTTCCTGAAAGCCTGAAAAATTGGTCAGATGAAGCTTTTACCTGTTTCAGCAGGACCATTACTTGTGCAAGGAAGCTGGGACCAAGGCTTGCCAGCCTAACCAGCTCCCTGACTATTTCTGGTCTTAAAAGTAAGAGATCTTTTTAACATGCATATAGGGCAAACAAAGTACTCAAACTGCTAAAGATTTTGCAAAGCAGCAACTCTAGACTGTCCCTTGAAGGTCATTCTCCAACATACAGTAGTTATCTGTCTATTGTCAAACAACTGCTGGAGCAGAAAGGAGTTCTAATAGAATACTTTAGTTAATTAAATCTGGAACGTTAATGGGTTTTTCATAACACTGTGCCATTGTATCTATGAAAAGCAAAGAAAAAATTGTTCTATTTAAAAGTGGTAATAGCTGTAGTCTTTGAACATATGCTTAATGAATAAATCTGTTAGGAAAAAAAGGCCTGTGTGTATTAGAGGGGGGTAGGATGTTTGTTATCACCTAAAGGGTGCCACGATGGCAATCATCAACAGCAAATGTCCTCTATTGTTGGGACTGAATAAAATTCCACTTGGCCATTTACTTTCAGGTGAAATTGCTGTTTTCTTTTAAATAGCACACTCTTTTAGCTAAAACAGCTGAGTTGAAAATAAAGCAAAGCCAGAAGCCTTCATATGCTTTGGTAGAACCACAGAACAGTAATATCCAGGCAGCTTGCTACCGCAGCATGGGGTGCAGCACACAGGATGCCAAACAGACTACACTGAAGAGGCATTCAGATCCCATGGTGAGAACAGTCTAACAACCCAGAGTTAGCAGATATCATTGTGGTGGGCACAATTTCAGGGATGAAATTATATAGAATACAGTGCAACACAAAACCTGACCAGAATAGATTATGTAAAGCTCAGATGACAACCAGAAAGCTATGATGGCAAAGCACTTGAGTACAAACTCAAAGCTACTGGATTTTCATTTCCATAAACAGGTGAATGAATCTAGTAAGATGATAGATTTGATGATGAAATTAAAACTAGTTCCTTAAGCTGGGATGTAAGTCTGGGAAATATCCACAGTTAAGCCATAGATGGCTGGGTTATTTTTAAAGCAAACTTGACAGATGTTGCTAAAATGCACTTCAAGAAAGTCAAATGTGTCAATATTGACTAAGCTCCTATTCTGTCCTCCCAAAAGCTCTTCTCACAGTGTCAGAGTTTCTCCTTTCTCCACCAGATCTGAGAGCTGAAGATCCTTAGTCCCACTGAGAATTCTCCTAAAGAAGATTCAGCAAGACAGACAGACTCCCCTTCTTGTTCTTTCCTTTAGCAACATGCTTGAACATGGCTGTTGTGCAACATAGACAGGTCTCAATTGGAAGACACACTGTGTGGGAGCTCCCAGGTTGCATTTAACCAGTTTTCCTAGTGCAACACACTGCAGCTGGAAATTTAACAACCAGCTGAGACCATTCTATGATCACCTCTGCTTTGATAACTCCTCTCAGGCAGCAGGGTTAGGAGACTGCTCCATACTAATTTGTGGCAGTTGAGCATGACTTAACCACCTGCCCTCAATCAGCTTTGTTAACTCCTCAAGCCTTGCAGTCCCTCCTCTTTCTTTAGAGAACTTTTCCCTGTGAACGAGCAGAACAGCACCAGTTTAACAAAGATCAGAGAGCACCAGTAGGTGGAAAGAGATAAGAAGATGCACAAAGATCAAGCAAGTCTCAGTTTCTAGGACTTTCTTCTCTAAGAAAGAACTGTGATACTATACAGAAAACATTCCATCATTAAATCCTCTAATTTCTGGGCATCATATTTCAGTCTCTTCTTAAAGCTGTCCTTACTGAAATACCTTTTCATTGCAGTTTCTTGCATTTTTCCCCTGGTGAGAGAGTTGTCACCAGCAGGCCTAAGGAAGGCATGAAACCTCAATCTTGCAACTGGCATGGCAAAGCTCTAGAAAGCACAATTTCCAAAAGCAGCAGAGGCTTGAGGTACTCTAAAAACAGATTTCCAAAGGGTGGTTTGCTTCAGCTAAAATAACAGTTTATAAGACTGTTGCAGACACACACATCAGCAAGGATCTATTCTCAAAAATAACTAACATTTTAACCAGGCTGATTTTCAGCTTGTTCCAGGGTGTATTTATGTTTAATTTGTCCATTAATCAATCAGTCCACCGACTCTAACACTGACCAGGAGGCATGCACAGAAAATGGTATATAACAATGTGCCCAACTCAAAACATCCCACACCCCTGAATCAGCCCTTTGGTTTGTTTATTCTGTGACATTAAACCAGGTCCTACAAACCCACTCTGATCAGGTAACACAAAAGATGAACGTTAAGCTAGACAATGGACTAGCAGCCACAAGCAGAGAGAGAATAAAATAAAGGTGACAAGAGAAGGTAGGAGTATGCTTGAGAATAATGGAAATGAGAATGTTATGAGAGAAGAGATGAAAGAAGGAAAATAAATACAAGGCCATACAAGATGCCCATAGAAGGAGGAGGAGGAGGAGTGTGAAAGCCTGGCAGAAGGACTGAGTGGAGACTAAAAACAGCATCTGGCAGTAGCTCAAATCAAACAAAGCAGCATATGCAAGAAGTGCAGTACACTGAAAACTTCCTCTTGAGGAATAAGTAACCTCAGAGTTAAGGTAGAGTCTTCCCTCCCTCTCCTCCAGAGTACCTTGCTCTAAATGCTGAAGCAGGATAAAAATCTAGTTAAATTTTCTGTGATTATTATTTCCCAACTGGCACTGGCAGCTCCTCAATGAAATTTTCAAAGGCAGAGCTGCAGAAATCAGATATTGCAACTGGAAATACAAATTTTTTTAATCTGGAGAAGAAAGAGGCAAGGTAGTGTGCACCTGGAGGAAGACAGGTGTGTATCCCTGTGGAAACTGAGGAAAAATTCATAGCTACTGGAGAAGCATCAGCATCATGTTTAGAATACCTAGCTGTGGAAACACAAATCACAAGGTGGAGTTTTGCACCAAAACACTCCTGGATCAGCCTGTGTGTGTCCTTTACTTGGGATGCCAGGTCAACAATGACAACACAGACCATTTCACAACACCACTATAAACTGTTGTCTGCAGAAACCTGTATGCTCTAATCCAACTGATTTTGCCTCCTAAGCCTTTTGAGGTTTGAGACACACATTTGTAGTAGGTTGCAACTTGAAAAATGCATCCTCCATCAATAGCAAAGCATCAGCATTACCAGAGGCCAGCCAGCTGCACAGTTTTCTAGTTACAGTGACATGATGAATGACAATCTCTCCATGGTCACTCAGTGAATCACAGACCCAGAGACATATCAGCAAATGGATTCTGTTGTGTTTTCATGCAGGATGCCTGAAAGCTGACCAAAGTATTCCTACTTCCACTGGAACTTCAGCAGAATCATCAATCAGTTTCCTGAAATGACTCACAAAATCTCACTCTGAATAACACAGCACTACCTTTGGTGTTAGACAAAAAGATACCCTTGATACCACGATTTCTATGCTGGGTTAATGGAACTAGTAGAGGAATAAGCATACACTGGGGACAGCACCAATAACGTTCCAGTCCCTGTAAGTGCGAGTATACCAGAGTCATACCACTAACATTCTATGAGGCAAGAAAAGCATTTTATGCAAGGGATTAAAAAAGGAAGAGCATCAAGTCAACTCACTTGCTACCTGCCCTTCTTGAGAAAGGATCAGATGCATGAAGAATTAAGAAAAATACCTGAGAACTTGTCTAGCTTTCTGTAAAGGTATGCCACACAAAAAACATCTTCCAAGCATTACCTTTCAAGTCACTCCTTGTCCTTTAAGATCTTGACAAGGACAAAATTTTGCTCAGAGTGTTTACCCATGTTAGCCATATAACATACAGTAAATATGTATTACCCACATATTTAATCTCTTGGTAAATGCTAAATTTTTCAATCATGGTTGCAAGGAGGTGGTTGAGTCACCATCCCTGCATGTGTTTAAAGGTCATTTAGATGTGGTGCTCAGCAATATGGTTTGGTGGTGAACTTGGTAGAATAGGGTTAATGTTTGGGCCTGATGATCTCAGGAGTCTTTTCCAACCTGAATGATTCTATAAATCTTTTGATTCTCCTTGTTACTGTCACTGCCACTTCCACACCTTTTACCTAGTGCACTGTGAATGCCACCTCTCCATGATTTGCAATGGAATGGGGAAAAAACCCAAACCAACCTCAGGAAAATGGATGGGATTTTCCACACCAAAGTCAGAGTGACTTTTTTTCATGGTTCTATTTGAATTCCACACATACAAGCATATGGTTAGCCACACTCTGCTCCTGTTACTATATAAACATTTTATAAGCACAAATCTCTTTCTGAATCAAGCATTTGTTAGAAATGCTGACTTCTGTTTGTAATTACCATAATGAAATCATGGAATGTCCATGTACTGAAAGCTCAATATTAAATGGTCTCTCAACTTGCATTTCCCAAACCATTAAGAAAACCATCTCTCTCCTTCCTTCCACCATCTTCCAGAGAAGTATTCTTGCCACAGAAAATATAGCAATATGCTTTCATTCTCAAACAGAAGCAGTATAAAGCACAGAGAGACAGACTAAGGCTTCCTTATTCACTTCCTCACTCTTCTTTTTGCAAGAAATTGCCCCAAAGTGATCAAGATTATTTGTGCAACACCATCAAATGAAACCAGGCCCACAACAAACAACACTCTCTCATGCATTGCAAACAGCCAATACCTTTCTTAGAGTTCCTTGAAGTCAATTATATAATCTAGGAAGTGTACTAATAGTGCACTAATAAGGACTGCAGACCTAAAACTGGCAGATGATATTTTATCAAATAAATACTTGTCAAAAAAGAATAAACAGGTTTTTAATTTAACTCTTTGCTGAAATCAGGGTTCCTATAGATCCAGTGCACTTTGGTGCTACAAACTGCCTCATTCTCATCATCTCCCTGATTTTGAGATGCTGTTCAGAGAGGGAGTGAGATTTTCATCAGTTTAGTTTCCACAGGGTTTGGTGCATACACTGCAGAAGAAACTTGTTTTAACAAAGATTTACCTGAAAGATTTCAACTTCAAAATGTCACCCCAATGTTCACTGCTTCAAAAATAGCAGGTTAATTTTGCTCATCCCCACAGACTCATGTGACCTCTTTTATCTGTATCCTGTTCTCCACCAGTACCACAGCAGCTTGTGGCTATGTCACATAGCTACAGCAAACCTCCAAGAACATCATCCAGTTTCATATCACTCTGCATACTTTTGCTTCATGTGCTGTGTTGGATGCAAGCACATGCCAAATCTCACATGAGGCAGCTCTGTGAAATAAACAGCCTTCTGCTTACTTAAAATGACCACTTTTCAATCTAGTTCATTACTATTTAGTTTCACTGTATCTTTTCACTGGCCAGCACAAACATATCCTAACAGTTTCTCAAGACATTTTTCAAAACTTGAAAGTGAACACTGGTTTAACATTTGCCCTCCAACCTACCCTAATCAAGCAATGCACTGGAAGTTCCTCATTGGCTCACACACTCTGCAATTAAAATGACAATCTTTTCTTTGTATGTCTTTCCTTAGTTGCTCAGCTTAGGCACTAACCCACTGGAACCTTTCTATGTAGCATTTTCTGCAGTCTTGAAGTTCAGTAGTGTGTTAGTGGTAGCTGAACAGAATGATACCCTTATCCTTGGCCAGATTTGAAACAAGGGCCAGTCTACAGTCCTATGATGATGCCTGGACAATGACTTCAAACATTTTTTGGAGCATCTTCCATAAACTTTAAAGTTATGGATTTGCGTTTCATACAGCATTTCCTAAGCCTTCAATCAAATTAGCATCATTGATACCTTCTAATTATCTTAGCCTCTTGTGCCAAAACCAGTCTGTCCAGTTACCTTAGATTGAGGCCTCTTGAGGACACCTTCTCAGCAAGCACACTTGCCAGAACCAGCCTATGCAAACAGATGTTCTCTCATGGTACTTCACCAATGCTTCCATGCTCACACTGTTATGTTAACATGCAGGCAAGAACATGACCTTCAGCTCACATTCAGATGGAAAGCTTTAGCACAGAGGGTTTTGTGGGAATTATTCCATTTTGATGTCACATGATAAATGACTGCTGATCTTTTCTTTCTCTTCTCCTACATCAGGTTTTCCCAGGCTAAGTTTTTCTGCAAGGCACAACTACCCACGCCTTATTCTGCAATAAAAACAAAACTGCTTGAAAAACTTCCCTTTGTGTTGCCCACACATAAGGAGCAATCCAGTATCACTGCTGAATTAAAGACCTTTTTGACAAACAACCTGCAGGCTATGTGCATGAACACAGGATATCTCTGCCAAGCAGAATTCAATGGAGATGAGGAGAAATGAATAAAGAGGGGAATGCTTCTCTTAGGCAGTGTCAAAGCCTGAGTGAAAATACAATGGGAAGAAGTGAAGTCTCATATAAACCAGGAGAAATAAAACTAATTTTAAAGACAGGCAAAATCTAAAAAGCACTACTGCCAGAACCATTCACGTATTTCCCCCCTCAGAAAAGCCATATTGGTGGACAGAAACTGAAGTGTGAAGACATTTCATTATTTCATGAAATCTTTCAGCATACAAGAATATGCTTAGCACACATAAGAGTCCTATACTGCATTTATAGCACATAGATGTAAATTGTTTTATTTCTTTTGCACTATCCAGTTAAAAACAGGACACGTGTGGTTTCTGTGTTGGTGGACGTATCAAATTCACTCATGGTTTAACTTCCTACTTTTAACTATATTTTACTATAATTTCAGTGCAGGGATAAATTTGATAATCTCTGCAAATTAAGTTCTGAATTAATTCTTTTGTATAAAACAGCAGAATTCCATTTACATCTTGCTTTGAAATTAATCTATTCTATGACCACAGAGATCAGCTAACATACAATACCATGTTTTTACTTATGCTAAACCCTCAAGACTAAGTGCTTTGAGGCAGCAAGTGAATGCTTGTCATTGACTGGATGTTTGCATATGTCCTAACACAATGAAGCTTCAAATTACTTGGCACACCTACACACCACCTCAATATAAAAGTGAGTAATACTGGAGTTTCTGGACTAGATTGAACAGTGGCCTCCTCAAAAGATCTGGACAAGACCATGGTACAAAGGCTGTAAAGAATATCAGCATGAATCATCGAGCTTATAGAAAGGAAAGAGCATCCTTTCTGCCATCAAATGAGTGGCAAGCACTGACTGTCAGCCAGTCAGCCAGCCAGCATCCTTTCTGCCATCAAATGAGTGGCAAGCACTGACTGTCAGCCAGCCAGAGCTGACCACTTTAATCTCTTAAGAAAATGGAGAACACTCAGGAGAAACATCTGTAGAGAAACATCTTCTCAGGATTCTTATACAAGTAATAAAAGGTGACAGCTCATAAAGGGCTTTTCAGGAGTGAAGCATATAGTCATGTGGAATCAAGTCATTCACTTCACAGTTTGTTTGTCTATAGAACATGTTTTCACCCTCTAGATACTCCCAAATAAAGGCTTTCAACATTCTCTTTCCAGAAGCTGAGTCTCCTTCTCAGTGTGGAGTTGATCCAAAGGCACACCTGCACCAGTTGAAGTGGTTTCTACAGCAAAAAAGCAACCACAGCAAGAATCTGCAAGACATCTATACCTGCAAGATGGTTAGGAAGGCTGGACAAGTACAGCATTAAGGCTTATTTAGGCTGTAAGCAGAAGAAAAAATAGATCATCTAGCCAATAAAAAGAAGAAAGGTTTATCTACACCAGATGCGCAACTGAAAGTTCAAACTCCAATAGCTTTAAGAACCCTCATTGCCCAAACACGAAACTCTTTCTGATAAAAGAATATGCTTAGAACCAAGTCCAGAATGACTTGGAAACACCCACTTCCTTGATGATTACACAAAACTAATTTAATTATTTCTTACCACAAAAAAATTAAACCATGTTTGAGACAGCTACGGGTTTGATTTAAAAGGGCTTTCTAAGGAGCTTTTAGGTGACAAAGGCCAAATCCTTTAGANCGTGTTGAGCTTTTCATCAACCTCAACATGAGCTTCGAAAGTTAAACTGGAGTTTATCAACATCACATAGGTTATGGAAGTAAAATGGACTCTCTGCATGATGTAAGGCCTACAGCTATATTAAAACATGTACTTCATCACAACAAGATCCAGCGAAAAGTACTCTCCATGCTAACCAGGCTTTCCAAAGCACCTAATATTTGCAATGAATTTTCCTTTGTTGACGGTTTTGTGTTGCTGCTGTTGTTTTGGTTTGTTCCCTGTTCCTTTACTTCACCAAGAAGATTAAGACAACTTCTGGAAGAGTGTGTGACTATTTTTCATCTGCACTGAAGTGACAGTATGATACATATGATCTTCCTTGTCTTACTTACCATCTGACATGCACTCAAGTCCTTTTAGTCACATAATAGATCAGTTCCAATGTCCGCTCCAGGACAGATGGTCCTCTGGGATTATCATTTACGTCCTTTATGCACTAAAATCCTAAAAAAATAAGTGAAAAAAATCTGAGCTTTAACACTATCAGATGTTCAAGAATCATACAGGGTTTTACAAATTTTTTTCTTAAAAAGAAATTCTAAAAGACCACGATGTGATGCTTATCCTTATGCATAAAGGACATATCAAGCTTCTGATCCACGGGGTGAAACATGGAAAGGAGACAAAAGAACATTCCTGTGTTCATACTGATCCACTTGTTTCTGTTTATTGCCTGCATACAGGAACTGAGATCTACCTGAAGCCTTCTGGATATCCAAAGGGTATGTACCATAAAGTCTTTCAGTATTTAAGGAAAAGGGGGTGATTCATAAGCTAAGCTCCCATAGGAGTCATCTGCTCCATATGGAAAATGCCTTCTGCTGAAATCACAATGGCCACTTTCAATATAATCTCAGAGAGTGCTTAAAAGTCTGCCAGTATAGGACAGAAACTATTTATTTGTGAAGGACTGTTGAATGCGTCAGACCTACCTACACAGTGGGGCTAACTGAATACAGAATTTGGAAACAGACAATCTATCAGAGCCTCTAACACTGTGTCCCACATGCCACTGAAAACACAGCAAAGACATGGCTCAAGAGGGTGGAAAGGATTTCACCTCTAACAAACTGCAAGGACCTTTTCCTTCTTTACAAATTTTTCTCAGGGAGGGGCCAGAGATGTATTCTTTGTCCAGATTATCCCATGCTTTGCCTTCTAGGCTTATGCTTTGCCATCAACTTCCAAACCACCTTGTGCAGGTTTAAGACTAATTGGAATATTTTAGTAAAAAAAAAA